>JBBWSL010000103.1:0-187174 GCA_038088545.1 Diaporthe humulicola
AATTAATAAAATTTACTAAATTTAAAATAATAATAATTTAGCTAATACTATAATAAAGCTATTACTAAACTAAGCCTTATAATAACTTATTAATATTAATAAATTAACTATTTAAATAAAAAACTATATAAACTAATATTAATAAGTTTAAATTATATAACTATAAATACCTAAATAATAAAAAGGGTACTAATTAATTACTTTTAACCTAAATAAAAAACCTAAATAACCCTCTAAAAAGGTAAAAAAATAAAATTTAAGAAAATTAAACCCCTTATACCTTTTAAAACCCCCTTCTAAATACTAACCTTATAATAAAAGTTATAATTTTTATTAAATCCCTTTAAACTTATAATAAAAATTATATACTTTACTACTATATTATAAAGCTATTTTATTAATAAAAAAAAATAAAATAATAATCTTATATAAAAAGGAATATACCTAATACCCCTATAAAAAAAAACCCTATAAGGGAAAGCCTTATAAAAAATAAAAAATTATATAAGCTAATAATTTATTACCCTAAATTACTAACTTTTTAAAATATTACTTATAATTTATTAAATCCCTTTAAACCTAAAATAAAATTACCTATTTTACTAATTATACTATTATAATTACTTTTATTAATAATAAAAAAAAGTATTATAAACCTATATAAGAAGGTATACTATTTAAAAAAAATAAAAGATAACTTAATATAATAAAAAAGTATAATTATATAAGGGATTTATATATTTAATACAGAAAAACTAAATTTAAATAATATAGGTTATTTATTATAAAAAAAAACTACTAATATAATTACTAATTACTTAATTAAATAGGTTTTAAGAGTATTTTAAGTATTTTAATACCCTTAACTTAAACTACTACTCTAAATATCACTATTTAAGCAGAATCAACTATTATTTACCCTTATCTCTTCACTATTGTACATACAAGAGCCTTTCCAACACATACCGCGGAAATCGTGACTCTGCCTCTGGGCGCTTCATCGGAGCTCGCACCTGTTGCCCTGCCACCAATGCGAGGAATCTTCCGCGGCACTGTCTGCAGCCCAAATATTCATTACAAATCACCACCGCCTACCAATAGGAAATCAGTAGGCGGCTTTCAGTCTCTATCCTGCTCTCGATGAAGGGCGGGATCAGCCCGAGGATGTTGCCAGACACAAGTCAAGTAGCCTATTGTAGAAGCAGAAGATGCCGCGGTTGTCCCTTACCCGTCTATCAAACACAAGGGATGAAAGGAGAAAAGCTTACGGATGCAAATCTAGTCGTCCCTCAACAGAAGCTCGTCCTTGGTACATAGCTACACAGATGTGTCCATTCCGTCAAGCGAGGCAAATTGAAGCGCGCGTTTCAATTCTTCCCGGGGCCCGCTGCATCTCGTCTTGGATCGACAGAAGTGATCGTGAGCCTGGTTGTGTCCCCACTCCTCTGATCTGCCCCGGAATCCACCAACAGCACATCCACCCGAGAACCAAGCTCATCGTGAGACCTACGCTTGCAGATCTCAATAGCCAGCGACGAGCCCTTGAGTCGATTCAACAGCAACGAGATACACCGCTGAATCAGCTCCTCAGCTGTTTCTATAGTCACTCGAACTGTTCGGCTTTGGCACAGTCAAGTTCGCGTCGCCTAGGGGAACATGACTCCAAACCAAACCTGGTCGAAACCGTACGAGTCGGTTTGCGCGGTCCACCTCCCGAGCTCAATCTTTCACACTGAGTCTGAAAGGAAGACCTGATGGACGTTCCAAATTTGGAAATTGAGATGTGTTGTATGCGGTGCTTCTATATTAAGGTGTACTTATGCTCGCTTATCAACTGGTACTCGCCTGGCAACATTTCCACCAGTATAGCAGTCTAGACAAGCAGCTCTAGGTTTCGTTGCAATTAATGTGCATCGACTCGAATTCATCTGGATCGCCGCCCAATTGGCGCCATACAGGTGCTTGAATTCATGGTACTTTGCAGAATCAAGCTCTAATAGACATGACTAGTACCTAGTGCGAAGGAGCTTGAGGCCAGCATTGCGCCGTTGTTGACGTGGCGCTTCTCTGTAACTGGACTGTGTTGCAGTGGATTTCACTACAGATAGGGGAGATTCAAGTCTTGCTCTCGACAACATACACGTGATCAAGACACTTGACGCCTGGTTTCAAAGGAGACAATGCATCAAGGACAGACTTAGGCCGTCTGGAGCCACAGGTGGAAATACGGGCATCCTTTCAATTGTATGAAGAAGGTCTAATTGCTTTTTCCTGTATCCCACAACTACAGCAAGCATCAAACAAATCATTGTGCCATCGTTCATCATGCTTTCTGATCTTTTTGACTCCCTCATACGACGGCGCTGTGCGAATCGGCCAGCCTCGGTTGACGTCCAGCGAGGCTGTATCGCATCGAGTTTTACATGCAGTAGGTACCAATAATGTTTGCACGGGCGGCCCGTGTCTGTGGCATCGCCTTTGATGCGTGTAATGGGCGTCATGACTGTTATGCATAACACGGGCCAGTCCTTGGTCACACCAACATCATCTGAACTTGTAGCAATTGGCGGGGATGGCTCAGGATTGAACGTGGGCAATGCAGTTCCACGTAGTGGCTGCTGGGTTTGACCCAGCCCGGGGGTTTTCTGAGCTGGCACGTTGATGCTTCGATTGTCGACGTGCTAGCGCGCCCCTGCAAACGAGATATCCATGACACTCATGAGGTGAGTTGTCACAAGCGCTGGCCTGGGAACATGGTGATCAATGAAGGGTGCATACATCATGACCCGGAGGGCTTGACGTGTAAGTACAAACTAAGCTACAGAGAAAATGGATGCACCCACACTCTGCAGCATGGTTTGTTGTTCATATGCCTTACTTAGCCAGGGTTTCCAACTTACAAGCAGATTCGTGCCTGAACGGAATGCCGCCCTGTTGGTTCCTGGACGCTGGGCTGGGGGCATCCTCGGATGCGGCGGATGTCTGGTTGTCAGCCTCTCGTGATTGGTCGATTGCAGCCCGCTCGAGTGAGTTTGTACGGGTGCTTGAAAGAAGGGAGGTTGGGCTTTACTGTGTGCAGTCCGTACAGACGGTCATTGTCAATGGGGATGACGTCGCCTGAGCGGGAGACTGGTCGACATAAAGAGATTGGGATGAACAGTCCCAAGGTGCTTTTGATGCCCGCCACTGCGCTTCTGGATGCGTGCACTTTGCCCCCCAGTACGTACATACTGTAGCTGCGTGCCTGCGTGCCTGCCAACTGCATGGCACGTTAGTACCCGGGCATAAAAGTGGAGACAGGGGTCCTCTGGGCGTGCATATTGACCTGCCTGAGGCATCAATGACGAGGCCTGACAGGGATGTCTCGCGAGCCGAAACACCGTATCCCCTAAGGCTGGGCATGTTGAGCCACTGAGGGTCCAACAGCAGTACGGCTGGGACGGGTCGCCTGAGTAGCGGGCTGGAACATGTCACTTTCATCACTTGCCCAAAGCATCCTTGTCACTCCCTCCTCTTTGACGTTCCGTGCCTTCCTCTCATAAGGCCCGATCTATTCTTATTCGAAACAACCACATCACGCTTCATCCTCAGCGGCGACTGCCTTCTTCCTCCTCCCACTGTCAAACCTACCACCGCGACATTACTCAACCACCACATCCATCGACTTCTCATCTCCTTCACCCACCCAACGGCCTCGAGAGTCCAACAACTGCATCTCTTCTCGCCGTATCCATCGTCTACGCACGTCACACCACCGAAATGCTGCTGCGGCCCCTCCTCGCCGTGGCTGGCCTCTCTGCCGCCACCCACGCTATCCTACTCCCACCTGGCATCAGCTCTCACGACGCTGAAGTCGTCGAGGCCCTCCCGTTCGAGAGTGCGTCTCTCGCCCAGACCCAGTCGCTCAGCCTCGACTGCCCCGGCTGTCCTCCCGTGTTCAAGAACCACCATGGAAAGCCCAAACACCACAAGCAGCACAGCAGCCACCTCGAGCTCGACTTCTCCGTCGATCGATCCGCCGAGACCGACAGGCTGATGCTGAATGGCTTCGAGCTATACCCCAACTCCGACCCATTCACCAACCTACTCGTCGCTCCGCAAGTTGCCGACAAGCGGCAGCACCACAAGGACCACAAAAACCATGAGAAACATGCAAAGGGCGAGGAGGAACACGACGGTGACAACTCCAGGGTTCTGCCTAGCCACCACAAATTCCGGCCTGGACACCAAGGAAGGCCAAAGATGGTTGAGCAGCCACTCGGTTTCAGTCTTCAGATTCACCCCGTCCAGAAGACGGCCGACGACAACTTGGATCTCGTTCTCCTTGACCTCCAGATCATCGAAGTTGGCTCGGTCTTCGTCGAGGGGCTCCCCAACATCCGCGTGAACATGATCAAGTCGCCACAAGACGACCTCCTGATCGCCAAGATTGAGCAGACGGCATCCGAGAATGTCTCATCACCAAAGGGTGACCAAGCCGAGTGCACTACCACCCTGTGCAAGTTGAAGGCCATCATCGCCGATAAGATCAACAAGATGAAGACGCACGGCTGCGCTGGTATGATGGGCGGCAAGGCTGGCCACCACCACGGACACACCCAGCCTGCCAGCCACCACGAGGAGCACTACGGAATGTTTAACCGTCCTAATGGCTGGTCTTTGTTCTTCCGAAAGGTGACCTCGCACATCATCCTCCCTGTCCTGGTGGGCATCGTTGCTGGCGTCACCGTCGCCGTTATGAGCATGCTGGTCGGAACTGTCCTCGTCGGTCTCTTCCGAAAGTTTGTCCGCGGACAGTCCTTCTTCCCTCAGCACCGCTGCCGTCTCCACCCAGGCGGACGCCACCACAAGGCCGCCCAGATGGAAACTGCTGTCGACGAGGAAAAGTCGGGCTTGATGGACAACCAGGAGACAGACCCTCCATCCTACGACCAGGCCGAGGTACACCACGTTGAGCGGGCCTAGGCTCCCACGTGGAGCCAAGGTGAACAGGATTGGGACTTGGACCGACCCAACCGCAAGAGGAGACTTCCAATGTCATGACAGGGAACAAGGGAAAGGGTTTTGGCGTTATGGAATGGAAACCAGGAAACACACTGGCATTGACTGGAGGAACATAGCTTGGTCACTCCTTTTTCTTCTGTTTGGGTCTGGATTACCGTCATTGCGAAATACCCACCACACTCCTTCTAGACTGGCATAGTACAATTCATATTTACAATTTCATTGACATAACCATATACAACGCAACGGTAGGACAGACCATCAAAGGCAAAAAAAGAAGAAGAAATTGGGGAGGAAGTTGACATGTTGACTTTGCCCAGTGCTTCCAAACCTCTTCTCACTACATAGGTAATGATACCGGAAAGATGGGGACGTCTATTCCTCAAAAAATATTATTACTCATGGATTTCTGTTTGAGAACTGGAGTACCTAAGAAAAGTCGAGAAGGGAAGGTCATCCCTGTTTGCGTCGAGGTGTCAAGAGCTGAAGATACCTACCTATTGATATACTGCAGGTGGGCTGTGTGACCTGCCTGCCCATAGGCCAATTCAGTGACATGGCAACCTGATGCGGCAGGTATAGGTGAATTGTAACCAGCTGCTTGTACCAAACGTTCTTGCACCTGCACCTGCCTGATTGTACTTGTTTTTGACTCGCTCTGGTCCGGTTGCCGATTTTAACCTCACTCGAGCTTGCCTTTCTGCACGCATCCCTCGGCAAACTCTCTCTCACGCACGTATCAACATCTGCGTCCCACAAACATGGCTCCCGACGAGTCCAGCACGCCACAGGGTCCTGTTATGGACGTGCTGCAGAAGCGACTGGCTATGGGGCAACCAAGCTGTGAAGCTACGTCAAAGACTGGAAGATTTGGTCCGGGCACCCATCCTTCCGTCATAGGAGAACTCCCGCCGAAGTCCTCCGGAAAGTCATGAGCCGAGGGATCTCTATTGCCGAGTCTTTCGAGAAAGCGGCCCAGCACGAACTGGATGAGAATACCCAGAGCATGCTCTGTTGAAGAATGCACAAGAGTGCTACAGACAAAGTTACAAATCTCAACTGTTTCTAAAGCGGGGACCACTCGCTCAGGCCATTGTCTCTGCGGTGCTGCGAATGCCAACTGCCACATGGTTGAGCATTCAGGACGAGGATACTAATTCCACGTGCAGGCCTCATGAAATTCCCCACATTATCTTTCTAGAGGATCTGGAAGACCTGGACACGCTGCAGGCAAAAATTCAGACTCCTTTCTTCTCGTGGGAAATGGCAGGGTCCGGGCATCTGAGGTCTCCGCCACTAGAGGTGATCCCAAGCATACTCTTGTCCATGAGAGAGGCCGGGATCCAATCTTATTGGAATTGATTTGCATGCTCCTCTACGTGATAACTTGTCTTCATTCTCAACAGGTCAACTCGAGCCTTCGGGGCTACACACTTCACCACCACAACAGCTGAGGGCTTTCACTTTCCGCCCGCGTTATGCTCTGGCATTCCCGATAGGGCAGTCCCTTGTCTCACAGGCTTCCTATCTACATTTCTCCAAACATCGTCCCTACAACGCATCGACCTATGCTTCGGCTTCATGTACAAGGATACCCAACCAGCAGCCAGCATGGCCACCACACTCTCGCACAACTGGCCGAGCCTCAAAGAACTGTGCTTCAACGGACCATTTTACCTCCAGGGTCTACGAAATGTGTTCAATCACATTGAGAGGGACATCGAGTTCCAGTGGAGCGGATATCTCATGGATGATCTTGGGCCGAAGCCCTGGGTTTTCTGCGGTGTTGTGGGCTGCAATCTACCATAACCGTCGGCGCTGGGTATGGGTCGATAGAAGGCGGCGGATGCGAGAGCATGTCATGGGGAGAGGTGGATTTCATCTTCGAAGGGGACTCGAGGAGCAGAGCGACAAGGAATGTCAGGCGCCGGGCAGCACAGAATCCGGTCACAGACTGGGAGAATGGGGATTTGGAGATGCTAGTGCCTACACCGTATTACGCGGAAGATGAGCGAGAGAAGGAAAGCGAGGCCAGCTCAGACAGTGAGATATAATTACAGCTGGTTGGCTAGCTTAGATTCCGAGTTGGTGCCCACTGGTTTGATGTATATGCTAGACTGTACTGTTGATCTGGCGCACAATGAAACGTATCCAGAACCCAAAAAACAGGCAAGGAACCGAGTGATTCACCATCAGATCGCCATGTGGATTTTCTGCACACAAGAACTGGATCACCGAGATAAAGACTAGGAACGGTCACATCGCAAGCATAAACACCATCAAATGTTTAAAGTCATTTGTCAATATGGGAAGACCTGTCTGATGGACTCCACGCGGCGCACACCTATTGACAAGGCGCCTCAGTCACAACATCTGCTGACAGCTTGTGCGCACAGTAGACCCGTCAGGATAGAAGGGAAGACTCGTCAACTTGATTGACAAACAGTAATACGGCCGAGATCTGACACCAATGGCCTTCAAAGCTCACACCACTTGTGCCCTCTCGCATTATTTCTGCTGCCTTTTCAGATTATGCTACCTACTTGAACCGTTGTGATTTCACATGTCTCTATAATCCAAGAGTCCATTGATTCAACCTTTACGGGCAGTAGACCATGGCTTCAAAAAAGGGCCCGAATGATGACTCCGCTTTCAGCCCTCGAAACTCACAACCAGTCCGTAAAACTTGGAAAAGATCTCATCTGAGTCAACTATGGATGATCCATATCATCAGAACACTTGGAAACAGAAACCGCTTGGCGATCATGATGGCCACTCACACGGGCGTCACTGTCGTGGTCATAGAGTCGAGCACCTTTGTGGCGCAGACAAGTAGGGAACCTCAAGGGGCAGAGGATGGTTTTAGGATGGACCTATTTGGGTGATTAGATGGCTTAAAGGCCGAGTCGAGAAATCAGAAGTGGCCGGAATCGAAACACATTGAAGCTCATCACTATTCGAAGAGTGGAGGGGTGGCTGGGCGAGGTTACGAAGAGAGCAGAGAGATATATTGGAATTCTGAGGTCTGACAGAGCTCCGCAGTTCCTTTTCTAGGCATTTCGTCAAGTATCTCCATCATTATTCTTCTCTTCAAAGGCAAAATTGGGCCAACAATATCCGAACATGTAACTGACTGTTTCTCGCAAGGTTATCTGAGCCTTGGAAGCCTCTGTAAGCCCTGGAGGGAATATCATGGGCAAGGCCCCTATTTTGAACACAATCAATCAACGCAGAACCTGTTGTAGGGTGTAATTTTGATGTGCGATGAGTGTTTCAAGTCTCAAAGAAGCTATACATGTTGGTGAAATGAAATACGCAATGCACTCAGTGAACAGAAAGACTATAAACCATTGCCACATAATTTCCTGTGTAGGGCAATGATCTTTGGGTGGCAGGTGCGCAGTGAGAATAATCTGTGAGTGAGTGATCCTCCGAACGAGCCTCAACCAAATTTCAGCCCATTCCCACACCAACCAGGTGTCTGCTGACTGCATGTTCACCGCCATGTTGCCAACTGCAGCCAGCGACAAATCGTCTCATGATGCAGCTTCCTGGAGTCATTCCGATCCTTTCCGAACTAAACAGTCATATTTTGAAGGCATTGGTCACACCTCCGAAGCTGAAATCATATGTAATGTGATTTGATGAGGAGTGATGGGCATTATCCTCCTGCTCCTGCAATGACATATGTCCTGGGAAGCCGCCAAGAAGGCCAAGATTGCTTGGGATGAGTGCACATGTGATTCCAAAGCAGTCAAGAACAAGACGAGCAAGGATTCAGCCCCGCAAAGGATTCTTCGATGAGTCGATCTGGGGCGGGCGAATGAGAGTGGCGGGCAAATTCGCCGGATGAGGTCAAAACGTCCGGGATCTCACAATTGCGAGCACTTCATCCATGCCGCATTTGTTGCTCATCCTGTCGACTTCTGTTGCCGACAAGAGGACAGGACTGGACAGCTTCCTGCCGCACTGTAAAATGGCCGCTTGAATGTCTTACTCACCGACTGCTTTCAAAGGGGGCGTGCATGCGAGGAAACTGTTGAGCTCGACGACGAAACAATAATAAGTTGAGATTCTGTTGGAGGATTGGAAACTAAGTGAAGCTATCGAGAGAAAAAGTATTGGGACCAAAAGCCCGAAACATTTTCATTTGTCCACCTTCCCTTGTCACCATGCTCGACGGTATACCTCGGCGCTTGGGGAGACTCGCCCACGCAGGTTGCACAACGCTAATGCGAGGACCTTTGGAGTGGTTTGTTTCAACCATTTTCCACGTGCAGAGTGAGCACCGTCTGTGCGACACAAGATACAAGCGCGCATGATCTTCTTCATATTTCGAAAAAGCACAATAAGTTCTGCCAGTGTCCACTTGGAGGCTTGTTGAAAGGCATCTGATGCCCTATCTGAGCGATCCAGCTCCTAGAACCCAGCACTCGATTGCTGACAGCGACCCGTATAAAAAAGCACACCCGTGGAGATGAGACCGAACTTGGCTTTGGGTAAACCAGATCCGCATGCCCATCCCGGTTTGGTATGTGAAGTGAAGTCATTCGTTTGTCTGAACGCATTGATATTGGATATGATCGGTGAGTCTCTAGATAGCTCTTGGCCAACCCAGGCCTGATCCGGCTGCCTTTCGTCGAGCGATGCAATGTTGGCATACCAGTTGTGCCTGGCCGATAATAAATATGTGCTCGAGCCTGATGCTGGAAGTCTACAAACAAACCCGTTTCTGGTTGGCTCCGAAATCGCGCCACATTAGTCTCTTGGCTGCCGGAGTTGACCTCTGAGGGTGGTTATCTTTGCGCTTAGTTATGAGCATCCTTCTTCTAACCTTATCCGGCACTCACCCAGGAGCCTCTTTGGACCCGAGTCGTTCGGATCCAGTATGTCTCATGAGCAATCACCGATGCCCAAGGTCTGCAGTACTCGGCCAGCTCAAGTAGTACACTTACTGGGGCTGGCGAGGCTCGCGCATGGCGACCAATTGAAAGTGTCGGATGAGACGGGACGTGTGGCATGGCCTCGATGTGTCATGGCTAAGATACGAGCTTGTGGCTTCGGCCCGTTGGCGCAATTCATTCGACACCAGCTCCGCGGTTGCAGTTCGCGCTAGCCGGAAGCTTATCTTTCCGCATCGCTTGGGAATGGTCGTGCAGATTGTGCAGGTGTTGGAATCTTGGCGCGGGTGTGATGGGCTCGGTCCTTTTGCGATGTTAAACAGTGCTTCCTTGGGTGTTGGAATGGCCCAGGCCCGAAGAGGGCATGCCGAGTTTCTGCTGCGTGCACAGGTCGATGCTTGTTAGCGATCAAGCACGAGGTGAGCGAGGCGCAAAGCTTACATTACCTATGTACCTTGTCTCGGCCCTGACGTGAGAAACCCCCTCCTTGGGATCTTGTATCATGGGGTTATTCGACAGCGATCCCGGGGCGATTCTAGCCCGATATTTCCGAGAGCAGCAAGGCACAAGTCATGTTTCCGGGTGGGCGCGGATGTGAAGGAACTGCCTGTGACCCCATGGGGAACTCTTACTGTATCCTGCAGCTCACAACCTAGTCCGCTTTGCGCAGATGATCTGCAGTCCACTTCGAACGCAAGCGGGCAGAAGATTACATTTAAGGCAGGCCACGCTCTGCCAACTTTTTCCCTCGGGGTTTTGAGTTTCCAGCCGTTTTGAAGAGCTCTCTCGTTCCGTCCCCCAGCTGCAAGTCAAAATGTCGGAAAAATCCCCTCAGGAAATCGACCACGTCGGGGAAAAGTCGCCCCAAGAAGTCGACCACGTCGGGGATGCTGATGGTCGTCGCCGGACCGTTGCTGTCAACATTGTCGAAAACCCACTGAAGCGGCATTCTCCTGAACAGACCGTCGAGAATGCCCGTGTCTTTGCCGAGTCCCACGGGATGAGTGAGCACGCCGCACTGTTCGGCCGCGCCGGCCTGGTGGCCCGCGACCCGGACCGGTTCGAAATGGTCTCAGAGCTCGAGGAAGCAGAGCGGACGGCGCTTGTGTATGAGAAAGACCACAAGTGGAATGGACCCAAGATGCTGTGGTACTCGATCGGCCTTTGCGCGGTCGGAGCCGCAACCCAGGGGTGGGATCAGACTGGCTCCAACGGCGCCAACTTGTCTTTCCCTCAGGAGTTTGGCATCGACGGCGAAGGCCGGGACGAGTGGATCGTTGGAGTGATCAACGCTATCATCTTCTTGACGGCAGGTCTCATGTAAGTTCTGTCGCATCAGCGAAGGCAGACCGCGGTCACTCACATTCTCAACAGCGGTGCTTTCATCGTCGACCCCCTCAACCACTACTTTGGCCGTCGAGGCGAGATTTTTATCACTGCTGCATGTCTTACCGCCACTCCAATCGGATCCGCATTCGCAAGGTCCTGGCAGGGACTGTTCGCTGCCCGTTTTGTAATGGGCATTGGTATTGGCGCCAAGAATGCCACTGTCCCAATATATTCTGCAGAGATGGCGCCGGCTCGTGTGCGCGGAGCTCTCGTGATGTTCTGGCAGCTCTGGGTCGTCGCAGGTGAGAGATTCCAGATTCTCCTGTCTTTTACGGTCGTGTCAAATGGTACTGATCTGAGTAATCAGGTATATTTCTTGGATTCGCTGCCAATGTAATCGTCAAAGACACCGGTCGTATCGCCTGGCGTCTCCAACTGGGATCCGCCTTCATTCCGTCTTTGGTCCTAATGGCCGGCATTTTCTTCTGTCCTGAATCTCCTCGCTGGCTTATGAAGCACGGTAGACACGCTGAAGCATTCAAATCAATGTTGCGGCTCAGAGCCCATCCGATCATCGCTGCCAGGGACTTCTACTACTCCTATGTCATTTATGAGCAGGAGCTCAAAGAGACTGCGGGTTCTACCTACTTCTCACGTCTCTGGGACTGCTTCGCAGTGCCTAGGATCAGGCGAGCCAACTACGGTGCATCAACTGTCATGTTGGCACAACAAATGTGTGGCATCAACAGTGAGTCTCACACATCCTCCCTCTCAGCTTACTTCGCTAATTTTGCACAGTCATTTCTTTCTACAGCTCGA
Source organism: Diaporthe humulicola (assembly GCA_038088545.1). NCBI lineage: Eukaryota > Fungi > Ascomycota > Sordariomycetes > Diaporthales > Diaporthaceae > Diaporthe > Diaporthe humulicola. The sequence continues at coordinate 12,054 of JBBWSL010000103.1, forward strand.
CGATTTTTGAGAGAGTTGGCTACTCCCCGACACAAGCGCTGTATGCGTCTCTGGGGTACGGCGCAATACAAGTCGTTTTCACGATACCTACACTCTTCATGATTGACACTAAAGGACGGCGGGCCTTGACCCTGAGCGTAAGTTCTCGCTCCGGCCAACATTTTCTGAGTCGTGACTAACACGCGATAGACATTCCCTTTCATGTGCATATTCTTATTAGCCGCGGGCCTGTCCTTATTGAAGACTACAGGCAGCCCAGCGGAACGTCTAGGACCTGTTGTTTTGTGGGTGTATAATGGCTCCAGTACAACAGGGTGTAGCTGACCGGCTTTTGTTCAGATTCGTTTATCTCTTCACCATCTGCTACTCGCTGGGTGAGGGTCCTGTGGCTTTCCAGTACTCCGCCGAAGTTTTCCCAACCATCCAGCGAGAGCAGGGAATGGCATGGGCTGTTTGCATCAACAACACGTTTGGTATGACTCTAGCGAATCTTCATCAGCTTTTAGTGACTAACTTTGGTAGCCGGAATTCTGAGTCTTACGTTTCCTCGAATGCAGACAGTAATGACACCAACGGGTGCCTGTGAGTCTTTCAAGCTACTGATATCTGATCGGGCAGTTTCTAACATCGCATGCAGTTGGCTTCTATGCCGGCCTGAATCTAATTGCTTGGTTCATGATCTTCTGCTTTGTCAGGGAGACAAAGCAGCTCACTCTGGAGGAAATAGATCGTAAGCCGAACGAGATGTGTTTCCAAATTTCAGTGCTGACTTTCTGCAGAGGTCTTTTCTGTTCCCACAAAGAGTTTCATCTCGTATGAGCTCAAAATTTGGCTTCCCTACTTTATCAAACGACATATCCTCCGCCAAAAGATTGCAAAGCCACCCGCGATTATAGAGAAAGAAGCCAAGGTGGAGTCTATCCTAGAGGCATGAGCTGGTTATCAGTTTCGTAATAACTCTGGCCACCTCTTGACCCTTACTCGGGCTGTTTTCTGCGTCAGACAGAGGTAAATGGACAAAGGTCACATGTGTATCATACAGCTGGGCCTAAAGAACTGTGGATTGCAGGATTAGAGACTGCATTAAATTGAATTACAGTGCCTGGGATGATAGAGGTAGAGGCTATAGTGTTGAAGTAGATCTGTCAACATAAATCTAGATCTAGGCCCAGGAGACTTGCACTGTGGGAGCTGGGGCATGATTTTCAACTACACCTCGTCCACATTGCCTCTACCATGAAGGGCTTGTCCATATTCCCTAGCAGCAATGCAGTGTCTACCCTGCGGTGCTAGTGTTTGCGTGGTAATTTTTCCTGGAGCTTGAGTACAAAGGCCTAGTCCTGTATGTCTGTCAATCGACGGATCCCACTACTGCACCTCAGGGCAGTAAAGCTTAGTGGGAAGCCTGGCTGCTTTTTGACAGTGAGAGAAGGTACACAATCTTGCATGTATTCAGTACCGATAAATCCCATAAAATTCATCGTACTTCTTGATGACACTTTCGAAATTGATTCAGTCAAGGCATTTGGACAAGATGTTGTTCTAAAGCTCTGCCACATGTGTTTCAGACTCAATTAAATCCAACAGACTTGAACGACCCCTCATGTAAGCAATTGACTATCTATAGATCTACCGAAAAGAAGTATGTTCAGGCGAGCGTTCTCTCTTGATGGGATTCTCAGGTTGGATGGTCATATTTAGACGCGATGAAACAAAGCAAGTTAAAATCCAACCCTGCCCTCCGTTGCAAGAGGACCCATGGATTCACAAGGTGTTATTCAGCTGGGCTAGACACTTTTCAGAACTAGTATCATTTCTTCTTTTGGAATTGCTTCTGCTCATTTTAGGGTAGTGACAATGCCGAAGTGACCCTCTATAAGTTCAGTATTACAAATACCAGTTTCACTTGCTACGGATAGCTGCGCGTTTCCTTTTATTCAAAACTCAGATCATATGAGCCTATGTGCACTTTCCATGGCGCAGCAGCGATGCTTTGACCCGAAAAATTCGCCTGGTTTCCCAAGTTGTGCTTTGACAGCCATGCTTTCCGGGTTCCGGCCCGTAGTGCGACAGGCCGTCTTGTTCAGAGACGGTTCCCGGCCCCGTCCAATATCGAACATCTTCACCGGATGATCGCATCACTGCGATGAAGTACGAACTGTATTTCAATTGACAGGTGTTGAACATCTGCCAGATCCTGTCACAGCCAGATAACAGAGATGGGTTGAAACCCCACAATTCAATATTTGGTCGGATACAAACAGCCCGGAATCACCACAGGCATAGTTCACGCATCTGGGGACAGCAAGCTAGAGATTTACCTCGGCGCACATGCACGACGACTGCATTTACAGTGAGATATTGTGGGTAGGGGTCATCCATAAATACCTGCTGATGTATAATGTAGAAAGGTGGACTTTTGCATCACTACCGCATTGCAAAGTCAACAGCCGCTCCAATTTCGTCAGAACTACCACAGGATGAAGTCCTTTATAATCATCTCAGCTCTCTATTTGAGCTACGCCTCCGCCCAAGCACAATGCTTCGATGCTGGTGATTGTATTCTCTCGGTACGTTACTTCATGTGACCAACCGCCTAGCTTTCGAAATCAAACCGTTCTAATAAACTTTCTCAGGGTGGCGGCCAGTGCAATAAAGCTGCTGGACAGCTTCTAGGGTAATTTCCTTTTGCCATTATCCACGAAACGCACAAAATCTCTATGGCACCTGGATAAATGGGAAGCTAACCAAATTGAACAGCACATGTCAGAAGGACGGCGCCCCAGCCACAGGTGGTCAAACTGTCGCTCCTTCTGCGACTGCACCAGGTCTCGATGCGCTCTTAGGCGGACTGCTTGGCAGTGGCGCGCCGAAACAGCCATCCAGTGCAGCACCAGCTGCTGCTACAAAGAGACCGTAAAGAGCAATACTTTAACCGAGCTCTAGCCCAATCATCCCTTCAATGCAGCCTTTGAGTATACATCCAAGCTGAGTTAGTCAATATATTTCAATTTCAAAGAACCACAAAACATTCTAGATATTGTGCGCTGAGTTTATTGCGAGGAACTGTCAATACAACCTTCAACCAATTACGTAGCTGCTATATTTCCCGGACAGGGACTCATTTTCTTTGTCCGAAAAAGCGGTATCACGGCTTTCGTTTACGTAGAAGATTTTGCTAATTGATTAAAGTTACAACAAGGCTTAGAAAGTATTACAAGAGGGAGACTAGAAGATTATCGGTTATGTTCCGAACTATCTTATACAAAGCATAACATTATCCTTCGTTTGGATGCGTGATTTTCAACTCTACACGGCCAAGATGTTGACACTTATAAGTTGATTTCTATAAAAACGCCGACTGATTTGCAAACCCCTGACTGGGAACATACACACGGTTGAATAAGACGTGAAGGATATGTGACTAAGAATTAGACATAAAAGGGACAACAGCAAAGCAATGTAACATGTCAAGATCCCATGCAAAGCTCTCAACTTTATTTGTATTCCTTAGCTTTACAGTTTGCTATGCTACAGCTCCTCTCACACATTCAGAACTATTCCTGCGACTCGTTTGCGGTCAAACATCGCCAATTTGTCCAAAGTGAATGCACAACATGTTCCTCACAGCACTGTTCGGGTACAAGTCCAGCTTAGTAGAAATACACTCAGACTGAAAGCCTGTCCCATCGAATCGCACTTCCCATGCCTGACATCGCTGGAAGATGCGTCTTATAGTCATAAGCCGGATCACGTATCATTCCCAAGCACGGAGCCCGGCCGCACGGGCACAACCGCTGGCCCTTGATGCCTTGAAGCACGCCTCTGACTCGTGCGACCGTTCGGCAGACATGGGAAGGAGCGGGGAGAGAGATTGAACCGCGTGTCTGGCCGGGGTGATCACAGGAACAATCCATGCCCACTTCCCGAAAGCGACCTTGCCATCCGAGTAGCAGCAGAACCTGTTCCTGCCAATCTGCCAATGCACATGGGTCGCATTCTGTGGGGTTCCATTTATCCTACGCAAGATGCGCGAGCTTAATAGTCGAGACGGGCAGTGATCAGCACCGGGCAGAGAGATTAAACCACCACGACAAAAAGATGTTGGGCCGCTGCTTTCTCGTCAGACTGGGAAACCTATCTCTCCTCTGCGCTCTCGCATATCTTTTTTCTTACCAGTGTCTGCACGCGTTTGCGAAGAATACACTAGCTTCGCGTAGGCCTGGCCGGCGGGCATTTCATTACCCTTTTCTTACATGGCAGCCGTTCAGGAACAGCATTCATGTCTCTTTTCGCCTTGATCGGTGCCGTTGATAATCTGGACGAGCCAATACCTTTGATCAACCGCCGAACCACTATTTTCGGTTTAGTAATTACATCTCTAGTAATCACCTCGGACTCGACACAAACCAAGGGAAACAACACTGACAATTCCACTCAGATTGTTACCTCACTTTGTGTCACTCTGCGGCTATATGTCAGGTTTTTTGTAACGCGATGCCCTGGCTGGGACGACTTTCTTGTAATATTACTGATCGTAGGTACTTTCCCCAAGAAGAAGCGTGACCTTCTTCCTCCTACTAACAGCCAACAGACCACAACATGGGTAACTAATGTGGGCTCATGCATTTGTGGGTGACCTCTTGCCCATAAATTAGAACTCATCTCGAACGCACTAATTTCTAATGGGATGACTTCAAAGTGACAAACAATGGGCTGGGTAAACATTTCATCCTGCTTGGTTCAGATGGAATGACAGCTTTTGTCAAGGTATAGAGATTTTTCCCAAACAGAATTGCTTTCAATGCACACAACAACCGATGGTATGTGGAGTGGAATGAGCTAACAGTTTAATGTTGTCCTGCTTCACTCACAGACTTTCTGGTGGTGTAATGGCTGCTACAACATGGCTCTAGCTTTTGTCAAACTGTCACTTCTTTTCCAGTACCTTCGCCTCCTCGACGAAAATCCAGAGACGAAGCAACCAAAAACGAGGATCGCGATTGTGTTCCTCATTGTTATCACCTCGATCTGGGGCATCGTCTACTCAGTCCTAGCCTGGGTTCCTTGCATTCCCGTGGAAGGTCATTGGCACTTTGATGAAACTGCTACACGTTATGGGTACGGGTCAGATGAAGTCAGCACTTTCGTTGCAACCTGTATGTATACATCTGTGCACTCCCTCTTGCTTGTCATTATCCCTCCGCGGTCTCTAGATTCCAAACGTGCAACAAATGGCTTATACAGGTAGACATCATCCATGGTGCTTGCAATATGGTGATTGACATCGCCGTACTTGCAATCCCCGTATTTTCAAGATCGATGTGGGTTACAGCCGATGAACAGTTGAGGTCGCGAATAGCAATGATTGGTCTGTACACTCTTGGTGGCCTGTAAGTTCACTACATACCTACCCCATCCAATCCTTTGCTCCATGTTTCAAGTGCTAATGACTTCAATCTAGTTCTGTCATCTGCTCCGTGATTAGATTCATCCTTATTGTACACACTCGCGCTACCACCTCCCCGACTTTCGACCCGAGCTGGTATGGCGCATCTACTTGCATTCTTTCGATTCTAGAGGTCGACCTCGCGACAGTGGTGGCTTCTCTTCCCGTGTTCTGGCCGCACTTGCGACGCAACATCGACAAAATCCTTATAACTCGCGAAGTGGAAGTCAAAGTAACACATGAGCCGCGGGCTTTTACCCAGATCGAAGAGGAAACTGTCCGAGACGGAAAGCGAAGTGGGGCCAACGACGGGTATAAAGGTGACCCTGCTACCATCCTGCCATGGGAGAATCAAGCGAAGAATCATTCCTCTACGAAAATCTCCGAGGCGATTGCGCTGCAAGATATGCACCGCAGTCATAGTAACAGTAACAAGCGAATGAACCCCGTGAGGCTATTCAATCCTCACAACTCGTCTCACTCGCGCTCTGTCTCGAATCCAATCATCTCGCAGCAGCTAAGCAGGGACAGCAAAGAGGTCCTTCTGGGCTAGACGGGATGTTACAAAGATCAGGCCAGCCTTGTTCGCAAGTGTCGCCTGTCCATATAAATCCAGTCATACCCTGCGGCTTGACCAGTAGCTAGCTACCTTTGAACCTTTAGCTGCCGCAATGATCCAATCTCTAAGGCTGAAGCTCTGCTTATTTGAGGGTCTACATGATTGAGACTATCCAATGGTCTCTATGATAGGGAATGACATACAAGTGCGCTTTATTTGACTTCGAACGCGTTTACGAATTTTGAATCGATGTTCGCTTAGGCGAGATCAGCTAGAGCTCCGGACATGCTTGGTCAACACATTCTGATTCACTTCGGACCTGCATTCCCACACTCGCAACATGGCTTTCAATTATCCTGTACAGTGAGTAATAACTCGCAAAGGTATGTGCAATTCCTGATCCATTCCATGACCGCGAAGCGGAGTTCAAATTAAATTACTCAGCGTGCCTCAGACCTAGTAATATTCCTATACGTTCACAAGCAATATTATTGGCGCTTTGTCCACTTGGCCCCCATTGAAGTCCAGAAGTTCCCAAGTTTTGCTTTGTGAGCCTTTTCATTATTATCCAAAGAAATGGCAACAGTAAATCATTTGAATTCAATGTCTTGTAATTGACACTTGATCTTGTCTACTCCCACCACAATTCTTTTGATAGAAATCGGTCACTCTACACACTCTGAGCTCCGTGGACACTGTTTGTCGAAGTAGCTGCCAAGTACATGATATCAATTTGGTTGCAGACTATGAGAAACACACTCTGTGAATGAACGTGAAGGTGACTTGATACAGCCATATTTGGCCCATTTCCTTAACGTGAGGTAAAGCGGTGGGACACGGCCTCTTTCCAACATTTCACAACTGAACACGCCCCAAGTCTTTCATCGCACTCTACAATGGATTGCTGTGGAACTTTTGTATGTTCCAACATTCTTCTGAATATATCGCAAGGGAATCATCATGGATTTGGTCAAAGAATTTGGGCCAAGGTCGAACAAAACAGTTTCGACTCAGGTTGGTATCATCGATGCCTCATGGGAACAAACCATGAAGATGAAATCTAAATGTGATACCACAGTTGGGTTTTACACCACCCTGGCCTCAGAATTCGAAGCTCTCGTGGTACCTGACACGCTTTCTCGGTGGAAGTAGACGAGTTTCATCGTCGCGGTGCCAAGTTGGAGCTCTCGAACTTTTGACAGTTCGGAGAATAGGAAAAAAGACCGGCCAAGTCATTCAGACAGCTGCCAAAGCAGTCACATACAATGTCGAAAGAGCGTTACAGCGTATGATCGCCATTGATCTTCGTCATTCGACCCAGGCCCAAGGGCATGTGCCAATGTTGATCACAGGAGGCAAGGCTGTCAATAGCGTCTGATGTTGGTCTTGAGGGTCTTGTCCACGTGAAAAGTGAAGGATCAGTAACAGGCCAAGGTTGAATTGGCGGCATGGGACCGGGATGGTAGGAATTGAGAGCACCAAGGTCGCCATAAAAGAGCATCCAGTGCGATCACCGTGCGGCGGGAGAGGCGCGCAGAACGCTGTGGACTGTGTACGCACCGCCCCAAACAGGGCTGGTTTCGGGCAATTCAGTCTTCAAGCTAGCGTGTGTCGATCATATTGTTGCTTGTTCCCGACACTTATCAGAATGTGGATTCCAATAGGATGGAGTACCTCATACTGTGCGCCACACTAGTGTCTCTGTGTCTACAGACTTGCAGACCAACTGCGTACAATAAGTCCATTTTAAAAAGATCGCAGACAGTGGAGCGAACTGAAACTACACGTTGATAGGCGCACAGTTGAAGATGTAAGAGCCTTTCCTATAACATTATCCTGCATGATGTTGTCCCAGGTAATGAAATTGAGAGTCTATCCAGTGGTGAAGTGGCACGCCAGCCTTTGGCGTCCTGCTTACTGCACAAAACAACAACATAATTGAAGTTGTGTGAGGGCACCCCATACCGTCACATCTCGGATTTACCAGGCTCAGCCGCAAATACACGGTACTTGTTAATAAGGCACAACGCAGGAGGCCATCCGTGCTCCAGACGAAGACACCGAGCTCACGGCCCTCCAGCAATTCACCACCGCCTCAGTCTTCAGCTGTGTCATGCCCAAGGGAGCGGGGTTGTTTTAGCACATCACAAACAATTGTCTGACTCGAGGCTGCAGATGCCTGCCATGCAGTTGTAATGCCAGCGAGCGATCACTGTGACCCTTACTCCCTGGGGGTGTCCTAGAGACTCCCGCGGATCTGTTTCGGCGATCTTGGCGATCCAATTGCTGTCAACACACTGCAAGGTCGGGGCTGACTCATTAAAGGCCCGACTGCTCATAGCGTCTCCTTGCAAAAAAGAAGAAGACAAAAGTATTGCAGACAGTTTTGGGTTTGATGAGAAAAGAGATTCGGAATGTCATCGCAGTCAGTAGCCAAAACGCATTCACTGCCTAGGTCTCGGCCGAGTCTCTTCTCCTTGGAGGAATAGGCAAGCGAGTGGTGCTGTCGCCGGCGTGCAAGAATACTACCGGGGAGGGCCCCGGAAAACGAAAAAAACTGAAGCCTCGCCGGAGTATTTATTACAAACTTTAACATGGGCTGAACAGGCCTGAGGGCACACTCGCATGCAGTCGCGGAGGACGAGCAGGGTCCCCAGGCGTGGCTTAGAAGTCGCAGGAGTTCGCGTGGAGACGGGTAAATGCATGGCTATGCCAGCTTTCTGGTCGGCAGGGGTTAACTTGCAAACCTGAGACAATGCGCCGTCGATCAAGATCTTCTTGGTCCTTGCTTTCTGGGCCAGGTTCTCCTTGGCAAATCCTCGGCAGGTTTTGGCGAGGTTTGACGACATCTCCTTTTTTTTCTTCTCCCACATTCGCAGGCCGCGCTAGGCCACAGAGCCATGTGTCTGGGTTCTGGGGCCTGGTCGCGCAAGTAGGTCGACGTTGCGAGTATGTCGCAGGAAATGTGATATGGCCAAACGAGAAATGCGCTTGAGAACACCGGCGGCCTCTGATCACATTCCTTTTTGGAAGCAAGTTAAGGCGTGTGTGAGTGGGTTCGTCTCAATTGGAGCATCATCTCATCTCATTCAACCTTCTGACGCCGGACGACTGTGAGCGTCAACGCGTTCTCGTCCCAATCTAAATTACAAGCATATCTGTGTTGTGTTTTTTCCTCCAGAGAAAAACGTAGAGCTAAACGTGAAAAAGAGAGATATTGTGACATCGGAGCAGCAGGAGCAGCAGTACAGGAAAAGACTTTCGTAGACCCATCATGTCCATCATCATCAAGATGGCAGGCAGCCTGGCGTGCAAAATCCGACGGCACGCAAAAGCATAGAGAGTGGCGTATTGAGTTAGACAGTAGCGATCGGTCGGTGGCCAACCAGTCCAAAAAGGGGGTATCACAGACAGTGGACCACCATTGCGTCTGGAGGAAAAAGGACTCAAGATCTGCCATAAACTCTCTATGCTCCGCCCTGGGAATTGCACGCCTGCTCCTGCGCATTGCAGTCGCCGACTGTCTTGCCGGAGACCTTTCCTGAATTGACGGCGTCCGCGCAAGCGTTGTTTTGAATAGCGCAAGCACGCTGGATAGCGGCGCCTTCATTAACGAAAGTGTTGCCGTTGACCGAGAAGGGCCTGTCCGGGTTGCCGGAATCCGTCACCGCGGGGGCCGCGACGCCGCCGATGGCATCTCCGCTCGAGGAGGAGGAGGAGGAGGAGGAGGAGGAAGAGGACCCGCTCTGAGCGCTGCCTTCGGACTCGTTCGCGGATGCGGTTGAGTTATTACTTTCCGCCGAACCGGCCTGTTGGGCGTTACCATTCTGTCCTTTTCCTTTTCCACCTTTGTTTGCTTTACCAGCGGAGGATGAGGAGCCTGATGTGCTGGAGGGTGTAGTGGCAGATGATGAAGGAGTCGCACCGTCTTGTTCGGAGGCATTGGAAGCGGTGTTGGAATTGGATGAAGCGTCCTGGGAGGATTGAGAATTACCTTGTCCTTGGCCGCCTCGGCCCTGACCACCTTGGCCTTGTTGTTGTCCGCCCTGTTGGCCATTCTGGCCTTGTTGGCCATTTTGGCCTTGTTGACCGTTCTGGCCTTGTTGACCGTTCTGGCCTTGCTGTCCGTTTTGGCCCTGTTGACCGTTCTGGCCTTGTTGTCCGTTCTGGCCCTGTTGTCCGTTCTGGCCCTGGCCGCCGTTGTTGTTGTTGCCTCCTCCGTTGTTGCCGCCACCTCCGATAGTAATCTGACACAGTTAGCTCCTGAGCTCCACGTCACTTCAGATGGGGTTCTGTACTCACTCTCACGCAGTCGTCTTGGGCACCACTAAGAACGGATAATGTCAGCCAGGACTCTCTTATTGGGCCACACAAAGAGATGCTAGACAGGATATGCTTACCGCTGAGCGACGGGCATGAGGATAGGCTGGTGGTTGGAAGCACCGGCCATGGTGCAGACACGGTAGTTACCGGCGGGGAGACCACCAGTAACGGTGGCACTGAGACCTCCGTTACCGTTACCCGCGTCATTGATACCCTTGAAGAAGGCGAACTGAGAGGCGTCCAGAGGCTGGTTCGGGGTGAGGGAGTTACCCAGGTCCTGGATGGTGACGTGAGTGTGGCCAATAACGTTGCCTCCGTTTCCGAGCTGCTGGGGAGCAGAGTAGTAGGTGTTGTCGGGGTTAGTGAAGGTTCCCAGGTCCATGTTGGCGATCTGAACGTTGACATCGAAGTCCTCGTTCGGCTGGGGCTCGTTGCCTGGCACAGGGCTTGTGATGATGGTCGACGCCATGTTGTTCTGCGCCGGGATCTCACCCATGGGGATACCGTTGCAAGACCCCGCCTTGTTCTGCAGACCATTGGTCAAGTCCTTGCCGGCGCAGAAGTTGATGAAGTTGTTGGCATCAGTGATGGAGGCGGCCTGGCCGTCTTCAGCACCTTGCTCCTGACCATCTGACGCCGAGCCATCCTGGACAGCATCGGCCTGGAGGCACTGGGCACCATCTGTAAAGAAGTCAGGAATATGGCCTTTTGAGTGAAGAAAAATGCTAGGGAGCCAAAAAGGTCGCAGTTATCACATACTGTTGCCACCACCACCATTGTTGTTGTTGTCTGACTTGAGCGTTAGCGGTTTTTGATATCTTTCAACCCGTCGCAGAAATAATGTCAGGAAACTCACTGTTGCCGCCGTTCTGACCTTGCTGGCCATTCTGACCCTGCTGGTCCTGACCGTTCTGACCTTGCGCCTGGTCCTGGCCTTGCTGCCCGTTCTGTCCATTCTGGCCCTGTTGTCCGTTCTGGCCTTGTTGTCCGTTCTGGCCCTGCTGGCCCTGCTGGCCCTGCTGGCCCTGCTGGCCCTGCCCTCCTTGTTGTCCTTGCCCTCCTTGTTGTCCCTGTCCCTGTCCTTGTCCCTGACCTTGACCGCCGCCGCCACGTCCGCCGCCGAAGCCGCCGCCGCCGAAGCCGCCGCCACCGCCGCCAAATCCGCCACCGAATTGCCTCGAGACCAGGAGGCCGTCCTGGTGTCGGTGGATGGCAGAAGCCTCGACGGCAGCGGAGAAGCCCATGAGGGCGAAGACGAGGGTGTTGAGTTGCATCTTGGAGGCAGATGTGAGCGAGAATTAAGGTGGGCTTGTTAGTCGGTAGCTAAGGGTTGAAGAAATGAAGCCGTCGTCCTAGACGATGGTTGGTACCAGACCAAAAAGTAATATGGAGGTTGACACGTGGGTGTGTGTAAAAGGAATGACGACGAGGTTCACCACAGAAAACCTCGTTACATCCGACGAAGAGAGCGAACGAATGTAAAAAAATACACAACCAGCGCGCGACGACACGAAGTAGATGAGACAACTGGTCGAACAGATAAAGAATGTAAGTGAGTGTGGGCGAGGAGCGAGGGGGAATTTAGATATAGCTATGGGCGAGCCAAGACCGGCCGCTTTATATTCAGATGCTTGACTGGTTTCGCTTGTCCCCATCGCCAAGAAGTTGCGCTGCCGGGGTGTGTTTAAGTGGGCAGGTGGACACCCTCGCGGGCCTCTCCCTCTGCTCGCTCGCGATTGCGGCCGTGGGAGGGCGCACATGGGAAGGAGGCGAGCCGCCTTGCAGGAGGAGAGCCCCACGGTCAGGGAGCGAGACGCAGGGGTTGTTGGACTAGTCGAGGATTTTGTTCCAACAGGGCTGCATCCCTGCAGCAACTTTTTAAGGTTAAATCAGGCTCCTGCACTCCCGTCATGTACACAGTCCCACCGTGGGCGCCCGGGAACACAGCGCGGTGGGTACATTGTGTTCCGCTTGGGATAGGAGTGCATCAAGGGGATCAAGGAGCGCCGCAGAGGCAAGGGCATGACCGTGGTGGCCCCTGTCCCCATGACGAGAAAGAAAATGCGACGACAGGGACCAGACCCTAGCAACCTAGGCGGGGAGGCAGAGGATGCGAGACGGGGTGGAGATGATGGGCAGGGCTGAAGGGGCAGAGGAGCAATGATGAGCACAATGATGCCCATCTTAAGTCGATCTTGGCACGGGCCGTTGTACCGTCTCAAGTACCAGCCCAGGGAGCGAGCCAGCCCAGCCAGCCAGCCAGCCAACCAGGCTGGACCCCGGCACGAGGGGCGCCGGTACGGATGGCAGCCATCTCGTCTGTTTTGCTGGGCGAGCACTGGTTCGGAGAGGGGACATGGTAGCGAGCCAGCCGGGATTGCCCCCAGAGAATCTCAGGCACGGCCAGTCCGGACGATCAGGACGGTGAAGCCTGATAGGCTGCTACGGCGGCGTTAAGCCCAGCATGGACGTGTCTGATAATTGGGGACTGGGTGAGGGCGGCGGGGAGCGAGTCCAGACACGCTGAGGCTGGTTCAGGCCAAAGACTACGGACGACGGCGCAGGTTGGGGTGGAGTTCACGAGGAGGTGCCCTCGACGTTGATGCGGCTCAAATTGTCAGAGGTTATTAACTGGGCCCCTGGCTAGCGGGCTGTGGCAGCGGGGCCATGGGGCCTCTGGCGCTGCTGATTGGCCCAGGCACGGCGATCAGGCGCGCTGGGTTTCGGATGTCTTTCATCCCAGGGGCTGATGAGGCGAAACCATGCCTCAGATGCTCCCGCCGACCAAGCGCCCTGCCTGCACTCTTGCCAGTCAACCAGTATTGCCTGCGCAAGTTCGCACCTCGGCTTGGCACCGCAGCCGTTTAGCCGCAGCGCAGGGGCACAGAAGGGGGAGATGCCGCCGCGCCGAACCTCACTCTGTGCATGGCCGGTACGGGGGCCCACCCCTCCTCTGTCCCCTCGGTCTGTCTGACTGACTGACTGACTGACTGGCTGACTACGGCGACTACTGCAGGTACGGATTACTGTGTCCTGCAACTCGGCCAGTCAGTCTCGACACGGCCAGCCAGCGAGGAGGGAGGCGCAGGTCCAGGTACGGGTACCGAGTACAGGTACCGCCCCTCAACAGCGCTTGTGTGCGGCGCTACGTGTACCACCATTGTTTTTGGGACCATGGCTTGGGGTCCAACCACCCTGCCACCCACGACCTGCCGGCAGCATCAAGCACCGTGGGACATGGTGTCTCCCTACCCACGTCGACCAGCTGGTCCACCGTCCACGAGGTACTTGGTCGCTACCTCGCCGCCCCTGCGACGATCGAAGTTTGCTGACTCTCCCACCAGCGCTATGGAAGCGTCGCCGTTTAGTTCAGAGATGATTCCCCCAAGGGTGCAGCATCTGACAGAGGAGATCATGTTCGTGTCGGGAGGTTGTAATTACAGGGAGGTGGCTGAAGTCGCTCTGCAATGGGCGTGTCGGCAATAGCGTCAAACCACAACCACGGCGCGTGTCTGCTGCTACGGTGTACTCCCCCATCAGAGAACATCCCAAGTCTCTGTTGTGCATGGTTGCCTCGGCGTTTGTGTGTGAGTGGTTTGAATGCGTCGGCCACATCCCGAATTTTGCCCTCCAGCGCCAGCGCCAACACCATCGGACAATCTGTCATCTTGTCTTTGTCTCGTCCACCCAGCGTTCGGCCGACCTTGTTGCATCTCGGCACCAAATCTCCAGCTTCACCAGTTTGATCGGTTAAGCAGCTTGGCCTTGGCCTCGCTCTAGGCAGCGGGACAAACCACTCCACATGCCGGGAACAAAACGAGCGAAAACCCACCCTCTCCGCCGTCTTCACGGTCGAGTCTCAACCAGGTGGAGCCGATGATCGCAATGTCAAAAACATAGTCGTTCCGTGGTCCAGCCCAATACGCGCATCTCGCCAATTGTTTCTGTTCAATAGTCGAGACCACGCTGATGAGCTTCACGTCGGGACGAGCCCTGCACACGAGACGAGGGGCATTCTGTATGGCTGTATGGGAGGGCGCTCAAGGCGTCGAGTCGCGAAGAGTCGCCCTCCTCGAGACCCAAAACACCTTGGCTGTTTGACTGCCCCTGCTGCGAGGACGCCAGAGTAGGATTGGTCGGCCACTCGGCGAAACTGGCTTCGGGTATAGCCCGGGCATCCCTGACCTCCCCAGCTCCCCTCTGCTCTCACCCCAGGTGGGCTATAGCCCGGCCCAATATTACCATGACCTCATTCCGAACCGCTGCGTGCGGGTTGGTTCCCAGGCCCTCGGTCGCACGCCCGCCCAACCCAAAGATCGAGGCCGAACCTGCATCGATGTGGCCCGCCAAGCCTCGCCGTAGGCTTGGACCCGTCGACTCGACGTCAAACCCCCGGAGTTAAGCTTCAGTCAGGTAACCTTCTGCCCACCGGGTATGCAGGAACGCATACTGCTCTGCATGCGCCACGTACCTGAACAGCCTCTACTCTCCAACCTGAGTCGACTTGGCAGCACTGGCTTTGATAGTTATCAGCCGACGTCGTCGAAGGTCTGTGGGTTGCGCGCGGTCTCCCTCACCGAACTGACTTTCGCGGAATTTGTCAGTTTTGCTTGTCTACTCATGATCCACCATCACCAGCTACTAAGCTCTGCCCGAGTAACCTCACGCGAGTCGGGGGACTAGGCCTGGACCATCAGATTGGCTATACCCAGCCCTCGTGCCGGGATGCCAGGCCTTGACAGACACGACACAACACGACAGACTGCTTGAACATGATGATGTGACGGCTACGAATCGGTGTGCCAAGTTGTTGTTGCTGCGCGTCTGCAACCAGGCTGAGGGAACTCAAGCCGTTTTGTATCGTCAGATCATACACACAACACACTTCAACAAAAAGTTCCAGACACAAATGCTCTTGGTCGATCACGAGCCACGGCTTCTCAAGAGCGATGGTTTGCTACAACGCCAACTGCGGGTGAGCCCACACATGATCTCAGCCCATGCCCACGAATATCTCAATCATAACTCTGTCTCGGCTTTGAGCGCTGCCACGATCAAGTCGAGCCACGCCGCAAGCCGGAATCCTGCACGGGCGACCTGCAACTCGATCACCGGCGCAGCCTTCTCATAATAGTCCCCAGCTAGTTCCTGTCCCACGATTGCTGCTGGTCCCTCAGGAAGAACTAGGAATGCGTTAGCAAATTGCTTGAAGGGCTGACAGAACGCCACGAAACAAAGCTTAGGGGAGATGAACGGGGGACCGTGCCTGATCACCAAGCCCGGAGACCCAGCCACAAAATAGAGAACAAGAGGAAGCAACAGATACTCACCGTGCGAACAGACAAATGCATTTCCTTCCCTAGCCCAGCCCAGGGCGGTCTTGATGGGATCAGTAAAGTCCACGCCATCCAGCCACGTCTTGCTCTGGGCCTTCAAGTCGCCGTCCTTGATCTTGCCCGTGAGCTCGTCCGCCCACTGCTGCGCTTCATGATATGGCTTCCTCCTGATGCCGCCCACCCACTTCTCCGCGATCGAGCTGTCCCACACGTGATGGAGATTCAGCTCGCGCCCCTCCCACAGCACGTGGATCCCGTTCCCGCCCCTGGAAACATCTTCGTCGTGCAGGGGTTGGTGAATGTCTCCGACAAAGTGCACCACGAACTTGGCGGCCTGCGCGCGCAGCCAGACCGGGACGGAAGGGTCTAGGATCTGCGAGGTGTAGTTCTGAATCGCGGTCACAACGCAGCCCTCGTCTTTGCAGTCGCGGTCGAGCTCAACAGAGCAGTTGTAGGGCGGGTCATCTTTGGCGTCGATGAAGTGGAATATGCCTGTGTAATGGCCCCATTTCGTGTACCGGATCGAGTCGGCCCACGTAGCCACATTCGCGAGGTAGTCGGCGGTGTCGTTCCGGAGGAGGGTTTGGAAGTAGTGTGTCGTCTGCGGCTGGACAAAGTTGCTGGCAACATAAGCGATCGTGATGTGCCCGAAGCCTGGATACATTAGTACGCGCGGAGTGTGCATCTGGCTGGCTGCAGAGCCCTCGCTCGGGACGGCTGCTCACCTCCCCAGGCCAGCACTTCCGGGACGGCGACGAGGCCTAACGCGGCAACGCCAGCGAGCTTCATGTCTGTGCAGGCAGTGCTAGCAAGTTGAAAGAAACGGTCGCACAATAAAGACTGAGGAATTCAATCAGGAGCAACACAGATGAATGTCCTCGACTGATTGAAAGGGGTAGCACGCGTGGGAGCCTAAGTGCTGATCGTCCACGCCGGGAAGTGTCAGTTGATCCGGCAACCTGGACACAGGCGCGTTGCCGACGGCCAACGACAGCGAATGGATCTTCGACTCATGGCCCCCCCACGCGGATAGCAAGTAGATCTTACCGCGATTCTCACCTGGGGCTAAGACATTGTTGATCGTTTCCGCTGACTCGAGAATGATGCTCCGAGAAACAAACGTTCCCGTCGCTGTTTCAGTGGTGTCATGATGTGAAAGTTGCCTGCTCAGATCATTCATTCACTTGTAAATGCTCCGCGTGTTGGATTAACACCGGGTTAGGGGCACCGCAATCACCTTACGTCACAGGGTTCGTGGCTCTGAGGTAATCGCCCCGGTGTTAGCCGCCATCTCCGCTGAGAAACCCTCTCTCAACCCCCAACAAGCTGCCAGGCGCCCAATGAGAAGCGGCCCTTTTCAAAGCCCAAAGTCACAGGTCCATCTGCCGCTGCGAAGCACCCTGGGGCCAGTAGCAGCTGGCGATCCGTGCAGTCGTAAATCGCGGGACAGCTGCAGGCTTTTGGGCTGCGTTAAACTCAATCTGGCAGTGGACCCCAGTAAGCCAACCCCGGCATTGTCTTATCTTTTGCGCCAACTTGGTGACTTTGAATGCGATAAGGCCTTTCAGTCATTCGAGTCGCGGGACCATCCAAGCCACTTGACCTTGACCCTGATCCAAATCCTCACCACCTGACTCTTTGGGGAGCAAATCCTTCAACTCCCCTCTCGACACTCATGCCTGGCCTTGTCGACTCACCTCCGTTCCCATTAATATCCCCTAAGAACTGCTCAATTCGCCTGGCGCTGCAGGACAATCCTAAGATTCATACGCTCAATCCCCCGTCATGGCCACAATCATCTTCGAGATGGCCTCGGCCGTGACAACTTCCTCAGACCTCGGTGAATCCCTATCCGGCATATTTGGCTGCATCAGTCTAGTCGCCTGGATATGTCTGCTCGTGAGCCTGCTCTTCCCAATGCCAATCGCAGCTGCACATTCTAACATTCCGAAAAGCTTCCCCAGCTTGTCACCAATTACAAGGCCCAGAGCGCAGACGGCCTCTCAATGGGCTTCCTCTTCATTTGGCTCCTCGGCGACATCACAAACCTTGCTGGTATGTAGGGCCTGACCCATCGTCACTCTCCTGAGCAATATTGGTCGCCGAAATACCTTATCGCACCACCTTTCCTGCCAGGCGTAGGCGCACGTGCCCTGTTCACCGCCAAGCTGACCGGTTATCTCTGCGTAACAGGCGCCCTCGTAACGAACCTCGCCCCTTCCGCTATCGCGATAGGAATTTATTTCTGCGTCGCCGACGTGATCCTCATCACTCAGTGTCTATACTACAACGCCGTCAACGCCCGACGGAGGAACCGTGAGCATCTGGCCTCGTTGCAGGCACAGGCCACCGAGGAGGAGCCCCTCCTCTCCCGCAGGCGGTCGAGCTCCGGTGCCGGGGGGCTGCCGGGAAGCCACAGGCGCCACTCTGTGCGGCGGGGCTCGTCGAACCTGGACCCGCTGACTAGGATCGTGACGGGTGAGGACGAGACGCCGCTGCGGAGCCCGTGGTTGACCAACACACTAAGTCTCCTTGCGGTGTATGCGCTCGGCGTCGCGGCCTGGTTCGTGAGCCGGGAGGTTCTCTCGTCGAAAAATAGCGGCGCGCAGGATCCTGCCGGATCTGAACCGGCCGACACGGGTAAAGACCCGGTAGTGATAGTGGGTATGGCCCTGGGATACATCAGCGCGCTGTGTTATCTGTGTGCGCGCATCCCACAGATCATCAAGAATTGGCGGGAGAAGTCCACCGAGGGTATGTAGCGAGCAACAGCAGACCCGTATTGTTGATCCACCAGCTGACTTGCGTGTCACAGGCCTGGCACTGCTGTTCTTCCTCCTGTCCCTCACCGGAAACCTTACCTACGGCGCCAGTCTCGTCGCTTTTTCCCAGGACGGCGCCTACATGCTCAAGGCTCTTCCCTGGCTGCTGGGCTCGCTCGGCACGATCGCTGAGGACGCGATCATCTTTGTGCAGTTCAAGCTATACTCCAAGACAGGTCAGGCCAAGGAGGACGCAGTCGAGGAGAACGGAGGCGCGACATCGTACCAAGCCTAGAAGGCTTGAGGGGTGCGCTAATGATAACATGATGCGATGCATGGTCAGATTGGATGTTAACGTATGGTTACACTCGCATTGTCTGGAGTTGGGAACGGTAAAGTGCTTACGGCGTCGCGCCCGCAGGTTTGTGCGACGCGGTCGCTCTCATTCACTCCACGGCGCTCTTTGGGGGTTCGCATTCGAATAGGGCTTCTTTCTTTTTGGAATATCTCAGTGGCTCAACATGTCCAGCAATGGTGGATTGAGCGAATCAATCAACATTATCGTGATCCTACCCACCGTCCCAGGTTGCATCAGCGGTAACTCCGAGGCAGCTGGAACAGACCAGGTAGCAGTGGCGCCCACCCAACGGGTCGTAGATTGTTGTCGACAGAGGTCAAAAAAGCAGTGTTCGGGTCGTGACAGGATGTTGGTCCACTATATGACGATCATGTGTGACGTGCAAGTTTCGCCTTGCCCAGCGGAGTTGAGCGTTGTAGCAGGTCTGTGGCACTCGAGAGCACAATCGATTTCGAGTTGACTGGCCAATACAATTGCTATTCAGCATTATGTCTTGTCCAAAATAGGTATAGTTAAATGGTCGTTTTGTCTTTTTCCCGCAGCGGCTGCTCGAGACATGAGCCTCGACGGAGCTGGCCATTTTCCCGTGTGTGTGGTTGTGAGACTGGGCCCGGCCGCTCATGGGATCGATCGCTGCCATGTGCCACGCGCCGCGCCTCGTGAGACCGACCTCACCCGCCACCAGTGAGACACAAACCGCGGGCGGCAAACAAGACTTCGAAGGGTAGCTGCAAGACACGAGTAGCGTGGCAGCCGTGGGGAAACGTGTGAAGATCAGCACTGCCGGTGCTGGAGTTTAGCTGCCGCTGGAGAGGGCTCGCTGGCTCGCTCTGCGCCGATCAGCCGGACGTTCAGGTGCGCAAGGGTGGCTGTGGCGCGGCGTCCTGAAACTCTATCGGTAGGAGGGAGGGCACCATTGCCCGCTTATCCAGCCAGACCGACGCGTAAGTGTCGGTCTCAACGAGTTCCGCGGACGTCTCCAAGTGCGCAAGTATCGTGCTCACAGTAGCAGTGGTCCTGCTCCTTGTGGTTCCTGTGGTTCAGTGCAGCCGGAGTCCGCTCGGAAAGGAGGGCGGAAAACCTGCGTCAGCCAAAGTGCAAAATCAAGTCCGCTCGCTAGTCGAAAGAGGGCCAAGGCCCGGGGAATTGCCCTTCCAAGGCGAGCCGAGAAAGCTTGGCATTGCTTAAGGAAGCTTAAATGGGGCAAAGCATTGGTGGGCTGCACTGCCCAGGCTGTCATGGCCCGCATGCTGAGGAGATCTTGCAGCGAAGATGAGATGCCATCCGAGGGGAACAAGATCCTCATCATGCTATGAACGCATAGCTGAACGGTTCAACGAGCAGCAAGAATGGATCCGGAGGAAACAGGGCCAGTGGTTTTGCTATTCGCCTAGAATAGCAGCGGTCGAGGTCGAGGCAGTTCCACATCAACAGCAGCAGTTTGGATTCAGCTGGTTTTTGCATTTTTGCATGACAAGCAGAGCGTCGGATACCGGCTGCCTGGGACACGCGGCTAGCGGGACTGGATTGGCTTTGACATGCTCTGGGTTGCCTCTCCACCCGCCACTCCACTAGCATCGTGAAGTCGCCCCGGCTGCCCGTCTCATTCGTCGGGAGGCCGTCGGACAAGCAGGAAGTCGAGGGATGGTGTCACCGTGTCAGTGCCCAGTTCCCTGCACAAGCCTGCCTTCCTGTTGCAGGCAACGCATCATCGGTGCCACCCAGGGCTCCAAGTCCAGACCTGCAACGTCTGAACTCTTCCAGATCCCTCGCGCATGCTCAGCCCCAGACAAAACCTCTCACTCGCCCGCCCACACAGCTTACATACAGTCAGACAACCCCGTCTTTCATTGCCTGCTGTGTACCCTAACTGCCTGCTGTGTGTGGCTTTCCTCGTGTTACTGAGGCCCTCGACAGACACGCTACAGCCGTTGCTCACCATCTTCCTGCCTGGACACCAGTCACGGTCGGCCTTTCCAACGCCACCTGCTCACGTTTGACTCTCCTTTCCTCCTTAAATTACCGGCTCCTTTCACGGCGTCTCATCTCGACCCGAGACATACGTCTTTATTTTCGAGTTGACTTTTGGACAACCAGCCCATAATCACAACGGCAATGGCACCTCGATTACCCACACTACTGGCTCTGGCCCTCCCAGCGGTTGCTGCCACTTCTCACATCCCGACTCGCGACGTCGCGTCTACAACAAACCCCGGCTTCGTTTCCTTCCCCATAAGACGAGGATCAAAGACACTTGCAGCCCGCGACGCTACGGCATCCCTGATCAATGAGCAGGATACCAGCTACCTGATCGAGCTCACTTTTGGTTCCAACGCCCAGGCAGTCAAGATTGCCATCGATACGGGCTCCGATGAGCTGTTCGTGAACCCCAATTGCAACGACCGCGATTTCACCCAATCGCAACAGCAAGACTGCACCGAGGACGGCAAATACGACCCCAGCACCTCGTTAACGTCCAACGTCACACAGGAGACCTCACAGATCGTCTACGGCTCAGGCGCCGTCAACATACAATATGTCGTCGACAGCATCGGGATACCAGGCGCAGGCACGAACATGACGGATGTGCAGTTCGGTGTGGCGACCGCGTCGCAGGACCTGAACGAGGGCATCCTGGGTCTGGGCTTTGGCAGGGGCGTGAACCTGAACTACTCCAACTTTGTCGACCAGCTGGCCGCGCAGGGCGTGACAAACACCAAGGCATTCTCCGTGGCTCTGGGCACGAGCGACACCGCTGGCGGGAACATCATCTTCGGGGGCGTCGACACCAAGAAGTTCTCTGGATCACTCGCCACGAGCACCATCCAGAGCCCGGCCAACGGCGACATCCAGCGGTACTCTACGCAGATGAACAGCCTGACCTTCAAGAGCGGGAGCACGTCCAACAAGTACTCAGGGAGCGACCTGAGCGTTGTCCTGGATACGGGCTCCAGCCTGTGCCTGCTGCCGACCTCGGTCGTCAGCAGCATGGCTAACGACTTCAATGCGCAGCAGGACTCGTCCGGCCTACTGGTGGTGGATTGCAGCTTCCAGAACCAGGACGGTTCGCTGGACTTTGAGTTCGACGGCGTCACCGTCAGCGTGCCTTTCAGCCAGTTTATCCTGAGCTCGGGCAGAAACACGTGCATTCTCGGCGTGCAGCCGGTTGAGTCCAACTCGGGAATTACCGCCCTCCTTGGTGACACCTTTCTCCGATCTGCGTATGTTGTATTCGACCAGACCAACATGAAGATCTCCATGGCACAGTACGTCGAGTGTGGCACCAACGAGCAGGCCATCGCTACCGGCAGCGACGGCGCATCCGGCTTCAAAGGCGAGTGCAGCGGCTCCTCGTCGAGCTCGTCCAAGAACGCCGGCGAGCTGAACAGGCCGGCGGCGTCGACGTCTATTGTTGGGTTCGTGGCGGGTGTGGCCGCACTGATGGCTCTTTTCTAGATTTTAAGCGTTTCTTTGATCACTAATACCTTGCGTGCTTGGTTGTGCTGGATATCATTCTGCAAATGTCTCATAGAATACGAGCAGGCGCACATTCGATTAATATTTCTGCATACTGAAAAACGGGTTCTAGTAGTAGATAGCATAGAACTAAGTGATATCCCCGCTGATTCATCGCGCTTTGTGAGCCTTTACAACCTTATCCGAGCTTGAGTGGGTGTAATTCGTAGTGGTCCAACAACAAGACATTCTCACATGCACATCATGTCATGACTTTTGTCTGCAGCTACTGAACGGAGCAGGCTTGAGAGCGTAGTGCGAAGGTTCTCAAGGCAAATCTCAGTCCAAAATCATACAGTATATTCGTACAACACCGGAACCAAATCTAAGCAGGGGAGCTTCTCAACACAAGGTATCATTTGTAAAGACTTCATCACCCATTATACACATAGCAGAAAACACGACCGTCCAACAAGCCACCCACGGTGCCCGTTTCCCCCCTCATAAAACCTGCCCATTCTGCCCAGCCGCAACCGCCCCGCCGCCGTGCTGCCTCCTGCAAGCGTGGCAGCACCAGTCGGCGACGACGCCCGGGCGCGGCGGGTACGCGGAAGAGATGGTGCCGCCGTTGACCTCCTGCTGCATGCTGCGCTGGGCGTGGCGCCAGGCCCAGCGCGTGGCGTCGTCGACGGCCGGCGGCTGCATGTAGATCCTCCCGCGCAGGCAGCCGGAGCAATGCTCGCCGAGACCTTCTAGGCGCCCTGCGGGGGCGGTGGGTTGTTGATGGTGCCGTAGCCGCCCGCCGGGTAGCCGTGGCCGCCTGTCTGCACGCGGTCCGAGTAGATTCCGGCGGCGCGCTCCGGGGTCGGGCGGTCGGCTCGGCTGTAGTAGACGTAGAGGATGTAAAAGGCGTGGATGTGGCCTGGGATGTACCTGTTTGTGGACTATGTTAGTTGTGGAATCCGGGGGGGGGGTCCAGGTTTGGGAGGATGGCTTGGTGGCGTGGACATACCCGAGTAGGGTGAGGCAGATATTGATCAAGACATCAGCTCCGCAGCCGGCGACCATGAGGACGCCCACGGGAGGGACTGGGTTTTGGGTTAGCAGGGCTTCCTTTGGTATCTTGTCGGGGCTGCACGAGAGGGGGTCTCACAGAATAGGGTGATGATGATAAGGAGGACGGCGCTGGCGGTGCTGGCCATGTTTGCGATGGGCGCGTCGGCTAGTGTAAGTGGTGTGCTGATTTGGATCTGGATCTGGATCTGGATCTCGAGATTGGGTTTGAGCTTGGTGATCGTCCGTCTATGAAGTCTGTGATTCAAAGCTGATCCTGACACTGCGGCAAGGTGGTCAGGGAAAGTATCTTGGGGTTGTATTTGTAGTTTGCTGGTGTACAAGTCAGCGTTGGAGGCGCAGTCGAGTGATCACAGCCTGGTCGCCCCTCTCGAGGCAACCTGTAGGCGAATCGCTGCCTGTGAATCAGAGCGCCCCAGGGTTGCACTGGGCCATACGTCACTCCACCACTGGAATGCTTGGCCAAGAATCGTTCCTGCTTAGATCCCGACCTGCAGGTTGACGTCTTGGCAGACAAGCGCTTCCTGCACAGCCCGTCAAGCTCGCCTATGTAACCTCAACGCAGGATTGGTTATACACACAATTCCTGTTCTGAATGCAATCTTCTACCCACCCCCTCAGGAATTGAGCACCGCAACTGCAGTGATGAACCTGCATCTACGCCTGGGCTGTCAGGAGCTTCCTCAGGTCTGCGCAGTGTCCAGAACCTTCATGTTCCAACAGGCAGCGTCGCACACCGAACTTGAGAACTAATATATTTGGTACATCGGCCCACGGCTCACCTCCTATTGTGAACACCGGGGTTTGGCGTGCCAGAATGTGAATCTGGGACTTGCCACCATCTTGACATTCCATGCTGCCCTCATCTCTAGGTCTCAACCCATGTGTTAACACGCAGGCATATTTTAAATTGTTGTTTGCTTATGAGGCTGGTTTTTTGGATGCAGCATGTCCACCTCTGGGGAATTATCCCTCCAAGTACAAGGTCATACACAGAGATCGTGCGAGAATGATCAAGACCTGTTGGAAACAAAATTCTCAATGAACATGGCCCTCGAAGCTGCCGAGCAGCCTATCTACCTCGAGTTCTGTACTTGGTCTTTACTAATGTCCCTGTCCAGTTTGTCAAATCATGTTGACAAGAATGACACGGTGCTGTTCTACTTAAGTACGCAAGGAGTTATGTGACTCTCCCAAGTATTGTTGTAGCCATGGTCTCACCCCCTTTTCCGGCGAAATCTCACCTCCTGAAAACTACCGAGGGCCTCTGTGCGCCTATCTCTCATCTTTCAGAGACGTGTATTGACAGCCTCTGCATTCTAAGGTTTGTCTTTTCTCCCGCAGTCTGCTGAAGTTCAGGTTAACAAATCCGGCATATACCAGGTCTAGACTTGCTAGATCTGCGGTTTTTGTTTCAATTTCTGAAGCTATAGCCCCAAAGGAAAAAGAAAGACGCTGGAGGGGGGGGGTATCTTCCGTCAAAAATCTGGTGACTTAGAGTTTGTGATGAATGTGCTAAGTATTTAATGTATTTCAGCACAATAGTCTGCCGATTTGGAATGTCATGTCATTCATGTGAGTATTAATTAGTTGGCTTTAGACACATTGTCCTAGCCTCTCAAATTCGCAAGAAGTGTATCCTGGTCCTGATAAGTTAACACTTTTCTTCATTACGAGGCCGTTACTCACCTGCCCCATACTATAGGAAAAAGCTAAGATCATAAATCTTGACTTCTCTATTAGTTCTTCATTAAGGACTCACGGGAATCTTTTCTCTGGCATCTCCGAGGGCGGCCGCGGCGTCACGGCGAGGGTGTGCCAGGACGAGTGGGTCCTGTTCCAGGACCTGATGCCTGATATAGTCCTCTCCGAAGGGGGAGTGCATCGAGGGCACGACTGGGGATGACTATACTCTGGTGCCGTACAGCAGGCCCAAGGGACACATGAGCGAGCTTCTGACAGTGCCCCTTGCCAAGTCGAAGGAGGGCAACGCGGTGAGGGTCTTGAGGACCCAGGGATGAGGTTCAATTTGGAGCGACTCAACACAGAGTCGTGGTGGTTGGTTATAAGTGTTTGTTGGCACGCAGTTTCACATAAGCAGAAAACATACGGATGAGCCTGCAGAGTACTGAACGGATCTCATCTGAAGTCCTTACGCATGTCGTTGCCTTGTATCTATGTCTGCGCTTGGAAGGTAATACGAGACGTCCGGCTCGCATTCACCTATCCGGTACCTTTCGGCCGAAATTTGTATGGGCTACTGAGCTACCTCTTTTCGATGAAATAAGATAGAACACATACATGTCGGCCGTCGGCCCCGGGCTTGGTTCATGAATGTAATCCATTGAAACCAAGTTAATATGCGAAGTCGGCAAGTGTCACTTTGCACACCTGGTCCTAACTCAAGAGACTATTGCGTTTAAGCTGGATCTGGTGTATTCAGTCGATAACACAAAGGTTTTCAATCTTGGAATTCATGTCTATTTTAATAAGAAATTCAGGAGGTCACAGGCCAAGTTCCTGGGCGCTGGTAAGCCCCGTGGCCGTACGGACGTACCGGCATCATGCTAGACGCGCGAGCGGCTACTATTGCAGCAAACCCAGACAATAAAATGAACATGAGGGCACAGTTGCCGAAACTACGTTCAGAAATGTGTCGATGATATTGGTGATGTAGTGCGGTATACACTCATATGATGGTAATGGGCCAATACAGATGCAATTTTGCTGGTTGTTGCCGGGTGAGACCAGGCAGTCTGCCGACTCTTTGGGCTTGCATATTCTATACTTGGTATTTGCTTGGATCAAACAACCGTGTCACCACCTTAGAACTATCTACACCCGTCCCCTCCAGGCAGGCCTTGATAAGAGACTAGAGCATCCGGAGCTGCCGACTGACCCGTCGGGTTCAACCAAATCTACTCTGAACGAGGGCCACTGTGGCATTGACTAACGCAGAAGGCCATGGAGTGTTCATCACGGCGGTGGCTAAGCTGCAATGGCATATCGGTAGAGACTTGTCACTCGGTCTGGTTGGTCTTGCCAAAGATGGAGCTGTGTTCAAAGGTAACCGTTCTAAGTCACAAAAATCCCAGTCAATTGAAACGCCCATTCTATTTATCGTATGAGTAGACGCCTCACAACGCTGGTCGATATCTTCCCAACGGCCGAGAGGAGACTTTCTGAAGTTATGTCCACAGAAAATGAAAGCCAGTCCATTGAATCGAGGTCACATCGCGATGGGGCCGACACTGTTCTGAATTCTCTAGAAATGGAGCCGGATTCTGGAGGCTGCTTCCGGCCGGACTCCAAGCACCCGTGCGTATTACTCATTATGGGGGTCGAACGCACTCTCGGACGCTTCCGTCTGCTCCAGCTATTTCGGAGCCGGAGGAGTTTAGGTGACCCGGTTCCTCCTTGGCATCAGCTTCACTTGCCGACTTGGACGCCGCGAGCGATCAGATCCATCATCTATTTAGGTGCGGTGTCCCGACGCGCACCTCCACGGCGGGGCCTGTTGCGAGAAACCGTTAGCATGACCATTGCCCCAATAACGCCTTGCCTTCCTGATGCCACAATCCATGGTGTCATCCAATACACTCAGTCCCTCACGAGCTCGATGATGTCGTTCCCGAGCCGCCATCCACCAGCCGAGTTGCCATGAAGAAATGAGAAGGTCCTTACGCGCAGCCCTGAGGCGTTGTTACACCCAGAGCACAGTCATCGCCCTGGTTTGGGACAATCTGGTCGTCGAAAACGGGGGTTTTGACGACGGCGGCGCTGGCGAGAGAGGCGCACAGCGCGACGAAGAACAATGCAACCTTCATGATTCGTTGGTACCGGTGAGCCGCGGGTAGTGAGTGAGATGGCGTGAGCAGACCAGCTGAGTCGAAAGAATCGTCGTTGTCGTCGATAAGAAGGGCAGGAAGAAGAAAAGACCGATTGCACAGCAACGTGATTAATTGGAAGAAGTGAATGGAAGCGCTGCCAAGAAAGTAGAGAATGCAGTGTCCAAAGGTAAAAAGCAGACAAAGAAGCAGGTCGGGAGGGGAAGTGCAAGATGGTTCGACGACGCCATCCTGTGACAAGACTGGTCGCGGAATCGCCCAGGGGGCGGTCGGTTAGAGGTGGTTTCAGACTTTGGGGGGAAACCAAACCACCAGCCTATGAGACCCTTCGGCACCGGAGGCCTTGTGCGGAAGAAACAGGGTGCGCAGTAAGATTGGAATCGATAATTGAGACGAAAAGGAGATCCCACCGTCACCGTCCTACCTCGGCGTCTTGCTCAATTGAGGTCCTGTAGAGAGAGCCATTCTTGGCTGTCCCTCCGTGTTAAGCGAGGCCATCTACGCGCCGCTCCACTGCAAGGCCCGAAGTGGAAGAGGATGGCCGGACTTGGCTTTGTCGCAGAAGTCGGACAAGTCTCACCACCCGGGCCACCAGCCACAACCGTCCCCTCACGGTGGCTGCATTTCTCTCCTAACCCTCCACCAGCTAACCCCTGCATCCGTGGCGCCGTGCAAGCCGTGTAAGTCAACAAGTGATGGCCGTCTATGTTAACAAGCACGGAGTAGGTAGGCGGGAGGAACTTGAGTACCACTCTCGTATGACGTTGTTCTTTTTATTCTTTCTCGTTTTTAAGGTGATAAACTTCAAATTCCGAGTGCCTGGATTTAGCACGGGGAAATGATCAAAACTGAACCTCTATAAATTGCAATGGCTGGCATGTGTTCCTGCCACAGTGGCTCAAATGTCTTCGGCCATTACAGCCAGCCCGGGCACAATGCTCGCGACCAAGTACCTCCTCTTGCAATTTGAAAATGATTTAAAGTTCCGGTGCTTGCGACAGGTTCTGCATTTCAGTTCGTGACTGAATAATATCAGCAACGGGTTCTTGGTGCAGACATGTGCAGCCAGGTCTTTCACAGTTTTGATCGTTATCCGACCGTCCCCCACCCCCCAGGATATCATTACGGGACATCTGTTGTGAATGGGGCCAATGAATTCAAAGGTTGCAGAAGAATAAACCAAGGCGCCAGGAAACTCGTGATAATCGCCGGCAATTGGAGCACTGGGGTACAGCGGTTTTCTCTTCAGCGACTGAGGCCCGAGAGGGAAAGTCGGGGGATTATAGCTGTATTAAATACCAGTCTCCCTACTTGTGGTAGAATTGAAACTAGATTTACCACACATGACTTCTATCCATGGGGTCCAGAAGATGACTGGGGTACCGTCAGCTCAGTTGTTGCTATTAATTTGGTAGCCAAGAGCTAGACTTACCAACCTTATTTGTGGTATTGCAAACAAAAAGCATCTCGAGACGCTGTATGGATTGATGTATGATTTTTCAAAGACATACCTGAAAATGTCCTGGCTTGCGAGGATCCAAGCCGTTCTCCTTGCCGATGATGCTATGGCAACTTGATCGGGACATGATCAACTACCGCTCAACTGGATTTCCATACAGAACAGACGTAAGAAAATCCAGTGTATTCCAGAGTTGTGTCTTAGCGTGAAATGATGGGAATTGACCGGATTTCGCACACGATACACTCCACATATTTGGTAACGAGTTCCAGCTACAGTGGCGTGGCATTATCAATGCACATCGGTGTGTGTCCCAGCACTTAGTTCAGTTGCAGTATGAGACCACCCTTGGCCTCTCTGAGTTGGACAGACCTGGACAACGGTGATCTCACTAGCATAGAAATATAAGTACGGTCTTTGGCAGCAGCGGCATGAGCAGGTCCGACTCCGGCCTGAATCTCGTGGACTAAGGCAACATGATGCTTAGCAATTGCTCAACCCAGCAGATAATTACATACGTGTACAACATCCAGAAATAGGCGACATTATCGTGTGGGGTTTGAAATGTACTTTGAGGTCTTGGCCACAGTTATTCAAGCTGAGCGTCTATGTTAAGGAAATTCAAGAAGTTCGGAGGTTGAATGGATAGAGCTGAATGTGACAAACCTTTCTAATGTTGCTGAAATATCTAGACCAAAGATGATAAGTGTAAATGTGGGATTGTTCACGCAGAGACTGTAAGATGTCAGCCAACTGAATCCCTCGTCTTCACAGAAACTTTTCTTGAAACCTGTCTTGGGGAGCAAGAATTATTCAATATTTCCAAAATTTAATGCAGAGGTGAAACAAGTCCACCAAGAAAGCCTCAGAAAATTCAGCAACACAACAGCTAGGGAGCCCTTCATGCTAGGCAGACCTAGAACAGTAAGAATCACAGGGAATCAAACGAGAAGAAGCACGATGCAATCACTTGACATGTGAAGTTGAGAGACTGTTCCAGAGACAGGTGATCTTTCATTTGCAGTAAAGAGCTGATGCCACGCGAGCTTGCAGGATCAAAACTGGGAACTGGAATTCAAGCTCAGGATATCTTTTATTTTCCTATTCATGGGCAAAAAGTATGAAATCGTTGAACGGCTATGTATTTGGTGAATATCCTCTGTCGAGCAATGCCCGAGTTTGAGTAACTAGGTATGATAACCACCTTCTAGTAAATCAATGGGCATGTTAGCTCTTAGATGACCGAGGAAGCTTAATCTTCAGCATCTATGTAAAGGGCTTAATGAGGATGAAGTATAGCAATTAAAGCATACTCCTCTACTGCTGAAAAGAACCTTGAATGGAAGGGGAAATTTGGAGTGTACGAGAGGTCAGTCACTTGAGTATATGGCTGAACTCGACGTTGTGATTAGATTATGAATTATTTCCAAGATATTCCTTTTTTTGTGTTTTTGAAAGAATTAGTGCTCTTAGCAGTCATAGCTCGAAAGTCTTTGCATATGCGAGACAACCAGCTTGTGGTCCACTGATTTATTGACGTTGATCTCTTGATTCTGTCATTGGGGATGTAGGACAAGATTATCCCCTGACACAAAGATCCAAAGAGGCCTATTGCGCCCCCCCCCCCGCCCAAAAGAAAAAGAAAGACAAATTACCTAAAGAAAGAAATTACAACACCAAGCGCCTTGACTTGCACTTATATACATACTGTAGGACCCTCTCATCAATCCACTCAGGGCTCTACTTAATCCTCCCCACACAGTTACTCCCTTCCATCTTTTCTCAATTACTCTCTTCACTGTCAGTGCACAAGTTTGAAAAGTATATAGCCTGGCTTATCTGCCTGCTCTTTTCTTTCAAGCCATGTGGAACCGTTTCATTGCTGTTATCCGCATAAGGGGTCCGCGCACATGCATTTCGTCTGATGATACCAGGGTGTCTAACTAAGCCTCGTTTCTGCTTTTGGCCCGGCTAGGCCGATGCAGAAACAATATAAACAACTGCATCAAAATTAATGGTCGGCTACTTAAGCGCGAGCACGGACAGAGCGACATGGAGGCTGCCATTTCTTTACAATGAGGTAAGCTTTATATAAGGCTGTCTCCACTTAATGTGCTTTCATTGACGCCTGTGCTGCTGCGGCTGTATTGTTTGATCAGCCATCTAGCTGCCGCTGTTTAGGGTTCGGCTGAGGTTCTCCAGGCTGTGTATCACGGTTCCCAATAGAATCAAACGAAGCGAAATCATTTTCTTCTAGGGATAAATAGGCCATGCGCTTGTCTTAAGATCTGCTGCTTATTTAATATGACTACTTGATGGTCCTATTTGGCTACACTGCGAGCCTCAGGCTAGTCCACCAAGTTCTACTGCAGTGGGCATTGTGAACGACTGACGCATCTACTTACTGCCGAGACAAGAATATGTCTGCAGTTGACGACGAGAGCGTGCGAGGCAGAGCATTTTCCTGGCCCCGACCTGCAGCTTAGACTGACTCGTTCATCATGCTGCGACTTGGTCCGGACCATGAGCTAGTATGCGACAATCGCATGTTGACCCGGGCACTCGACGGCAGCAAGAGGTGGCGGGCTGAGGGATTTAGGTTGAGCAGGGGCTGCAACATGGAGGGAGTGTTTGTACGTGTATTTCGCATGTGGGAGATCAAGCACAACATTGCGATTGGCCCTCCGAGGCGACAGCGACGGAAGCTAAAGGCCTCCCGTGAACCATGCATCTGTGTGGCCGTAGATCGTCCAGATTTCCCAGGGGCGCTACGCTCAGGGGTAGGTGAATTAAGCTTCGGTCAAGTGGGCCGCCTGAAGCCGACCTGATAAAAATATGTCGAGTGAGGCTTGACCTACATGCTCTCGGGCTATGGAGTGGAGTCAACGGTAAATAGTTCATTGTGTCTAGGTCTCGGTGAGATTCAGCGCTACAGTTGAGCCGGACCATGGGGAACCCAACTGCCGGCAGAGATTCTCATCTGGACTTTCTAGATGTCAATTTATTTCATCGTCTGCGATTGGTCATCGAGGTTCTGTAAGTCAAGTTCGAGCAGGCGTCGATGTTTGCCAACGGTCAAACAATGACCCCAAGGCAGCACGACGGCAGATCATCTTGAAGTTGCCCATCGAAGACATATATCGACACCAGAGAGGCCTCTTCACCGGCCATGCCTTGACGCATATAAAAAGACCGTCGCCAACCTGCTCATATCCTCTCGATTCCGAACATCATCAGCACCACCATCTTCTTCAGCCTCCTGCACCAAGCACAGCTTCGTCCATTGCTCCTTCACCAGTCAAGCATCAATTTGACTTCTTCACGAGCTCTCGGTCTCACAGCACACCTAAATTCAACCCACTTCAATTTCAAGATGCGTTTCTTCACTGCCGCCACCTTCTTCCTCGCCGCCACCGCCGCACCCGTCGACCAGGGCGAGACTTCGGCGTCTGGTCAGATCGAGAAGCGTCTGGACCCCATCACCATCTCGATAATCACTGGTGTCACTTCAGCAGCTGCTGGCTGGGCGACCACTGAGGGCTTGAACACGCTCAAGGCCCTGATCAAGGATACTTCGTCCTGGGACAAGGCATGTTTGCTTCTCCCCTCCTCTGCATATATATCTAGAGTCCGGTGATGAGTTGTCTTCTAACAGTAGTCCGCAGGTGCGCGAGCAATTCACCCAGGATGCTGTAGCCCGGATGGCTACCAACTACAAGGCCGACCCATCTTTCAAGGGCGCCGTCTGCTACAACATGGGCTACATGGTTAATGACCCCGCTCTTCGGAGTGACATTGTCAGCCTCGAAGTCACGTCTGGCAAGCTTAAGGCTGAGTAAGTCCCCCGTCTGCCTCCGCCACATCCCCGCAAATGTTGGTATCTGGGGAGTAAGGCTGGTGACCGCTGACTTCCATCGCCCACCCAGTTACGATTGCTTCTATCTCAAGAGTGGTGGTGAATTCAAAGGCAATGGAGATGGTGGGTTCATCAATGTATGCAACACTTCAAACCCCCCCCCCCCAACGGAGTTCTGCTCATGACACAACACATGCTCACGCAACTTATAGCTTGCCGTCGATACCAACAACGGCGCTTGTGGCTTCCTTGCCTCCAATTTGCTCATGACGTGCCAGTGAGGAGAGCAGACCGCCCGGAAACGGTGGAAAGGGCACCATCGGCTTGAGCATTAGAGATATAATGGGTTCTCATAGAGGACTGGGATGTCACTCGCTGCCATTTAATAAATTAGCCGGACCCGTCACAACCCGACCTACTCAAATACACTCTCTTTTATTAAGGTGTCAGCATACTTCTGAGCAGTAATGCAAACCTGTTTAGAACTACTTGTAAAGTGGCCTTTTCTGCACATTACACGCATTAAATCAATTGCAAGAGGTTTTAGGTTGTGGTCTTGTGTCCTTCCCCTCTGTGCAAGTCGACGATGGCCCCTGACGAAGATGAGTACACATACAATGGAGGTGTCTTGAATTGTTTCTATTCACCCCACTTTCTCCATCTCCAAGTGTCCGGAGTGTTGCGGTCGCCCTGTTTCAAGACACCATTGAACACGGTTCCTGGCACGTTCGCAGGATCCGTGCCAGCAATTCCAAAGCTGATTGACAATTCAATCTCTGCAAGTATGTGGGAGTGAATCTCCGAAGTCGGACAGATTCTGGACTACAAGCTGTACGAAGGCCTTCAGCAGCAATGCTGGACATGATCAACCATGCGGATTGCTATCGATGAAAACGGAGCTGGTATCCAAGTCAAATCAAAAGAGTGTAGTCTGTCCGGTTGACGGCATGCTACACGGGGCCTCGCTGCTGGATCACGCCAGCTGTGTCCTGGTAGAATGCATACGGCGTTCTGCGTGTGATGATAATAGCTTTCGGGTGTGCCACCGGGAAAAGCTACGGCTGAGGTACTGTCCCACAATTATCGCGTCTCCCAATATTTCGAACAATCATACTGGAGAAGTAGAATTGTGTTGTATTTGCTCTGGTGATGCTCTGACTTGTCAATAAATTGGCTACGGACTGGACGACAGCGCCATCCTCGGCGGACTCAGCATGGGATGACTCTGCTCTCTTAACGCTTCAGCCGGAAAGGCGTAATCTTGTGGCTCTGATTTATCTCAAATGCACAGGAAATTGTTATAATATGACGTACACATGGAGGCATCACGACGAAATACGAGATCATCAAGAAAAATGAAACGCAAGGAAGTCCCCTTTGTAGACTACCAGTCGTCTGCAGCAAATGCTGTCCGCGTTGAATTTCGTGGCGACCTGAACGAGACAGGTCTCACTCTCTGCCCGCATGAGTTCTGAGCAAAGCTGGCGGAGCGCCACGTGAACCCACTGCGATCCTGAGCAAAATATGCCACAAACATAGCTAGTAGGAATGCTCTTCCTCTTGTTCCGTCAAATTATGAAATACCACAGTTGACTAGAATCCAGCAACGACCCAAGACATGGAAAATGGTGAAGAGTCCCGCACAACAAAACGCCGAGACCCATCAGTATGGAGGCTGCCACCTAGGTAGCGAGTCCATCTGAGCGGCCTATGTACAAAAGAAAATGCACCCATAGTATATGAAGGGGTTATCGATGATCCCATCCGCGTTAATGCTGCTATGCACCCATCACACCTGACTTGCCCCCTTTCCCTCCCCAGCAGACAAATGAAAAAAAAAACAAAGATCGGAAATCATCATGACGCCGTGAGTTCATGAACGAAAGTATATATGCACGCATACGGTTCAAATGTCAAAAGGCCACATGTCGGCACACCTCCTGTGCCTCCCATCTAATACGTAGCCAGCGCTTTCCTCCCCTTTCCCTCGAAGGTTCTTTAGTGCAGCTTGATGGCTTCGAAAAGCGTCAAGCTCAAGCTTGTGTTGTTCTCTCCCACGTTGGATGTGGGCTCGTTCAGGATCTCCCATCTCTTGAAGGTGAATGCGCTCAGCTTCTCCTGCCCCTGCCCGCCTGGGCCGACAGCATTACCCCAAATATTGCCGCCAGCTGCGCCAACGCCGAGAAACCCCGCGCCACGCGGTCGTTGCTGCTGCCCTTGCTGGCTGCCCTGGCTACTCTGGCTCTGTGTCTGCTGGGAAGTGGCCGGCTTATCCTTGTGGGATAGCATGAGGTTGTCGAGTGGCGCCGGTGCGGAGCTGAATATGTACCGGAGCCGTGAGTCCGAGAGTGCTTCACGCAGAATGCGAACGCATTGCTGGCGTATCTCGTCGGACAGAGTGTCAACCAGAATCACGGCAACATCAAAGACGCGGTGTATGAGATAGACGGTCTGATTCGAGGGTATGCGAGGGTCGCAGATAGCAAGCGATGCGAGACCGTCAAGTTCCTGTATGATCCCGGACAAGACGAGCAACGCGCGCCCTCGAACCTCATTTGATGCCTTGTTCGCGGCATCATGGACATGTGCTTGAATTGTCAGGTACGACAGCATGAGTGGGAGCCAGTTGACGAGGACCGTGATTTTGACATCCGACTCGGATGGCGACGCCAATAGTTCCCACATCTCAGCCAACCTGTCGACTGTGGCAGAAGCAAGCTGCAGCGGAGAGCGAGAACCCATTAGACTGGCGCGGCCGATTGTATCGATGACAGATAGCAGGCTCTCTGCCACAGCAATGCTCTCACCCGGGGGTTGAGGCCGGTCCTTGGAGGGGAGTAGCTCGAAGAAGCGAGTTTGTGCGCGGGTGAGCAGGTGCTGAGTAATCTCAGGACTCAGAGTTGGGAGCATCCCGGTCCAGGTGATGTTGCGTGCATCGATGGCGTTGTCCATGGCTCTGGCGAAGATCTCGAGCTGGTTGGCTTGTCGGTCTTGGGCGGTTGCCCCAGAGGCATTGTCGTTGGATCCGAACCCCTGAGATAGCTTCAATTGACAGAAGGGCAAAGTCAATTCATTCGCGAGTCCAAGGACCTGGTCGAAGGTAATGTGGGTTCCCTGGGCGGTGTGCGGCAGTAGCAGTCGCGTTGTAATATCGTCCATCATCTGAATCACTGCCGGATCCGATGTTTTCATGGGCAATATCTTTGGCACAACAGCTTGATCGGAGAGAACAAGCGCCCTGAGGAAGCAGATAAGACGGCTCTGAGCGCGGGCATCGGCCAATGGAGCTACTTCGGACCCGCCTCGAGCCTGTGAAGCACAAAATTCCGTCAAGGCATTGCGCACAAGAGCGACTAGTTCCTTGAGGTGCGACTTGGGTGCCTGGTTCTGCAGGATTCTGAACCGATACATCTCCTCCTGCGTCAACAGGTCTTTCGACGTCGGCGACGTGGTCAGCATTTCCAACACCTCCTGGACGTATGTCGAAGGCGTCCCAGCGATTTTGCCAGCCGGGTGAGGGCTCCCAGTGGCAGACGCAGCGTCTCCGGTCGTGGTGAGGATTATTGAGAGATTGAGACATCCCACGCTAATCATGAGAGGGAATATGCGGGCAAGAGGTGGCCGAGTCTGGGGGTTGCGGATGCCCAGGACCCACTTGGTCATAAAGGAGTCGAAGTGCTGTATGTCAAAATGCCGTAGCCGCGTGAGAAGGGAGCTGTACGCCCGTAGTCTCT
Organism: Diaporthe humulicola; assembly: GCA_038088545.1. NCBI lineage: Eukaryota > Fungi > Ascomycota > Sordariomycetes > Diaporthales > Diaporthaceae > Diaporthe > Diaporthe humulicola. The sequence goes on from JBBWSL010000103.1 coordinate 48,268, forward strand.
CATCAACCATGCCCCAACAAGCTTGAACCTTTGGGATGATTTTGTTCAAGAAGCTGTTCATTGTGGTCCGGTCCATGCTTGTCTTATTGGCAAGCCTTTTCTCGATCTCATCCAGAAGCTCACCCTCCTCGTCCTGAATCCGGGCCGCCATGTTGTCGCTTACGGGGGACGACGCATCGACCGCACTGCTTCGATCGTTGCGGATGGTTTCGTTGAGGTAGTTGACGAGGGCGTCCTGTCCAGGCATCCGAGGCGCTAGCATGGCCATCGAAATCAGCAGAGGACGCGCACCCGCGAGACCCTGGATCTGCTTAATGCTGTCAAGCCTTCCCAGAAGGCTGTCAAACAGACTCTTGGCAGCATTGAGAGCGCCAAAGACTGGGAGATGCAGGCTGATTGTATCAGCGGATGAGGACAGTATGTCAGCATCATGGAAGCCCGTAGTTGTTTTGAGAAGTTCGGCGAGAGTCTGAAAGTCTTCTGCAGCTTCCAGGATGGATCTGACACCATTGAATGTTGAACAAGGAAGCTGGAGCCCCTCCTTTCCAGGTAGCTGGCCCTGGGTCGCCCCGTGCACAAAGGTCCGTCGGATAAATTGACCGATCTCTACCTTCAACGACCGGCTACTCAGACTGACCCTTCTGCAGAGTTTGCCGAGAGGAATAGCGCTGCTCTTCGGCGCAGGACTCCAGTGGAGCCCTAGGCTGCCTTTGATGCAATTGATGGCCATCTCTTGATCCTTCGCTTCGTCTTCGACGCTGTAGGACGCTCTCCCTAGCATGTTGGAACGCATGCTAATCAGCGACGGCGAGAGGGCGTGGAGCGGTAGCTCCACCAGCAGTCGGCTGCTGGCCGGTCCGTCTCGCATGACGCTGTCCGAATCGTGTAGCCCACCGCGTGCTATGAGCCACTGCACGTAAATAAGAGGGTCAAAAGAGCCAGAGTGAACAAGCTCGGAGACCAAGTGATACAAGGAGCTCTTCCGTTCCAGCTCCTCCAGTGGGTCGATGTTCAGAAAGTCTAGGATCGCAGCCGTCGCATCCAAGCCGAAAGTCGTCCACGAGGTCAGAAGGCGGCACGCGACATAGATCCTGGCCAATCCAGGCCGGTACATAGAGATAGACCACTCCAGTGTTGTTCTGACCAGCGTAACCTGATCTCTCGACATCTGCCAGCATTTTGTTGGTAGATCGTCCGGCATCGGCGTCTGAAGAGTCCCGTCAAGCATCTTGACAATCACGTGCCGTGTCGCAGGCGGCGCTCGTACGCTGGAAACGAGCTGCTCGTTGCGGGCATGTATTCCTCTGTACGCGGCCTGAACCATCTCGTCATCTGCAGGCAGGATTGAAGACAGGGCATCGCGGTGTTTGGCCCATGCCGAGGGAGAAATGAAATTGGTCGCACTCGAGACCATCAACGTCTTGAGCAAAATTGCTATTCTCGAAGATAGTGGAGTCAGGATATCATTATCGGGGTCAGTTTGAATCTGTCTCAGTGGTCAGCAAAGCCAATGAGGTCTCGTAGCCATGTGGATTTTGATCTCACATTCGTGTTCTGGTTGAGCAGGGCGACTACAAGGCGCCGACCATATTTCCTTAGCCTCAGAAGGTCTTTCCAGTATATCTGTGTTACCAGGAGCCACATGGGCAGTTTCGCCTGGGAACAAGTCTCCAGCCCGGAGACCAGCCATTCCATGTAATGCTCCCGGTCTAGTAGGTGCTCGGCGTATAAATGTGTGGCAAGGCGCAATCTGGAGAGCGTCAGTACGCACGCAACACGAAGGAAGAAGGATTTTTTTTCGAAGGGGGAAGGGCTTCTTACGCGTAGTTGACTTTGGCCTTCCACTCGGCATCCTCAAATGAAGACACAACACCATCGACAAATTGTTCGACAAACATGGTCCAGTCTCGCACCCATTTCGCCTCACCACCCATCACAACTGCGCCGTTGACGCCTTTGCGCTTGAAAGCCCTGACTTCATTCGCCCCCACGCACTTGGCCAGCCAGACAGCACGGTCGGTTGGGATGTTCTTGTTGAGGCACTGCTCCAGGAGGCCTTTCCCCCTGATGCCGTGCGGGATTGTCCTGCTCAGTCGTCGAAGCGAGGTGGTCGGGTTGGCAAGATCCCTTAGCCAGCCCTCCCTCTTTGTGTCCGTCACGGTCACTCGCGGAGGTGGCTTGAACGTCGAGGCAGAGTTGATCTGGCCATTGTGTCGCCTTGACCCGAGAATTCCGGTGAAGACGGTGGAGAGCGCATACAGCCCACTCTTATGCTTCAGACTGGGAAATATCGCGCCTTTGGCTGACGAAGTCTCGACCTGTGCCACGGGGGCCTTGTCGAAGAAACCGGTTTGTATAAAGGTTTGGGTGAAGTGGTCTTCAGGACCGTCGCCGGTCCAGGGGTTGAAATCAGCGTGTGCGGTCGGAGGCGCATTCGTGGACCCGGTTCTCGACGAAGAGTCGGCCTTGCCCGAGCCGCTGAGCACAAGATAACGCGGCGCGGCTGGCGGGACCTCGACGGTGTACGGCTTCGGGCGGATATCCTTTTTCAAGGGGGCGGGGGCCGGGGCGGCGACGTCCTTCCTCGCATCGGGGACGACGAAGCGCGTGCGGCGCCTCGGCATGGGCAGAGGGTTATTGTCGTTATCTGCGGTCGGAGCCCCCCTGGAGGTCTGGGGACTGCTCATGTCGCCCAGATCGGACACATCGCCGGACATGCTCGGCGCGGCAGGCCGCGAGGAGGCGAAGGACTTGAATGGGTCGAGGGGCCCGGCGCTGGTGGGGGATTCGATGAAGCCGGAGTGTGTGATGCCCTGGTTCGACAGCTCCAGCCGCAGCCGCGAGCCGCCCCTCCGCGGGGTTCCGTACTGTGTTTGGGTGACATTGCTGTTCTGACTGCTCGGGTCTGCGGCGAAGTCTGCGGTGATGTTGTTGTTGCTGCTAGTGCTGCTGGCGTTGTTGTTTCGTATGGGGGAGGAGGGTATGTATTGGGACGAGAGTGTACGCTGATGGGCAGGCCGTTGCGACAGGGAGCTCGAACCGCTGAGGGATCTCGAGGGGGGCTGTCGCTGTGGCACGCCCATCGTGGGTCGTGAGGACATCGCTAAGAGAGGCGTGGGTGCGCCATCGAGATGGGATCTGGTCGGCGAGGACGGGCCAGGTCGGGTTGGGGAGGGTGGCCCGAGGGGGAGACCGGAGGGAGGACGACGACGGTGGGGATGTCTACCCTAGGACCTAGGGCTGCTCGTCAATGTGCCCGAGGAGGTGTCCAGGTGCCAAGGGCCGAGTGCGATGGCGATGGCGAAGACGAGACGACGCAGGTTGCCGGTCTGGTGCTGGTGCTGGTGCCGGTGCTGGTCTGGTGCGGTGCCGGCTTGGTACTCGGATGAGAGCGTGCACAGAGCGGCAGGGCAGGGAGAGGATGGAAAAGATGCAAGCAGCAGGCCAAAATGGGTGGACCGGGTGTGGCGAGGAGGGTGAGGCTCGAGATGCAGACAGTCAAGAGAGACAGACACTCGGTGGTTCGGTCGTCTGAGGTTGGCAGGTCGTCGTCGGCCTAAGGTTACATGGGGGTAAATTGGGTAAGCTTGGCACAGAACAGCGTTGGTTGGCCTGTTTGGACCTTTGGCCTGTGGACAAGCGGATGGCGACTGCAAAGTTCCAGGATTGGTAAAGTAACCACACCAGCTGGGGTTGGGGTGTTCCAGGGCTCCCGCTCCTGGTCCTGCTCCTGGTTCTGGGTGCACCGGGTGCTCCAGGGCCCCCCTCTCGGGAACTCGCTGGACTGGCGCGCCAGACGATTTGCGGACGGCACAGGCGTGCGGGCAGATCGGGGGAGGGGGGGAGTATCCGTATGGAACGGGTCTCGCAGCCAAACCTCACCCGAGCCACCACTCACACACCCTCCTCGCTGGGCGACTGACGGCTGGGTGGGCTGGGTTGTTGTTGTTCACTAAACCAGCACCCAGCACCCAGAACCCAGCACCCAGCAGTCGACAGCCGTCAGGTGGGTGCGAGTTTGCAGACATGCAGGAGCAGAAATGGTCTGAGATTGCCGAACATTGGCCCGGTCTCATGAGTCGGGCCCGTCCACAAACCCCATCGCGATAGAGTCAATTAATCAAGCAGTCAGCCAGACAAAGCACTCTGTTGGTCATGCACTCAACCAGACAGCCAGTCGCTCACTCGGCCGGGTCGCCGACCAATCTACCAGTCCCTCGCCCAATTCTCCCAGCCCGGCCAGCGAGTCCACCCAGGCCACTTGGGAACGCCGACTCCTGTCCAACCCCGTCTGATTCGCCAGGTCTGAGACCAAAGGCGACGTGCGTCTCCCAAGCTGCCTCTCGCTTCCTCACGAGTTTTGTTCTTCCTCTTCGTGGGCAACGACTTGCCGCACCACTCATCGGCTGAACCTTGTCCTTGTGGGATGCCAATGTCCCGACGCGGGCAGCAATGTTCCCTGCCCCCTGATGCTGATGCCGATGCTGATGCTGATGCTGATGATGCGAGGGATCGACTTGGGCCTGCACCGCACAATGTCCATCCCACGCCCGCACGGTGTCTTCATCTTCAAGATCTGACCTTGGACTCAACCTTGCCGCGGTAATAGGACGGTCCAGGCCTGCTCGGTAAGTAGGTGTGCACCGCCTTGCTCGGCGCCGATTCACCATGATAAACCTCCGCTTCGTGCCCCCTGGGATTTTGGCAGAACATCCCGCCGCTTCGAACCTCGGATTGACAAACCTTGCCCCCACCGGATGGGCGGGCGCAAAGGCTGACACCCCGCTGATCATGTTACGGGTCATCAACCACTCTTCTGCCCACCCGATCGGGCTCAATCCGGACAGAAAGAGGAGCCCCTTGCGGGTCCTTCGGTCGAGCTCCATCTCCGTCTTGGTCCCGACCACCTGGGCTAATAATGCTGAGGTCATCACCATCAACATTCCGGGCTTGTGGCTGAAAACCCCAGGTCGGCCTACGCATTTTCACACTACACTACTAGACTGTGTGCTCGCTTTCCGATCTGGGAAGAGTCTCTTGTCTAACAGGCCCGCCTGGCCCTAACGCGGCCTTCCATGCATGCGCCATACACCTGCCAACGTCAGCTACTGCTTGACATGCCTCCCCGGCCCTCTCTTTTCCCCGGCTGCCACTCTCCAGCAGCCCTTCGGATTGGAGAAACTGGCCGGGCTGGTTGCTGACAGTGAGCTCAGTAAACCTTACTAGGGGGCTCTGCAGGTCCAATCCTCTCACCCAATGTCTCATCCAGAGATATCCCAAACTCGGTGGGACAGGCACTACACTAGGTCTCGACCGTGCCAGACTCTGAATCGTGTCCCCAGCGACGAACTGGTTGGCACCAGCCCAAGGTGTGCTGCGAGGCTGGAGGTGTGTTGCGTTCCACCTCACCTTGCCTCTGTGCGGGCCCTTCGTAACGCTACCAGATGCCCAGGTGACATTGCGGCAATCCCGGCCGCTGCCACTTTTCTGCACACCCGTGCCACCCACGCGCTACACACCCCTGGGGGCGGCGGCCATCTCACAAAGATCTTGGGCCCCACACAGGCGCGACCCACCCTAGGCTTCTTTCGACCGTAGTGGCCCCGGAATGTCCCACCCCTCTGGGAACGGCCTTCCGAAGTCCCCGCGTCGAAGGTCGAACGGCACCAGATTGCGACCCCGGCTAATGTCTAACCGGCCAAGGGTTCCTGAACGCCCTGCCCTACCATAGATCTTTCCGCATCGCGAACCACACTCGTGCTCTGTTTCTCTATTGGCCCGCGGGATTTTTTGGGTTTTGATTTATTTTACTCCGAGGTTTTGATGCCAGACGAACCCTCGTCAAGGTTCGAACTCGGGGCTGAGCAGTGACACTCGTATATTGTGCACCTTATGCAAGGGCGCCCTGCGACAGTTGCAGGCAAGGCTATTCAACTTCGGCCAGTCAAAAGTTTTGTGAGGACGGGCCGTCCGGCCTTGGACCAACCACTGCGTCGCCAAGAAACAATGTCAGCCCATCGGGCCTGTGAGCGTCCTCGATCTTCCCAACTCGAACAGCAGCCACCCCTTTTGCTTATCAGGCAAATGTCTTGATCTGTGACGCATCCGAGCGAGTCTCGACTCTATGCCAGCTGGCCGCGGAAGCCTCTCCCTCGTCTGCACCTCGTGGTTCAGTCAATAGTGAGAGTTTGGTACGGCCCAATGATGGACGCTGCTCTTTTCTGACGTCCCTTTATGGTGCCCAATGATGTTTACTGTCACCCTTTTTAAACTCCGGGCCAGGTTTCCAGAACGTGCGCTTTGACACCGAGGCTTATTCAGACAGGCCCGACTTACAGCTCATGTACGAACATTCTGGAGTAATTTTCACATGAGAGCGTATCGGTCTTCACATCCTCACAGCTGAAGATTGGACATCCGAAAAGAGTGCTCTGGTCTCGAGAATACTTCAACACGGACGAGCAATTACCCCCACTATTCTCCGTTGCACACGAGCGATTGCATGAACTGCACATTTCCGTGTCCTGCAGAAACACTCAAATATGCCTGCATGTTGGTTAGATTCGACTGAGGGAACACTACTGCGTCCTCTTCGTCACCTTCTAGGAAACTTTGCGGAGAGTTCGAGCTGTAGTTGGCGGTTCTTCCCTGTTGTCTTTTGCAACACTGCATGTCTGCATGTCTCTATGTCTCTATGTCTTTTTGAGGGAGTCCAACATATTTCCAGGGTCCGTGATAGCCGGCTGATGCAATGAGATGACTCCCCGGCTGTGATTTAGTCGGGCAAGATTCGTCTAGAGCGGGTTGCAAGTGGTCTACCACTCGTTCGCTGATTGTGCAAGAATACACCCCTGTCCCAAAGCGTTTTTATGCCATTAGTAGAAGATATGACTGCTTGTTTGATGGAGAATGGAGCGAGTTATATGCCGATAGCGGTTTGGTTTTGCCATGAGGCGGGCCAGGGCTCGCCTGCGTAGGTCGACGGGGTTGGGACGTAAGCGCGCGGACAACCCTTCCGGGGCAGCCGTTCGACTGACTACTCATATGTTGATGCGGTGCCAAAGGCTTTTCTGTGTTCGGAACTACGCTGCATTGGGGCGACTTGTCGGACTTTCTATTTCGTCCCGGTGACGTGAATCATGCAGTCTTTTAGCACATCAATCAATCACTAAACAATCAAGATCGACAAGGCCAGAATCACGCATCTCTTATCAAAAAAACGCTTGGGCTTGTCACATCAAGCCATTTTGTTGACCGAAAGAGTGGCTGACTGACTCGGACCCTGAACCACTATTCTTGGGTCAGCGAGATTAATTTGTACTCCTTGGACAACTTACGTTTAGCCTCAATACGTGGAGTTTGAGAAGTTACAGGAGGTAAATCCCTCGGCTTGCCTGAAACCAGGACTAAGGAATCGAAAATTATATCGATACCCCGATCCTCGTGGGGGAATGGGGCACCAGATGCACAGCCCCACAATTTGTTTTCCTTTTCTTCCCTTGGTTGTCGAGTTTGCCGCGCGGGAGTGTCAGAGACAGCCAGGCTTCACGTCTGGGCTACATGCAGGGCAAATAATCCGGTTTAGAAATCTATGTAAGTGAAGAATGCAACGCGAAGTCGGACTCTGCTACGCAGGCTTGTAAACTTTTTCCGTCTATTGTTCAGTAATCTATCTATAGTCTATCGATCCGTGTAAGCTGCTGATCCCGCTCTCTATGATGACGACAAATGCATTCTGCGATTTGGTGATGACGCGCAATATTAACGGGCAGTGGGAACAAGTCGGCGAATGCAAGAGAAGAGGGCCGACACCGCTTTCCATGCGCTGAAATGGACTGGGCCCGGGAGAGCCGTGCGTCGAGGCCATCCCAAGCGGTGTCGACATGCACAAAAAGCCGTTATCAAGATGACGCGTTTGATGCCGCCGCTTCCTTCTCGAGCACATGCTTCAGGAAGCCAGTCAACGGGGCCACCCACTCTTTCCTGACAGGGACATGATGACCTCCAGGATGCACAAAGACCTCAGGATCGACGAAGAGGTCCGAAAGTGCCCTACACCTTTCCTCCTCGACGACAGTATCCAGGCTCCCAAAGAAGTGGCACGACGGCGTCTTGATGGCCCCCTCGTACAGCCATCCGAGTCCGGCCCCGGGACGCGCTATGAAGCCGGAGTAAAGAATGCAGAATCTCAGCGGCCGGCCGCCGTTGGCCTCGCGAAGCCGCACCACCCATGCCCGTTGCGCCGGGTCCTCGGGTAGGGCGCGGTCCGGCTCCATCGCTGAGGCCTGATGCGTGTTAGTCACCTGCTACGGAGCCTAAAGTGTTGCATCCTGGAACATTCCAAAACATGAAAGACGGGGATCCGTAGAAGGAGAAGAACGGTGCTTACGACGAGCGCGGCCACGGCGGCGCCCTGGCTAAAAGCTAGGACACCATCGACGCCCCCGGCCTCCTCGATGGCGTCCGCAATGGCGCTCATGCCCACTTCGAAGCCGCGGTAGGGCCCAGCCTCCTCGTCATGGTAGAACCAACCAAACGTCTCGGGGACCTCCTCGCCCTCGGCCCCCTCGCGGGGTTGGAAGCCCGGGATGTCCGAGGGTTGGAGCCGTTGCGGGCCTGTCGGGTAAATCCGCGATGCATTCACGTCGGGCAGGGCCTTGGCTATCAGCTTAGACATCGCACCCGTCTTGGACCGGAATAAGGGACCGGTCTGGGCGTAGCCTTTGGGCGAGAGGTTAGCAGATTCTACATTGTCGCGGCTGAAGATGGTTGGCATGCGTACCATGGAGCATGAGTATCTTCAACTCCTTCTTTTCCACGGGCTTATCTTTCGCATTCTTGCCGCCGGCCGGCTGCTTGGTTGCGTTTGCAGACATGGTAAAACACCGGGTAGTATGGCTCCGCGAAAGAGGCAAGTGAGTACGCAGATTGTGAAATCTGGACTCGCGGAATATTCGCATGAATTCTGAATAGACTAGTCCACAGACATCATTCGAGGCTGAGTCAGAGGAGTGGAATTCGATTGTTCGTTGGTTTAGTACCGGCCCAGAATAGTCGTGCACGGACCGCTCAAATACAGTCCCATCACACCCATCGCCGGCGACATCGGGGGGTACGGGCAGCAATCACAACATATGTGTGCCTTGGAGGAAAACAACATGCATGGATCATGTGTAGAGCCATGCAGTCAACAACTTTTCCAACTGGCCAAGGCGGCTGGCTACGTGCAGCTCCTGACTTGAGGTCTGTAAGGCTGCGGTGACAAGAACGGAAACCCATGGACAATATCATACGATAATCGCTGCACAAGTGCTCCTACAAGTGGCCCACATTGTGGAGTCTCTTGCATTATAAATGTGAAGTAAAGTTGGGTCCCTGACGTCCGGTTCTGACTGCTGGTGGAGTCGGGCGATTTTTTGTTAGCTGTGCCCTGAGTTGCATCGGATGTAATGCTCGCAGCCGGACTTGCGAGGTTTGGAGGATGCTATGATATTGTCTTGATATCTGAGTTCCAGTGATTGGACTATGTTTGCGAGATACATGCTACAGATATGCATCTACGTACCTTCACCGAGATGGATTCACCGAGTAGCGTCTGTTGTCTTCCTTGGGCAGGCTTTTAGAACAACCAAAATGCAGAATGGCCTTTGCAGGCACAAATCGGCAGACATTCGCTCTTACAGCCCAAGAAAAACCGGAGAAGAAGTGTTTTGGGGGGGGGGGGGCGGGGGCGGGTGGTTGACTGCCGCACTGACAATTGTCCTCTCTTTTCTATGAATGAATACTGTAGTCATGCAGTCATCTTCAAAAGTTTCAAAATGTACATACGTCTCTCGTAAGATATGAAAGCCTGAAGCATGTTTTTGTGATAGGGACAGGATCTTCAAGATAAAATGCTCATCAAGATGGGCTACTTCCCAGAGACGGACTAGAAGTAATCGGGCTCTGAAAATTGGCTCTTTGTGAGCCATTCATTGTGTCACTCATGTGCGAGTTTCTGTGTAAACTTGCCGTATTTCCGAAGTACACAGAAGACTCTCAATCGTACGCCCGGTCTAATGCGCGCCTTCAAGAGCCACGGAACATGGGATCTAAATGTGAATCGAAACGTTTGATTTTGTAAGAAAGAACGAATTTGTGTTATCTCAATCCATTGGCGGATTCACATGTACTCGGAAGAATAAATCTACTTGATCGGCAATGACACTTTCAAAATCCGGTGTGTTTCACATGATGAAGTATTTGGAAAACTATTGGATAGACAAGACCTGCAAATATACCTACACTGTCATCTCACACTCGCCATTGTACACCAGTCTTGAAAGGAAAAGCCATCAGATATAATTTACTGATGTCACAGAAACTAGGGCCTTGAAGCTGCCAACGAGAGGCAGTTTGAGTTCAGAAGGTTGGCCATCAGGCTGACCCCTATTTATCATACCAATATCGCACAACAAATAGACAGACAAAGATGCTCTTGTTTACAGATGTAGCAATACATGTGTGCGAAGGTGTACTGCTCAGTACTCTGTGTTAGCTTCTACGAATTGAAATACTCGATGAGCCAACGGTGACTTCGCGGAGGAGTACTCTTCCGGGCTCTGATCAAAGCTTGAGCCTGAGCACTCTCCAGATCATCCAAACTAGTCAGGGGCGCTGAGAGCTTCTCGAGGATCTCAATAAACTCCAGTGGCAAGACACGTCGGTGCTGGAGCAGCCTCCGAGCAAAGACTCCGACTGCCGGGGATGGACACCCTTTGCCACCAGGCTGGACTCTATTGAAGTCCAGTATCTTGACTGACGGCCAAGTATGACGCCTTCGGAAGAAGGCAATATTCCCAATGTGGCAATCGATGTGCTGTATGGGCATTTTGTGGGATGACTCCAGGTATAGCACAGCATCGATGAGGCCGGCTAGAACCGTGTAGAGAAATTGAGCTGGGAGAACAAATCTGGAGCTGCGGACAGGGCTCAGAGCTCTAACATGTGTGATGAGATCTTCCAGGGTACCGCCATCAGCCTTTTCCATCACGAGCAGAACTTTCCGTGAAGTTTTGTTTCCTGCGACGATTTCGTCATCCACGCTATCGAGGTACCGGATTATGTTGGGGTGGTTTTTGCCCACTCGCCTTAGAATGTTGGCCTCCTCAACCCTTGTCTGCTTGATGACTACATGCTCTGATTTATGGCGGTACTCGTGGACCTGTGGGCTTGAAATTGTGGAAACGAAGACGTACTTGCGTCCATTGCTGTGTACTATTTGCGGAGGTACTGGCATCTTTGATTATCTTATAGCTGTCGGTCTTGCGATCTGAGGTCATGAAAACGCAGAGTACGTGATGACTTGACCTCCCTGGGAGTTTATGAGAAGTCAGTTGATACCTGCTGCAGGTCAAGGCCGTACGCACGCATTGGAATGTGAGACACATCTCCGACTAGAATCATATCATTTAAGGGCTCTTGAAGCATTTTGATCAAGGTTTATCATAACAATGCTTGTATTCAATTGTATCAGCCCATCACAGAAATACAATGGTTTTCTTTGTTTTAATCTATGACTTGACAACAAAGTCTTTCTTCCAGGGCAATTGGGGCAACCCGCTGTCATTAAGCATGTGCAGAACAATGAAAGCGTTTGTTTTTGATTGAGCAGAGAGTTCTAAGCCTCTAGGGCTGAGCGCTCATAATAATTTTTTGTGACAAATTTTGCAGAGTGTGACCGGAAGCTACCTAGATACCACGCATAATATTCAATGTTCTGAAGGAGGCCCTGTGAAGCTGACATTATTGCAGAAAGACCTTCAGACTAGGTGGAGGCCATGACCTAGAGACATGTCTCTTTGAAAAAGAAAATCGTCATTTTCACCACCTTTCGTTCATTACTAGTCAGTAAGCTGATACCGGTCCGAATTAAATTGGACAAAGTTTTGAAGCTGAGAGACTGGCTCTGTAACTGGATCTTATGTGGTTGCATAGTTTAAGCCTGGGCTAAGCCCGCATTCGTTCTTAAGTTGATATTGTAACAAGTAAATCGAGGGGTAGAAGACAGTATGTATATATCGGCCAGCTCTCTGATACAATGTTGAAATATTTCATAGCGTTCAAGTATCCCACATTGCTTGCATTGAGAAAGACATCGGAACACCATTCGCTGACGGAAGCTGACAAGGTGTAAGAAAAGGCTAGCAAAGTGTTCTTCATCCAGGCGCTAATGCCTAAAAAGGGTATCATTCTATGTATTCAGAATCAAAAGTACAGCTCGAGTGAAGACAAGCAATAAACCAGGAAAGTCAACAAGGCAGCAGGAGGCCCCACCTAGCACACAAGTATCATAACTCCCGCGATATTTGAGCACGCGCACGTTGCCAACACAACCTGACCACTCAAATATTTTCAAACTCATTTCCTCACACCGTACGGCTCCCACTCAGCCCCAGCGGATTCTTAGGCGTGCTCATCTTCGCGCCTCTAGCACCGCTCTTGTCCTTGATCTGGTTACCAAAGTCGCCCACACGGCCGCCAACCGCCCTGCCACTGCCGTCGACATACCTCCCGGCGGCCCCGACCTGACTCCCCGCGTAATTAGCGTAGTTCTCGACCTGCCGGCTGACGCTCCTGCCTACGCTCTGCATGTAATTGCCCGCGGCCTTCGACCCGTTGTTGGTAGACTTGCCCGCGGTCTTGCCCGAGCTGCTGACGCTCTGGCCGACGCCGTTGACCCGGCGGCCGGCCGCAGACGCTGCGTCCTGGACGGCCTTGCCGTTACTGTTGACGTAGTTGCCCACTGTGTCGCCCGCCGATCCGATCCCGTTGCGGATCTGGCGTTGGATAGACGGGATCAAGCCCTCGTTGGGCATGATGTGAGAATGAGAAAGATGTTATTTTGAGAAGAATCTGGCGTTGGAGTCTGGCGTTTCAGTCCTGCGTTGCAGAGGCTGTAGTATTCGATCAAGGCTTGTTAAACAAGGTAGGTGGAAGGATTCCAGTGCTTGATATCAGATCAATTACGAACCAGGAGCTGTGTTGCCCTCTAGAGCGTCACGAGCGTCTAGGTGACGGCGTGGCGAAAAAACAGGGTTCTGGGCGGAATGACGTACCCTCTCGACCAGCGCTTACTCTCTGATTGGATATGTCTACATATTAAACATAGGTTTTAGTGCAGTTGCAGTCATTAGTTCACTGTTGGTGTTGATGTGAATACATCATTTTCCCGCAAAATCAACTGGTTGTGGTACTTCAACATCGTTGTGTGCTCAGATCTTCTGTTGGTGAATGCGAAGTCGCGGTACTATTGATTGTTTGAAGACCTAACTAGCGCATCGCTTGCTCAACACGCAGTAAATGTACCCGGCGACTTGAGCCTAGGCCTAAGTCCAACAAGAGAAGATTTCCTCAAGTCTATCCTTCGCTGTGCGTGTGGACCCAGTGTTGCTCGTACTCGTTGGAGAGCGAGCACTGTATCCGCGTGACGGCAGCAGAAGTTTTCAGGCATCAGCGCGGTTCAGACTTGAGTGTAGCGTCTTCAAGAGATGACCTTCTTGGAACGGTGACAGCCGCAGAGATCTTGGAGAGGGTGTACCTCTCCGCAAACGGTGGCTTCACAGAGCCATGGCAACATTGCTCTGTTGTTCCTAGTTTTGAGGCGAGGATTGGGCAGGACTGAAACTATGTTGCACGGGCGGCCTTGTATACCAGGAGTCTCACAAGTCGGGGCCACTGCAGGCATTGGAGCGAGTTTCCATACTCCTTGGATGAGTCAGAATGTTCCGCAGCCATATGATGCGACTGCTCGGACGAGCTTTTCGAAGGGCTCCCGAGTACTCGTGTTCAAGGGGCTCGATCTGGGCTCTGAGGTGTTTCTTCGCGGTCGATTTCCATCTGGTCTCTCGCTCGGTCCTCATCGTCTCTATCATCTGTACCCGACCTGCTCCTGCTATCATCGTCTTCACGTCCGTTCGCCATCTCTTCATCGTCATCTTCCTCGAGCAGGTCCTCCAGGTCTCCCAGAGGACTGACCCGGGGCTCCAGCTCGTCCAGATCTTCGAGAAGATCTCGGCTGGGCATCTTCAGGAGACTGGTGCCGCACACACGGTCTTTCACCAACAGGTCGTCCACGAATTCGTCGATATACGTCAAGTTGGTGCCGGCCCTGCCTTTGCGTCTCAGCTTCCTCCTGTCCTCGAGATACGGCTCCAGCATCAGATAGACGTCTTTCGCGCGTCTTGTCAGACGGATGTAGAAAGCAGCCAGGGCCCTCAGGTACTTGAACTTCTCTCCGCCATACTCCAGATACTCTTTCAAAATATCGTCCCCTGGGGCCAGCTGCAGCAGCTTAAAGGCAAGGCACAGGAAGGGCGTCGGCTTTTGGGTCGATCCGTACGTTCCTCCAATGAAGTAAACGTGGTCCACCACCCGGTTCACAATGTCAGCCTCGTTGACACCGAAGCACTGCTCCTTGAAGAAGTAGCTGTCGACAATGCGTTCCCGCACTGCCTTCTCCATGACATTGGCCGGGTTCAGCCCGTTTGGGGTCAGGTGGATGTCGCCGCCGCGCTCATCGAGGAAGCGCCGCTCGTCGGCGCGGTGGGTTCGTTCGGCCATTCTGCTCGAGGAGACGGGAGGTTGGACCTTTCGGTGGAGGGAGTGCTTCGAGTATGGGCTCGTGTTTAGTCTGGTGGAAAAGATTGGTGTTGCTCCTGGAGACTTCCCACGTAGGGCGGTAGAGAGGTTCAGTCGCAGAGGGCTCGTCGCGCGTCGATCACAGGCAGCTAATCCTGAAGCTCTGGTCCGGTCCAGGTCGGTAGGGTGGCGGGAAATTTGCTTCCCCGGACTTTCAGATGCAAAATGTTGGAGCTTTTGCAGATGCGAGAGCTCCACAGCGGGCAGGGTGGCAGGACAGGTGGGATGACGGCAGGGTACTCCGTACGCGGGTACGTAGCGCAAGGATGTCTTGCAGGATGACGCTTATCGATAGCGTTGCCCCGTTTGGTTTGTTTTCCTATAGCCCCTTCGGGAAGGTGGAGCAACAAACCGGCTTCCCGTGCTCCAACGCGGAGGCTGGAATGGATACAAAGTACATACAGCCTGTGCTCTCCCGTCTCGAGTCCGTTTCTGGATTGGTCTCTGTCTCTCACCATCGCCATAATCAACTCCCACCATATAGATTAGATTGCGTCTTTCAGGAAATATGGTGCTCCTCACATCGTCACAAGTTTCTGTCGCGCTCTCCTCAGCCATCGGTATGTCTTCCCAGCCCCCCAATTTGCTGCTCACGTCATGGCTCGTTGTCGACTAACACGACAACAGTCATCTCATGTACCACGGCTCTGTTCCTCAGCGGCTACGTGATCCAGCAGCGCACAGTGGGACATATTCGTGCCGCAATCAGGCCAAATCCTTCGCCCCAGATCTACATTCCCGACCGATTTAGACAGGACACCACAGAGCTTGCGGACGGGTCAATCGTCGTGTTGGACGAGTATGACCGGCCCACCAGGCAGCGAATCTCTGTTCCCGGGGAGAGCGAGAATGGCGGGGCGGCTGTTGAAGTGAAGGAGAGTCCGGCAGAGTCACTCGACGAGCAGCAGCA
The DNA here is from genome assembly GCA_038088545.1 of Diaporthe humulicola. Classification (NCBI taxonomy): domain Eukaryota; kingdom Fungi; phylum Ascomycota; class Sordariomycetes; order Diaporthales; family Diaporthaceae; genus Diaporthe; species Diaporthe humulicola. Next base: position 63,857 of record JBBWSL010000103.1, read on the forward strand.
ACAAAGAGTGCTGGCGATTGAGAAGCTACGGCAGGAGACTGAAGACGCAGAGGGGAAGGAGCAGCACCAAGGAGCACAGCAGCCGCCGGTGGAGACGAAGCCACAGCCGGCTCCATGGGAGGTGAGGGCTGAGGGACAGCAGACACCCGACGAGAGCACCGAGCACCCTGAGGACGGGGCAAACAAGCCTGTCAGCAGGGCGGAGAGGAGGCGACTGATCAAGGAGGAGATCTTGAGGCTGTCACAGGGTGATGAACCCGTGTATTATCAGCGCCGGCTGTGGTAAGCTGCTCATGACCGCATTAATGTTACAATCATGAGACCAACGACGAGACCTTGGAGGTGGCCGGGCTACTGAATAACAGCTTTGATATCCCCGGGGAGGGGGGGATTGCGTTGACCGGCATAAGATAGACCTGCACTTTATACGGCGTTCATTTAACGAAGCAGAAACGAATCACTCGAAACGATCAACACCATGGAATTGTATACCAGACCAACTTGATTCAAATTCAGTCTGTCTGACATCCTCATATATGCCCACTGTCTTAGTTGGTCTCCTCAGGAGCCATCAGTCCCCGTCCTGCTCCAATCGACAACTACGGACCACCGTGTTGTCACTGAATGCACGCTTGGATCCCCGTCCCAACGCCACATAAAATTACCATGCAATCCAAACACCAGCCCAGCCGCTGTTCATCACGGCTCCGATTCATCAAGGACGATCTCGACTTGTAGAAGGCCTTTTGGGGGTCCTTCTGCCCCGTTAATTTTCCCCGAGCCCATTTGATCCCAAATGGGCTCCTGAACGCCTTTGGTTTCTATGATTTTGGTTGATGGCGATCAACTACGTGTGCTTGATGTCGCCGTGCTTTTGTAAAACGTATAAGTGGTGGCTCTCATCATCTGTGTCGTGATGAGTCCACCCGGATCGACCTCGACGACCCATCGTGGCTTCTGTGGTGGTGTTTCCTCGGTGCCTCAGCGGCTGAGTTGCTCTTTCGGTACTTGTCCTCGGGCAGGATGCCGTCTGTGAGGGATGCACCGCTCTTCAGAGCCAGACAGAGCTTGCACCGGTCGCCGAAGCGGTTGACAACGTTATGGCAGTTGACAGAGCCCTGGACAGAAGATGTCAGTCTCGATTCTCAAAAACAACAAGAAACCCACGACTTTTCATATGAACTTACGTAGTAATTGGCACAGTATGAAGACATTTTGAGTTGATTAAGTGGTACAAGAGACCTTGAGAGCAGGTTCAGATCAACTGAATGCCAGGTGGGTTTGTCGAGGTAGGTGGGATCAAGAGGACAAAGGCGAGACACAAGGCGAGGAGGACCGTAGCCAAGGATGGATGAGCTGGCAGGTGAAGGGGTTCGAGTCGACGAAAACGTTCAGAGACCGGGAACTCGTGATTGAACAGTTGATGTTATCTTGGGATAGAGACAAAGGCCCGAGGGAAAGTGGAAAAGATCAACCAGCAAAGCTTTATATTTCTCTCGAGTCGAGCCCTAGAGACATGGTGGTAGCGGGCATGGCCACTCAGAGCTTAGTGACCGGGTAGTCCCAAGACAGCTCGACAAAGCAAACAACTCGCAAATCATGTTCGAAACCCCGAGCTTAAGCTTCGTCCCCTGCCGGCCCCCTGGCGAGCCTGGGGTAACCCGTCTTTGGCAAGACGCAGGCAAGAGGTTTATCTTGATATTTGACTTTTTGCAGCTTCGTATCTTCCCCATAACATTTCCGCCCAACGGTTACAACGGTGGCGCGGCAGAGCAGTGCCAGAGATACCCGCCCTCAGACCCTCATCTCGTCCTGCTGGTGCATGCTGGTGCAGCTACGACGCCGGCTCGCGGCGGTTCAGCTCTTGATGGCCGTGTCTCCTCCCCCCTCGAGCCCCTCGCCTCGAGACCAAGGTGCCAACCACCACTTGTGACCGCTACCAAGGCGGCCTGGGCGGCTGGCAACACTCGGTTGCATGAGAGTCGGGACGGCTGTCCTCCCGTGCGTAACCAGGCTTGTGTCGACCTCTCACGGACCGAGACTCGGCAGCACTGCGGAGTGCGGAACGAGATATTCTTGGAAATGACACAACACCTCTTGCCGCCCGCCTGTTGTGTGTGTGCCCGGCCATCAATCAAGTCGCCGTATCCTGCCCTCATTCCACGCCTGTCAATGGGGGCATGGAATTGCCCGCCGGCCAGATTCCCTTTGGGACATGGGCTCCGACAAGAACAAGCATCCCGCCCCGTCCGTCTGAAGGTTTCCCATCAGCTACCTGCTCGGTTTCGCCTCGAGTTTCGTCGGCTAGCGAGCCGAGAAGATCAGGGCAGCCATGCACCAGCCCTCTCAGCCCGCTGCGCTGCGTACGGTGCTGTGGCTTCACTCGAGGCAGGCGACCGGGACTGGGTTTGTTGGAAAACTCTGGTTTCGAGAACGTCCCGCACAGGCTGGCTGGCTGGACAAGTTGGAACCACCAGAAGGCCAGACCTCATCGCTGCATGGAACGTCCTGGCAGGCCTGCATCACACTCGACGACTGGGCTGAACCCAGCAGACCGGGAATGAGGTTCCGAGCCAGTCAGACGCTCCGAGAGCTCCTTGGTCCGACGTCAGGAATGGGGTACGGCTGGTGCGGAGCGGTTGCGGTTGCGGTGCCCTGAGAGGAGGCTGCAGCCCACTGCAACCTCGAAACTCCTGTCCCAGCCCGTAACGTCGAATTGACACTACGCCCGCTCCGTGTGCCTGCGAGCACGAGCTAGCCATGCAGATAAGCCGCAGGTCGGCGCTGGCACGAGTCGACCTCCCTTGACTGCGCTGACCACAGCTGTGTGGACTGTTATACGTTCGTCCTTATTATCTCATGGTGACATCTGGGCCATCACCACGACATATCTCCCACTACATTAGCCTCAGTCGCAACGGGCTCGCGGCAGGCGAGATGCCTGGACACCACTGCCAGTTGTCGAGTGATAGATGCATGAATGCACAGCAGCCCGATATCGCCTGGCGGCTTCGCATTCATGACGCCTGGGCCTGTAAATCTCGGGTTGCTCTGTCACTGCCACGGTCCAGCTCGCTGACACGTCTTGCTCTGGTGGGTTGATACTAAAGACGGCACACGCCGGTAGTTGCAGGCCGGCGAATGGGAGCCAAGATGGTCAATAATAGTTTCTCATCGTCCCGATATCCGGGGAATTGCCAAGTCTAGACTTGCATGTGTCTGGCTGGAACACCACAACACCATGGTCGACCCCAAACCAGCGGCAAACAACAATATCATATCGCCCATTCAGATATTGGGGTCAAGGATGCCGAGACGTCGGTCTGCTCCTGCTCCGCCTGATTGCGTCTGGACACGGCGGTTCAACCTGTGACAGTGACTGTCTGGCAGCGCTGGGATCCGTCCCTGAAGCAAAAATACCCGTCCCGTCTCTTACTGGGAGACAGGGTAACTGGCTATCCCTAGCACGGAAGACTAGCATAGCAGTCTAGTATGCTAGCATCTATAGCAGCTCCAACATCTCAACTGCGAGACTAACAGGAGACCACGGCAAGCTGCCACCGGAACTGTCAGAGTGTCAGGTACAGCGTGTCTTCCTGATATCGCTCGCCTGGGCTTCCTTGGCTCCGCTACCAGGGACTAGCAACCCAACGGATTGAGTTGTACGGACGACAACTTCCCCAACATTCGTCATGGTGGCTTGCACGCATGCACGCGTAAGTGCGTGCATGGCATCAGATGGCAAAGGCAATTCGCGCCCCGTCGAGCTTACCTGTGCCCAGCCTCACCGCATTCTGATCGCAAAGAGTGTCTGTTTTCCTAATCCGGGATACGACAGCATAAAGTGCCGGATCAATAATACTGTATACAGCTCGCCACGTCAACAGCACTTGCTCGCCATTCGCCGCGGAGCAGCGTGTCTGCGCCAGGCGACTCCGCACACCAAGCAATGACTCTGGCATTCACTTCCGCCATGTCCGGTCCCGCTGTTGGTTTCCTCCATGCAAATGCGGGTAGAATATTCGGACAGACAGACCAGATTGGATGGCTGTGTGCTGCAGCCTCCTCCCACCCCGCCCCGCAATGTCTTCACGGCACACGGCAGTCTCAATAAGGTTACCCGCGGAGACTTCATCAGTCATGTCGACGACGGGAGATGTATCAGAGCCGCATCTCTGATGTGTGGACGGTGGGAAATGTGGCGCCATCGGGCATGGCGAGCAAGTGCTCGTCCTTTTCATGCCCAGCGGCGTGGCAATCCAAGGAACTTGGCTGCAGATAGCTGGGCTGAGCAGACTCGGTTTCCCATTTGGCGGACCGACACCTCTAACCCCTCCCTATCGCGGAATGTGCCACAAAGAGGACTACTCCCGCCCTCGCAGCAGCCATGGTGTCGAGGATCTTCCCTCCTCCGTCGCACGGGTGTCCCGCCGCACGGTGCAAGTATAACTACCACCCGGGCAACGCCAAATCAATGCCAGCATGCATCTTGTTACGTGCTCAGTCGAGCCTTGCCCGTGAAACGAAACATACACCCGGTCGCGCGCCCCACAGTCCCGCGCCACGAAAGTTCGGGCGGTGTCGCGGAATCTAGACCACGATCATGCTGGGCTCGCTTAGGACGAGAGATAGAGGCAGAGGCAGCGCAGCAAGCACACACATGCACTGGAATTAAGGTTGTGAGATCTACGGGGGTGGTCGAGGCTTCCTTGGCGATGGGGTAGTCTGACAGCATACTACTAATGCATCACCGGCCGTGAATACAACGGCAGGCGAGCAAGCGCGAGAGCGACAGCGACGCAGGCCCTCATCAAGCGCTGATCCATACACTCCGCCTTGCCTCCCATCGTTGACTACAACAAGAGCAACCACATCCAAAAGAAAAATTTGATACCAGCCATGGCTTAGCCTCCCGTGTCGGTATTTGTCTGCACCGAAAGGCACATGTCCCTTGACTCTGGAGCCAATCCGAATTTGCGACCTCCACACTGCAAACGTCACAGAAATTCTCCGTCGCTCTCTGACAGTTGGATTCACCGCAGGGATGATGGGATTGGGTCTTGCCGTCCCTTCTCGCGCGTTTGACAAAGACATCAGACGGTTCCTACCACAATTCCAATACATGATGTGCGACCGTTCATGCCTTACGGGGAGGTGGGACAGCATGCCCATCAAAGGTACGGAGTATGGCACACGGGAGGCACACACACCCCTTCCATTTCTATTGTGAGCCCAGAAGCGAACCGACCCGGGTAGTCGTCTGATTTCTGCTGGTGCGACCCATCTTGGTGATCTTCCAAGAGAGGGAGGGACCCTTTCAATTCCAGAGATTCGGGTCCTCCAGGTTTACTCGGGGCGTGGCTCGGCTGGGCTACGCGGTCCGGGTGTACGTACGCAAGGTATCCACCGTGGAGGAGGGAGCCAAGGGAAGTCTCCCGTCCCAAGTTCATTTGTCTAATGTCTGATGCTTGCCACAGTGGAGTAAGTACTACACACATGTGGGCAAAGCGTCAAAGTGAACTTGTTGCTCGGCGAACCAGTTGCTCTTGTGAACTGCACTCTTCATTGGAAAGCTGCTCAGCAGAACGCATGCACAGAAACACGCCCCCGATGTTTATGTAGCATGGAGGGCTCGCCGTGCTGCCACGCATAATGAGATCCAGGGTCGCAACGCAGGCCCGTAAGGGAGCTTGTCCAAGTCTTCCAAGGAAGCAGAACCCTGACACGAGGCAAACACGAACGGTGTGCGAGTTGCACTCCGTCATGCCGAAGTATCCGTCCCACCGGGAATTAAAAAAGACTTCTTTAATAACTCGCTGCGAAAACACGAGATGCAAAGGGGGCTCGTTGTACATTGGTTGTATGCAGAGTGGGTAAATAATAAAAGAATAGTACAGCAAAGCCTCAATACCTTCCCACACATCCCTCCCGAGCCTGAGATTCGCCTTCGTCAATGCGGGCATCGTAGATCGAAGGGCCCCTAAGTGTAGCAAGAATGGGATCGGGTGCGTCCGAAAGTAAACCTTCAACGAGCACTGAAGCACTGCTCAGGCCAGCGTCCGTCCGTCCGTCCTGGTTCCGCCTCCCTATTGCCATCCTCGATTGCGAAAGATGTTTGAACGGCCGGACGCCCCGATCGTATCTCCTCGGCTATTGTTCCATCGCAATGTAGATTTGGGAACAGAAGGGGTGGTGTTAATCGCAAAGGGATAACTGCCGAATGGGCCCCCTCCTCCCCCCCCCCCCCTCGAAGGCAGAATGTGGCGTCTTCACAAGCCCAGAATGCCAGAGTCAGAGAATGTCAGCGTGCATGTGCGCTTTGTCTAGAGACAGACACGGTCAGTAAAGACGCAACGCTCCAAGACCAGCACAGATGTTGCAGATTGAATGACGAGTGTCTAAACACATCGACGTCGCATTGGGCCGCTTGCATCAAGGCCTTCGCCGCGCGATTGCCCCATCTTCGGGTACGCCACCCTTCAACTCATGCCGCTCGATCAAGCGAGACGATCTAATTGACAGGTCACAATCTCGCCCAGATAGCCCAGCGCGATGTCGATGGTTGGAGGTCATGCATGGTGCTGCGACTGTGATAAGAGTGGTTGGTTATGGTGGAGGTGGCGACGGTGGTGGTATCATATCAATTTGAAATAAATAGTCCATCTCGCATACAATGCTTATTAAAGTGTGTCCTTGTGATGCTGCCGCTGCAAATGAGACGAGAAGAAGTTCGGGGAGGAAAAACGAGAAGAAACAGGTGTCGCCGAAAGTAATTTCCACACTCTAAACAAGCACATTCGTGTGGTAGATCTCCCACTGCTGTAGCCAGAAAACAAAATACAACGGCACCACGAGCTTCATCATTGCTCTTGATGCCCCCCTCCCCGAGCACCACCTTCCGCGGCTCCTGAGCACGATTCTCCTCGTATGGGATTCATGTCGCCTCGGAGTCACGAGATTCGGTGGTGACACGTCCTGTTTAACCCACCAACCCCGTTGACCGTGCGTGCGCACCCGTCTAAGCCCACCCACCCATGGCCCTGCCGGTCTTGGTATTAGATATGTCGTCTTGTTGAATCAAAGATGTGGCGTGTACTGCTGGCAGAGAAGAAAATCCGGCTGATCAGGGGTCCCTCGGCAGCCGTCACATGCTGCGCGCAAGAGTGACGCATTGGGCGCATGACAGGCGTGGCTTGCGTCTGAAGATTGTACGTGGTTCGTATGCACACGGATGCGGCTTCATGGACCGGCCAGCCGAGGTCGATGCCCGAGTCATAACCAGATCTCCAACACGCGGCATCACAGGCAGAGCGTAGTCCGTAGCCTCGACCGGTGTGACCGCCAAGGCATCCTCGGCCGGCGGAGGCACTAGGCCTTCTCAAATGAGACTGCATGGAACTCGTATCATTCCGTGAGCGACAAGCCAATTACTATTGCGTCAGTCTGGCATATTGTCCGATCGGTGAGTTCATCCCGCCGTCAGGCATGGTACTCTTTCGTTGGCTCTTCCAGAAATCCATGGCCTCAACGACGTCCTCGCCCTTCTCGTCTTCGTATGCGAACAGTATCTGTGTAGCGTCAGCGGAAGTCTATCGTCAGAAGTGCGTTATGCATTATGCTCACCTCGTGTGTGCTGCTGTGCAACATGCGAATGTTCTTGTGCGGGACGATGTGCACCGCACCAGACTCGATATTCCTGAGCTCGATGAAATTGGCCTCGAATGCCAATATCCAAGGGTACGAGAGCGCGAAGCTGTGAGGCGTTCCTTCCCAGTCGATCCTCCACTCCGGTCTTGCGCGCCAACCGTTTCGGTTTACGAAGAATGAGAACTCAGAGTAGTTCAGCAAGAATTCGCCATTGAGACGTTCGATGTGAATCGGCTTCACAGCTTCCTTTCGAGCGACGAAGTCCAGGGATGTGTCAGCCTGGTCGAGCAGGGACTGTGTCTCGAGTGTCTCCAAGGACACGACCTCAAAACCACGAGCACAAGCCACGCACAGCTTCGACTTGAGGAAGTGCACGGACGTCGATTCCGTCGGGATGTAGAACTCCTTGAACGGTTTGAGCTCGTCTTGGCCAGCGTTGAACATTTTGCTGAAACCCTTCTGTTTCTTGCTCTTGGACATGGCATCATTGGGCTCGTACACTTTGATGGTGGTGGAAAGTGTCGTGGGCTTAACACAGCACACCAGATGCCTGCCCATGGAGATGCCTGCCTTGAAGTAACTGCAGTGGCTCTGGATCTTCTTAGGCTTCTTGGAAAGTGCGGATTCGTTGGGGTCAAGCGCTGCCAAGTTGTACGAGATGAGCGACTTGTTCGAGAGCACCAAGAGAAGCTGGTACTCCTCCAGCGCATCGATCTGGGTAACATTGGTTGCCTCCAGGATCTTGCGTGGCTGCCCGCCCGACTTGCGATCCGACACATAAATACCAGCATCAGTGCCGTATATCAGCTTCCTACCGCCGTCTATTCCGAGAGTTAGTAGAGACCCATGGATGTGTATGAGGAGTTCGACTGACCAAAAGGAGCAACACAGTTGACCTTGTTCACGCCTGTGAAGAATCCTTGTGAAATCACTGTGGTGTTCAGGAAGTCAACACGCGCCCTCAACTTTTGCTGCGCAGCATCGATGAACTCAAGCCACTTCTGTCTCCCAGTCTGCGTGGACGCGTAGAGTGGCAGCTCGTATCCCATTTTGCCCATGTGCTTGAACGTGATGGGCCAGCCCTCCCCTTTCTTGCCGACCTCGTTTCTTATATTTGGCAGCAAGCCGGAGGTGGATCTTCGGGGGGCACCTGCTGAAGGTATCACTTCCTCCATCTCTTTAATTGACAGCAACTCCAGGGGGATCGGCTGGACAACATCATTAGCGTTCTGCTCATAGTAACTAGTCATTGATCAAATCTTACCCGGCGGTAGGCCTTGACTTCCTCTGTTTTGCCAACTTGCTTTATCCTGACTAGCAGAACAGCGTGATCGAAAAGGAATGCCGTTATATCCGTGTTTTCTGTTGGTGACTTCTTGAAATTGCTCTTGAAGACAAGCTCGCGGCCCTCGTCCGTCAATTTCAAGTCTACCTTCTCGTTTGGCCGGAACTTGAGCTGATCGTGCAAACGTCGCAAATTGAATCGGTTCTCCGCCTTTCCGGACTCGGCGTTGACCCTCGTAAGCAGGTCACGCACCATGACCAGCACCTTTGGTATGTCCTCCTTGTCCGGATTCCCGTCTTCAGTGTATTTGAGGATGTTCTCGAGCAGAAGGGGATAACGCGCCAATCTCGTCGTTGGCTTGGTCAAGTAACCGTTCAACTCCAGTTTTCTCGACTCCTTCCGCCTCTCGATCTCGTCCACAAATCGGCTAAATTGCGGATTGACAGATCGTTCGTTCTCGAACTCGTATTTGGCCTCCAATTGCTTAGAGCCGTACAATATGAATGGTTCGAAAAGAGGCACACATTCCATAAATATGTCTCCGATGTTCCGCACGACATGGCCGTTCGACTGCCGATCTGTGAGGCCCTTGGCCAGCTTGGAGCTGACCGAATGGATACTTGGATGATCGATGATGTTGCTGAAAATGTTCCGCACCACCTTCTCTCTTCGCTGAGGAGGAATAGGCGACGCTTTCGATCGAAGGGGGTTGATCCAAAAATCTCGTAGATACTCCAAATCTTTGCAGAAGTCCCGTTCCGTGTAGCAAATCTCAGATATGACCTCTTGCCTCTTCTTTTCCTTATCACTCACGCTATCAGCCACCTCCTTCGGCACCGTGTTGATCCAGAGCTTCTGCTCGTCCGTCTGGTCCACGTCGTCGTCGTCGTTCGGAGGAGCTTCCTCTTTCTTGAGCCCAGCACCAATCTTCAGATTCAGGCGTGAGACTTGCTCCAGGCGCCGGGGACATGCAATCGAGTAACATAACTGGTCTCGCGTGCAAGTCGGGGAGTAACACTCGGACAAGAGGACGAAGACACCGTTTACTGGAGGCTTGTCGCTGCCTTCTTCCATCATTATGTCACGGAACTGGTACATCTCAGAGGCCGAGTCTCTGAGCCGGTGCTCGTATGTCACATCGTGGAAGAACTTCTGGGCGTCCAAGGCTCTGCCCAGTAACAGAGCGAGGTTTCGGTCCGTGGTTCTGATGATGTACGACAGCACGTCCACTGCTTCCGAGCCACTGAATGCGTTCTTGTAGGTCAGTTCGTTCTTCGTGCGGTCGCCAGTGATGATCTTTTCCCGGAAACACTCGCCAACGCGAGATAGGAGCGCAGGATAGACAAGTGGCGGCCGTATCTTCCCCGTGGGCGGCCGTTCCACACCGTCTGTCGTAGAGTAGCTCATTGATGGACGGTGTGTCAATGTGGTGTCAGATCTCTCGGATATCGAGGGCGCAATGGTAGAAGCCATGGACATGGTCCTACCGCTGTCCCCGCTGGTCGACGATTGTATGCTAGACCTCGTCTGCGCCCCAGGGGCAGGCGTATACCCGTTGTACCCATTCTGACCATCCTGTGTGACCTCCACTGAAGGCGCCCTCCTGTTCGGGATCACCCTCCCGCTCATGGTCTGATGCGCATCACGTTCGTGTCCAGGATAGCCACCAGTCATTGACATGGCCCTCTCATCATGGCGCTCTGGTACCACACGACCCTGCGCGGTCGTTCGAGAAGAACTCGAGCTATACGGTGCATGTCGGAAGGCGTTGGCGGGGGCCTGCTGCTGCTGTGGTGGGCCGCCTTGCATCGAGTTCGACTGAGGCTGGTACATCGGCTGCCTCGGAGGACCGGCGAGGGATTGGGAGCGATACGAGTCGGAGTTCAACGCTGGAGCGGGGGGTGCACCATTCTGGTAGAATCTCTGTGCCGGTGTCCGGACACCATACGCGGCTGGCGGAGGCCCTCTCTGATCGAATCTTGGGGGTACCGGGCCGGGAGGATACCGACCTGGCGGTCCCTGAGGCTGCCGCTGCTGCTGCAAGTATTGTTGAGACGGCACTTGTGGACCAGGAGGCATAACTCTTTGGCCTGGGTAGTAACCGTTTGCCATGCTCGAGTCCATGGTCCGCGTTCGTTCGTACCCGGGCCCCGGGGGCGCTCGAGGAGGCGGCTGCCGTTGCATCGAGGACATTGAGGACATAGTCTGGGTGCGGTCTGAGTGCATCATCGGAGGGGGCTGCGACGAGGAGGTCATGGTGTGCGATCGGCCGGGGCCAGGAGAGGCGCCGAAGATGTTGGCGTAGGCGGCATCTCGCTGAGGCGGGTGCTGGCCGTATTCCTGTGGCCTCCTCGGAGGAGGCATTCTGTCTTGATGGTAGTCGGCCATGACTCTGGCTCCTGGTCGGCTTCAGGCTCGGGCTCGTGTGGTGCGGATGGCGCGCGTCAGGGGCCGTGGGGAGGGGGGATTGGCTAGAACTGAGAAGAGCTGTTATCAGCACTCGCCGGGACGTCCATCAGAAGTCGCAGTGCAGAAGGCTGGGTGCCAAAGCCGACGAGCCGTTTGTTCCCCTTTAGGTTCAGGTGCAGCCGCAGGTCGCAACAGCCGGGGACAGCACCTTACGTAGGCACGTAGGCACGAGGTGTTGGATGACTGGGCAGGACGACAGGCGGGAACAGCAGGGGAGAATAGCAAAATGGCCGAGTGTGGAGCGTTGCAGCGTGGGTGGCCGTACTCTTACTCGTGCTCTGCTCGGGGGGCAGTTGAGTTGGCCTCGACGGCCGCCAACCTAAGCTGAGATAACAGATGTGTCAAGGGCCTCGGTGCCTCTGTTCGCTCGCTGTGCAGCAGCTACTTGGTCGGCCAAGGTGCAGGTGGGCTCGTGGTGGTAGTCGAGGTTCGTGTGTGGATTGGATTTGGATTGGAGTGGACTGGGACTGGACTGGGCAGATTGGCTTGGATTGGATCGGGTCGCGACGTGGGTTACGGTGGGTAAGGTTCAATGTTCGGGAGGACTTCTGGGCACCCCCCTTTCGACTGGCGCAGCAGCGGCCGAAAATCGACGGCTGTGACGTTATGGGAAGAAACGGTAGGAACTATTTGCGGATCGGAACATGCGCGGCATCGGTCAATCAGAATAATCATCGACAGCGATGTTGGGTATTGGGCTTTTCAATATAGCCAGGGGATCAGGAAGAGCCAAGTTCAGACGACGCGATCAAGTCATGCCTGGTCTGTCTGTTCTGGTGCTGCTGGTGCTGCTGGTGCTGCTGCTGGTGCTGCAGCTGCTGCCGCCAATGTGCTTGCGCTCGCTCCGGCTCGAGTCGCCTTCAGATCAAATCATTGCATTGCCTAATCGAGTTGTCTCCCTCGGATGCCAGGCATGAGGATTTTTTTCCTTATTATTCTTTTTTTCTTCTTTCTTTTGGCTATGCCCTTCCTGCCTGCACTCGCAGATTGGAGTACAGAGCAAGACAGAGACGGCTAGAACTGCTGTTGACCAGGTGGGCGGACGGTGGCGTGGCCCTGTGGCAGCCGAAACAAATGCGGGCGAGGCAGGCTATGCACAATTGCAACCACCAAGACCGGGCAGGCAAGAGAAGAAGGAAGAAAGAAAAAGAAAAAAGCTTGGGTATGCCGTCGCAATGCCCAACACGCCGAGCCAAATGCGCAGTTCGGCCTTGCAGTTGCGTCTTGCTTGGAACTCGAGCTTCCTAGATCCCGACCACCGTCCTGGTTCCTGGTCCCAATGGGGGTAACGAATTATATAGAAGACCTGTAGCTGTCAACACACAATGCCTAACCTGGTGTCTGTACCTGTGCTGGTGTCTAATAAAGACGGTCCGTCATTGGCATCTCCAGCCTGCAGTGCAGCTTGGGCATCCCCGCGGGACGCAGGCCTCCAAATCTTAGCACCAAGGCTTGGATGGAACTCAAATTTCGCGGCTCGGGGCTGTTAGCGCTGCTAGACCTGGTCCGCAGATCTAGGTGCTGGGTCAGAATGTCGCTTAACAGTCGGCAGCAGGTGATAGGAACAGCAGGCAGCCCGGGCCTTGGGGGCTCAATCCCGCAACTGGTCCAGGACGCGAGCTTGAGGATTGCAGCAACCTTAGAGCTCATCCACTCACATATATACAAGTGACCTAGGTAGCGTGCGCAGGACTCCTGAGCAGTACAAAGTCTGTAGTCGACCAGCTGCATTACCAACTGCCTGGGACGGGGTTGCTATTGGCCTTCTAAAACGCAAGTGAAATAACTAGCAGAAATGTAGGTACTGCAGTTTCCCTGTCTCCTCGCGAACTGCACGGCCTGCCAGCCAAGGCACATGTACACACTACGGTAGTGACTAGCGCGGGCCTACACGTGATCCAGCGCCTCTTGGCGGCCAGCCCGTCCAGGCGTAGTCTGGCTGCGTGGAGCTCTCCTCCGAGCTTCATCATCACCATCATCATCAGCACCACCTTCCGACCGACGCTGGAGCAAGCAAGCTGCCACGGCTGCCCACGACACGACCACCAAATCGAAAAAACCGAGGTACATCTCTGACGGGACACGAATTCCTGTCACGACCCTCACTTCCTCAGCACCGGAGCAAGAGAGACGTTGCGATCATGGCTGATTCCGAGCTGTCACCCAAGTTCGCGCCTTTCATCGGCATGGTATGCTCGCCCTTCCCATCACTGCTCCTCCACATCAATGCCCATAACTCGCACCTGTGTCTGTACAGGGCTTGATCGGCTGACAACTGTGCTTGCATACAGGGCGGAATCGCAGCGGCCATGATATTCGGGTGCGCGGGAGCCGCTTACGGCACAGCCAAGTCTGGCATCGGTATTGCCGGCGTGGGAACATTCAGACCAGACCTTATCATGAAGGTGAGCATGCGCCCATTTCTGACATCTTGTCCCTCTCTTTCCAGCCAGCTGACCATCGCTCCCGTGTTTGTAGTGTCTCATCCCTGTCGTCATGTCCGGTATCATCGCTGTCTACTCCCTCGTCATCTCTGTCCTGATCGCCCAGGATCTCGACCCGAAATCAAACTACAGCTTATTCAGTGGCTTTATGCATCTCGCGTGCGGCATATCTGTCGGGATGACGGGGCTCGCGGCTGGATACTGCATCGGTGTCGTGGGCGACAAGGGCGTGCGGGCCTACATGTCCCAAAGCCGCATCTTTGTCGGCATGGTTCTCATACTTATTTTCGGAGAGGTCCTGGGTCTTTATGGGTGAGTCTTCCCTATTCCAATACCTTGTCCTCCCAACCGTTGGCGATCGGTGACTAACGACTGGAGAACAGACTGATTGTCGCATTGATCCTGAACACCAAGAGCAAGGGTTAAGTAAGCTTCGGGCGGCTTAGAGGTGCTCGGTTTGTTTCGAGCAAGAACGAGGCGGGCAGAGGGATTGGCTGTACCAAAAACACAAAGAGGATGTGCTCTACCCAAGGGCACGGACTACATCATTGCATGGCCGGGCGTTCAAGGGATCTGTTCATAGGTAGAGCTGGAATGTATGAGAATGAAGCTGATGTTTAACAAGTCGACAATGCCGCTGCACCAGCAATAGGTTCCCGTGTGGCACGTATAGGGCTCTGAATATAGACGCCGTGTGATTCGAACTCTCCCATTCCACTTCCACATTGCCCGTGACAGTAACCGTGCAGTTGGAAACCCTAGCTAGGTCACATGGATAAACAACAAACCATGCTGCAGAGGTGTGGGTGCATCCATTTTCTCTGTAGCCTAGTCGTGCTGGGACCTTTGGCCTCCTTCAACATCCTGTCGACTCTCGAGGCAGCTGCTTGATCGAATGATATATTTTGAACTTGGTTAGCAGTGCCCAATTCAGTTCGGTTTGATCGTCATTGCTCAGCAAGTGATTAACCCCTTGGGTTCTGATATACATAAGTCTCTCTTGACAGAATTTGTTGGTCATACTGTCGTTTTCCTTACCTGCCCATTCAGTTTTCCTCCCTAATACTCTCAGCATGGTAGGGTATGTTCCGCTCGCCCAAGCCAATGAGGCCGCACCCGGCCCAAGGGGACTGGAGACATGTAGTGCCATCCTATTTTAGAGTCTTCGTTTTACCGAAGACAGATAGGTAGCGGGTGAAGGGAGCACATCACACAAGTGACGAACTACTAGAGCTGTGAGGTACCTAGGTAAGCTGTCTAAAGTCTGCCTTCTTCCTCTGGGTTCTCGAGTACACATGCATCTGGTGTTTCAAGCTGTGTCGGGTTTGCGATTCCGTACAAAATAACATGGAGTTCTTGTCAATCAGCTAACCTTGTGGAGGGTTTGCCTGTGGCCTGCTCGCTTATACATACCTAGGTACTGGATAGGCGCGCCAGCTCTTCAACTACAAGGCAGCTATCTACTTTAAATACAGAACTATGACACACACGCCGACAGACTCTGGCAGACGTATTGTCATGTTGCATGTCTTATGAATAATCACATAGCGCATGACATTCAACGAATCTGAGTGGTCGCTGGGATGTTTCAGCAGCAAGGAGGGGGTCATCGACCGATCATAAGCAGACAACCCCGAATCACGTTGGAACTTTTCAGATTCAAAAAAGTCGAAACATGTTCAATCTTAGATTTGATTCGTCATCTTCAGCGCAAACTTCATCTTATCCTCAGCTTCATCAACATGATCGTTAAGTACTGTATTGCCCTTCCTTATCACAGCGAGGCACCACACAATGCTCGTAGCGTGAAGATGTGGTCTTCCAGAACGCCGTAATAACCAATGAATAAAAAAAACGAAGGCAAGGAAAAAGGAAACAACGCCAATGCTGTGAATATCGCAGCGCAGAGCGGGAACCCCGACTCCTGCAATGAGGGACAAGAATGGTAGTAAGTATGATACCAGAAGTAAACCCAGCCGCCCTTCTGTAAGAGCTTCACAGACCCGGACGGCACGCAAGCCAAACCTTGTGGAAAATCAGAGTATGAGCATAGAAGACGGAACCCAGACGCCTAGCGGCCAGTGCCGACACGGCGGGCCAGCTTCGCCCGCGATCCACTGGGCACGTTGTTCCGGCGGAACGGTCTCCAGCTGGTCGATCGCTCCTCACGCTCGTTCATTTGGCCTGCGAGTTATAACAAGGTGTCAGCCCCCTCCCTTGCACGATCCGATCTCTGTGCCCCCAGGAAACCGAAACGCAAACACACCCCTCCTCGGGACTTGGACCCGAGGCAGAGGGCCCCCGAAACAAGCAGGGAACAGGGGTTCAGGCCACCACACAACTCACCTAGAAACCAGTCCCACCTCCTGTCCTCCCGGTGCAGGATATCCTCGGTGTTCTCCCTCGCGAGCCTCTCCCGCCTCGCCCTGGCCGCCGCCACCTCGCCGACCAGGTATGGGTCCTCCAGCGGCCGGACCCGGCTGCTGTCGTCGGGCGTCACGCTGCCGCTGCCGCCGGCGCCGGTGCTGCTCTCCTCGTTCACCCGCTCCAGCACCCTCGCCGCGTTGCGCACCAGGCCCTCGCCGCTGGACATGGCGGCCTGCGCGCGCCGGGTCGCCACGCGCTGGTACATCGGGTTCGTGTTGACGCTCCAAGAAGGGATGCGGAACGCGCCGAGGGACGGGAGGTCGGCGCCGGAGCTCCGCACGGGCGGGATCGGGGGCAGGCCCGGGGAGGGGATGTGTGCGGTGTGGGACGGCAGCAGTGAGCGGGACGCCGGTGTGCCGTTGGCGTTGGTGTTGCCGCTCTGCGGCGGCGAGTAGGGCGGGATGGTCTCGGTTGTAGAGACGGTGGTGTGGTAGGATGGGGCTTCGGAGACTGGGGTTGGTTGTTTATGTCAGTATGGATGTGTGTATGTGACTGACTAGACTTGGGTGCCATGCAGGTATGCTCGCGTGGAGAAAGGCAGGGGGGAGGCATATACTCCGGCTCAGGCCTCTCACCAGCTGGTAACAGACCGAGCGGACCAAATGCGCGACTTACTGTAGGATGGAGCAGCTGAACGAATGGAGGCCGTCTCGAAATCCTCCGCGTTGAAGGCGTTCACATGCCGAGTGTCGAATTCAATGGTAGCCATTATTGCGACTCTGTGGTTATGTGGATGTGGCCGGGGTGAAGCCGGGGTAAACACGTGTGGGCGGGCAGTGAGGCTGGGTTTGGATATATAGGAGCGTGCCGGCTTGAAGCATGCAGAAACTTGGCATAGGAACAGGCGTTTGACGCTTTAGAGACGAATATAGCTCGTCCAGACTGAAACGAGAGGAACAGAGTGAGACCGGGGCTTCTGGCAACAAAATAGCTCAGTCCGAGCTTGTAAGGAAGCCTTGCTTTTCGGGTCTATCAAGGCTTGGAACGCGCAGCACGCGATCACCTCGGTAGGGTGAGACACAGAGGTCACGCCTAATATCCTGCAAAGGCGAGTGGCTGAAAACAGTCGCCAGTCGGTAGGAACCTGTCGCAATAGATAAGGAGATCGTCGGGAAAGGGAATGTGTCTCGACTCTGGCCTATGAGGCAGGACGAGGTCTCCTCGCTATTATAGACCGGAAGGAAGATCTTAAGGGAAATGGTCCTCGAGGAAGACGGGCTGCTCTCGGTCAACGGCAGAATTACCACCCACAAGGCTATATACCAAGAGAACAAGCCGGCTGTCCAAGACCTGCCATTGCCGCTAGAGTCTATGTTGGTGTCTTTGTACTGGGTGGACATGTGCTCCTCATGAGCAGGGATGCGGAGGTGAGGGGCAGTGGGGACGACCTCGACTTCGACCACCGAGCCGGAAGCTTGAAGTAGTCGGGAGGCTTGTTGGAGGCCGTATTGCACCGTGGGGAGTGGCCCTCTGCTGCACGGGTGTGGGGTCAGGGCGCAGTGACTGCAGGAGACATGCAGCAATATCGCGCGCCCAAGAGATGCAAGCTGTCCCCGGAAGGATTGACGGGTGCCCAGCCAGCCAGCCAGGTGCAGCCATTGGCGTTCCTGTCGACGCGTGCATTGCGTCTTGACCCTGAACTAGGCAGGCGGCTCCTCAGTGCCCCAGCATGGTGGGAGATTGGCCCTGAGACTCTGGAGACGAGCCAAGATCTTGTTGCCCGTGGGCTTCCCTCGCCGTGACGGTCCCGGTGAGCCGATGAGGGGGGCTCGCTCCCCATGCAGTCATCAAGAGATAAGTCCCTCGGGCGAGAGGGCGTGAGACGCGGGAGCTGGAGCGGGAGCTGGACGCTCGCGCCGCGAGAGCTGGACTGTACTGTGTACGGGGTTGGGCCGGTTGCACAATACGTCTATATGATCCGATAGTGCTCCACCGTTTGGGTCCCCCAGGTACCCAGACCCCGTTGACGGCTGCTTCCAAAGAAGATCGGCAGGACGATGGCTTCCTGTTCCCGCTGAAAACTTGGCAGGAGACCAGACCCGCGGTCTCGAAATTGCATACGCCCCCAGGGCCCCGAGAATGAAATCATCGTGTGTCTGCCATGAAAGCCGCGAGACGTTTCTGCCGTGCTTTTGACCCGGAAGACCGGCGTTGCGAAGGAGGGCCAAGCCGTCAAGGCCAGTGGTGATGGACCGTTTGCCGGTTTGCCGGGGTCCTGACCCTCAGCCTGGGCGTCGGGCTTGGCTAGTCGTGTTTAGTGGCTTCCGTACAGTATAGTATATACGCTCACACCTTGGCTCTGGATTGTTCCACCGCTTTTCGTTGTTGACTTCTTCGGGGCGGTGAGACCAAGAATATCTCAGAGTCTGGAGACACGGCATTCCTGATAGATTCCGGTGTCATCCTCCGACTATGAGCAATCAATCGATTGGTTCAAAATATGCCAGGCAGTGCCAGGAATATCAGAATCCTTGTTTGCTGACCAAACCAGCAACATCAGAAAGATACCGTAGTGAATCTCCAACCACATACGCGGACCAGTCCGTGCAGTGTAAACTGCCCCTCCGTCCTTGATCTCAACGTCTCAACTGTCAAAGGTCTTCTCTTCTGCCAGGTCTTGGGAGCACTATTTAGACAGTCCTCATCACACATTCTGCCACCTCGAAGTATGACGACTCCCTTTTTCCTGCGCAGAAAGGATGACCACCAGATACGGAATGCAGGTGGAGCTTGGTGAGATCAGTCTCACTTGGAGAGATCACCGCACATGAACCAGCCTGGACAGATGGGATCGCCCAGTCGAATACCACGCCAGCACATATGGAAACATGTCGATATTATAGGGCCAGTTCAGCCTGGCTTTTGCGAAATGTACTCTAAAAAAAAATAAAAAAAAGGAATTCATAAGCGGTTTCGGTCCTGCTCCGAGATGAAGCGAGTTACACCAGTTTTGAGAGAGCTCGGGTCTCACCGCAGCTTCTTTTGCACTGACAGCGCCCACTGTTCTTAGGCAAAGAAACACCTCTAGCCCTATCCAGATCAACGTGGGGTAGAGACTTCCATTTGGGAACATGATCTTGTTCCGGCCTGGGATTAGGGTGTTGAGCAGCCTGTGTGTTGTGAGGGTTTCTGAATAAATTGAAGTCCAGGCACGGCACTGGCCCGGGACTGTCGGCGGACTCGGAGCCACAAAATTCGCGATGTGATATGGGACATGCTGCAACGCTCCGGGCTTCCGAGCAGCTGGACGTCATGGTCATCCTTGAGCTCGCCAGTCTAACTCGCGGCCTCTCGACAAATCCTCGACTGGGTCGTTGTTGTATTCCAGTGTGGGCCTCGAGTGATGTCAATGAAGTCATCATACTTGCAAGGCACTAGAGTAGGCTCATTTTGCAGGATGTGATGTTCGCTCAAGGCCTGCATCCTCGATGGGGACTGTTGGAAGCACATGGGGTGGAAAGTTCTCATGCTGAGAATAATTACCAAATAAGATGTGCTCGGGCGACCGTTGCGTGACCAACATCTCTGTGGTGAACCAGTTTCAGGGCGGTTCAAAGTGCTCACTGCTCAACATCCTTCAGGATAACTAATAGGATAGCATAGCAAAAAGAAGGATGATGGCTACTCTTTGGCCGAGACTATGAGATGAGGCTGCCCAGGAACACTGCCAATCACGCATAAGGCTGCGAGCAACCCAAACATCTGAGAATGCCTAGTTTCCACTCGATCACATCATGTAATGACACAGACGCAAATCTACTGTAATAAAGCGACGTTCCACTCGTGGTGGCACAAGAGGTCTCTGAAAGGTCGCCTGTGTCTCGAGTCCCAGTCCCGAAGGCGCCGGTGTGTAACTCCATTCTGGGATTGATGGGACCCCATGTGAGGAGACAAAAGTTGGACGAAGGGCAGAGACTGGCCAAAGTCCTCAGAAAAACACAATGTGCGGTGTTGCCCTGGTGATGTTACTCGGGGCAGGGCTTGCTAGCTACCTAGGTATCGATTTCGAAATTGACTTAACTGCAAAGAAGATGAAGCATACTTGAGCCACCCACCCAAGCAGCTTCCTCGGAGTTCATGAGACCATGTATCATGACCGCATGCATAGTTATATCGGGCAACATCAGCCTGGCGGATGGGGTCGAGGCCAAGGCCACCATCAAGGCTTGTGTAATACACGGCCAGTGTAAGCTGGTCGGTCGAGACATGAGCCAATGCCATCTGCTCAAGTGCCAACGTTTTTGGTCCAGAAGCAGACGATGCCCACAGCATTAATGGCCGGTCCCAAAGCCTGCAGGCTCATTATGCTCGGCGGCCCAGGAACAGGCACGGTATTTTGATGGTTCCGCACGAACGTGCATCTAACTGAAGTCAAGCCTGGTTCTTTGTTGCTAGCTCACCGGGTCCAAGTGGCCGAACTGCCTGTCGAGCCACGACTATAGTGTGCGGCGCATATGCATAGAGCTTGACAGCTGTGCTCTTAATGCAGAATAAGGATTTTACGCAGTAGTGTTTGCGTGTGAAGTCAGTCGTTTATGCCGCTCGACCTGAACGGTGCTGTGGTGGTGTCGTGCAAGGATTGGCCTGTGACCAGCAACCCTCGAGGAATTTGAGGCTAGCCAGGGGTGCTTCTCCCGCTCCCACGCTGATTAGAGACCTCACTTGGGGCGCTCGGGGAAGCTGACGCACCTAGGTAAAGTAGCACACGCCGCGCTGGGCTGGGATCGACAAGGGCCCCTATGAGAGAGCCCCACCACAGGCTGGGCTCCGACAAGCCACACGACCCCCAAGGCTGACACTCTGAGACGGTCTTGGCCTCTCTTTCAACCACCCACTAAAGGCCGGGCCATACATCTTGAGAGCTTCTGGGCGGACCTTGGTTTTCTCAAAGTATCGGAGAGGCTTGATTTCTATAGGTTTAAACCATTGTTTCCCCCAGAGGAGCCCCCGGCGAAGATCAACCTGCAACCCGTTCCAGCAGCACCCGACAAAGCTGCCCCTCCTGCCAGCTTTCCATGCAGCAATCCTGTGGCTGCAGCCTGGACCCTTGACGGGTGCTGGGACGACCTTTGACCCTCAACTGAAGCGATGACAAGTCTGTGAAGGGAGCTCTGAGCGGCCTCGACCATGGAGTCCCTCTCTGTGCCCAAACTGGCTGCTCGTTCGCGCCGATACCGTTCCTCGACCTCAGCCTCGAACCCTCCTGTCGTCTCCAAGGCCGCCGAGGTCCTGCAGACCCTCCTCGACAAGCTTTCTGCCGCACTCCAGCCTCCCCAGGACCGCGACTATCCCGACTTTCCTCCACTCATCGAGCTCGGCCGTCAGGTGCACCAGCATGTCGCT
This sequence comes from Diaporthe humulicola, assembly GCA_038088545.1. NCBI lineage: Eukaryota > Fungi > Ascomycota > Sordariomycetes > Diaporthales > Diaporthaceae > Diaporthe > Diaporthe humulicola. The sequence continues at coordinate 85,472 of JBBWSL010000103.1, forward strand.
GCGACCAGCCCCCCATGCCCCGCCCAAGACGACTTCCGCCACCTGGATGGCTTCCGCCATCTGCTGAACGTCCTCCGTGCCTACTCCGGCTTCTACAACCCACAGCGGCGCAGTTTGGAAGAGAAGAAGGGTTTCTTCGAGCTTCTGCACACCGTCCTTGCCATTTTCTCGGCCACTTTCAGGGAACATCATGGCAATCGCCGCTACTTCAAACGAAGGGTTGAAGGCGGCGGCTGGGAGGCCTTGGAGCAGATCATTGCCAGCGTCGGGCTGGGTGGCACCGACTCGGACGTTTGGACGAACTGCCAGCTGTTCGGAAAGCTGCTATCATTCTCCCTCGACGACCAGAGGCTGGACGAGCTTTGCCAGGCTGTAGCCGTGACCTCTGCCCCCGAAGGAACCAATGAAGCCGGCGATGACGTCGCATATCAGGATGATCAAGGAAGCCGGATAACCCGATTTGAATTGCCCATAATCGAGAGAGAGCTCGAGAAGATCATTTCGTCCACCACGGTGCTTCGGAATCCCGAGATCATGCGCGCTGTCATCGACTTTTGGGAGTCCATGCCCAGGGATCCGGAAACTGCCGAGTGTTTTCCTTCGGCCATCGTTCTGGGTACCATGAAGCTAGCCAGCTCTGCCTCATTTTCCAACCTGAATGCTTTGCACGGGACCGGGGCGCTCTCTAGGTTTCTTTCTCTGTACCTTGGCGAGGTATCGAGACTATCAGAATATGAGCGAGGGGTGGTCCTCGGTCTCTGCAAGTCGTTGATGCACCTCGGTGTCGACAGGCTGGCAGACGTACAGCTGCTCTTGTCAAAACAGGACTCTGTTGCTTCCCAGTTCTGCCTTGATATGGCAACAAGATTCAACGGGCCCCCGTTTGTACAATTCGACCTTTCCCTGCATGGGCACTCGTCCATTGAGCTACCTTCGCTTGGGCGCTCGTTTCCCCCGACGTCATCGGCTGGCTACACTTTTACCGCCTGGATACGAGTAGACCGGTTCGACCCGGGCTCACACACGACCATATTTGGCGTTTTTGACGCCACTCAGACGTGCTTTCTTCTGGCATACTTGGAAAAAGATACCCACAACTTTATTCTGCAGACGTCTGTGACCTCTCAAAGGCCTAGCGTCCGCTTCAAGTCGGTCAGGTTCAAGGAAGGTCGATGGTACCACATCGCGATCGTACACCGACGCCCAAGGACCATGACAGCGAGCAAGGCTTCGTTGTACGTCAATGGTGAATTTGCTGAGCAGATCAAGTCGCAATACCCCTCGGCTCCACCCATGAGCAATGCGAGCACGGAGAGTTTCGCATCTTTTAACTCCGTCGCCAACAAGCCACATCCTGTGCAGGCCTTTTTGGGGACCCCGCGTGATCTGTCTACGCAGCTCGGCCCTGGCGTCGTCTTTTCAAAATGGTCCCTGGCGTCGGCGCATCTCTTTGAAGAAATTCTAAGTGATGACTTACTTGCAGTCCACTATCGCCTGAGTCCAAGATATCAGGGGAATTTCCAAGATTGCCTCGGAGGGTTCCAGACGTACGAGGCATCGGCAGCCTTGGGTTTGCGTAACGAAATGTTGCACCCGGGTAAGGAGGAGGGCTCATCTGACATTCTCAAGGCAATCAGGGACAAGGCTAGTAGCCTCGTTCCGGAACAAAAAGTCCTCATGAGCACTTTGCCTACCGCGATTTTCCAACCCGAGGGCCAGTTCCTCGATTCCTTCCTCTTTCGGTCTTTGTCCAGGAATGCAGCTGGTAACCTGTTCCAGCTGGCGACCAAGAGCGGGACCGCTATTTCTATAAACGCCGCTCTTCCATGCGTCAACGACGCTCTCGTGAGGGCCCATGGGGTCGCTGTGCTTACAGGAGACCCTGTTGTGACAACACCTTACAATTTCGACGACAACCTTTGGCGGATCGGCGGGTTTACACCCGTTGCCCTGAAGCTGGTTGAGCGTGCCAAGACTGGTGAAGAGTTCATTAGATCCGTGGAGCTGATGTTCTTGTCCATCAAGAAGAGCTGGAGGAACAGTGAAGCAATGGAGCGAGATAATGGCTACGCCATCTTGGGCATGCTCCTGAGGGCCAAACTCGGCTACGCCACCGTTGGAACTGACATTCCAGGATGGCGGCTCCTGTTGGCCCCTGAGGACCGAGACAAGCTGAGCTTCCAGTTACTCAGCTTGGTGCTGGATTTCGTCGGCTACAAGCATGCTTCACCCGTGGAATCCTTCATCATCAACCCTCTCGCGTATCGCATCCTGTTAATCGACTTTGACACATGGCGGAAATCAGCCCCCATAACCCAGGAACTGTACTATAAGCAGTTTGTGACTTTCGCTGTCAACAGCAAATTTCACGAGTTCAATAGTCGCCGACTGCAGCGAATGCGTAAGGACTGGAGGACCCAGGCCGACGAGTCTCAGAGTGCTGACGATTTACACATAGGAATTGTGAAAAGGCTGCTGGATGCTTTGAAGGCAGAGACAATATCAGAAAATGTCATGCCGCATTTCCTGGATGCGTTCGAGAGTCTCATCAAATGCAACTTCAACGCCGAGGCTCACCGTACAATTGCCTTGTTCATCACTTACACCTTCCACTCCTCGGCAAATTCCCAACCGCGAACTCCCAGGCCAATGTCTGCGATCATCCCAACCAATGGTAGGACTGGTCTACGTCGCGCCACGGTGGATTCCGCCAGCGGTGCCAATGTGCCTGTCCTGACGAGAAAGCAAGTGGGTGTCAAAATCCTGGCTCTGTACACACGACTCCTCTGCGACAAAGGGAACTTCACGGATATACACAAGTTTGCCCGTACCGTAACGAATAAGGTAAGCCGCAGTACATCGTCCTTCATTTTCGATGCTGACATGTATACACTAGTGGCTTCTGTACCTACTAGCCGAGGAGAATCCAGAAGTCATCGTCTACGGCTGCAAAATCATCGCAAGAGTGCTCGTGTCGCACGGGTCAAGCTATGCTTCCAAATTTGCCAAGAAGACGGGCGGATTCGCAATCATGTCCCACCGTCTGAAGCATTGGTGGGATATCCCAACTCTGTGGCCAATGTGTCTCAGTATACTCTTTGGGGTCGACGTGGCCAAGATCGACTTTGATCGGAATTTTGATCTGCTTAACCTAGTAGATCTGTTTGGGGACTGCCGAGTGACATATCCTGATGTTCTACCGGTTATCACAACCATGCTTCAGCATGGGTTAAGGGACATCCTAAAGTACCAGGACGACCCAGATTCACCAGTTGGTGTCGAGAGAGCACACTCCAGAAATCTGAGCAGCTCTGAGCCTGCATCAGCTAGACCGCGAGCGAGATCCATGAATTTTGTTGAAGAACTGGGAGCTAGACGTGAGTACCGATTGAGTGTCCACGTGCTCAAACCCCCTCCGACTAACGACTCAGCAGATACACGCGGTGTGGACAAAGAGCGGGTTGCCAGCCATGCTGTTGTCCTCCAAACTGTCGTTCGGTTCCTATCAAACCTCCACCAGCGGTCAGCGGACTTCCGAGATTTTGCTCTCTCCTCTGACTACGTGCGGCTACTTCTTTCTGCTCTGTATCCGGTGCTGCTCAGCACTGATCCTGTGAGCCCGGAGACGGAGCTGAACTCGAGAGACTCTGCGCTCACTTTTGAAGGCGGCGATGTCATTATTCGACCATTAGCAGGTTCGTCGAGCCCGGCGCCAATCGTGAGGGCGTCTGTGGTACCCTCATCAGCAGAGTCGCCCCACCAGTCCAGAGGCACCCAGCTCCGGCGAGCGTCCTCTTTTGTCCTTCTGACGTCGCAAGAATCACCGCAAGCCGCAAAGAGCAGCGCGCGGTTGGCTCATGTCATGTCTCCAAAATTGCAAGTTCAGGCACAAAAAGTCAGCAACGTGGTGCTAGAAGGCTTGCTGGATCTCGTGCTTGACGTCTTTGTTGACCAGTTACTTGCCCGGAAGGAATTCCCCGGCTTCAGCTTGTTCCTGAAAATACCTCCAGGCTTTCAGGAACATCAGGCCTATTTCGAATCCTACGTTTTGCGGCACGCAATCTCACGCTTGAGTGCATTGATTCAATCCGATCAGACCGTACTGCACCAGACCAAGGTTCTCCAGAATATGTCCCGCTTTGCTACACACATACTGGACACAATTTTTGAAGGATGGTTCATGAATGGTGCGGAACCTGTCACCGACTTCCTCGGAAGCATTCTGGAATATCTTGCACGACCGGATATATCATCTTTGAAGAGCGTCCGACTGTGCAGCCAGAGCGTGTCGGTTCTTAAGGGGTCTATCATCAAGCTGGTTCTGCTTCGTCTTTCTGACACTGATGATGCCCAAGTGTCAGAAGAAGATAATCTAGCAGTGCTGTCTAACCTCTACTATTGGCAGATCGTCTTACTGGACTGTCTATCGGCAAACGACGATTCCATGAGCCTCCTCTGGTACCAGCTTTACGGTAAGCTGATTGATGCTCGTGAGCCGGTCCGTCTAGCCGCTGCTGGAATTCTGCGCATTATGATGGTCCAAAAACCTGACGAGTGTTCGCGTGTCTTCCGAGAGATTCCAGTGCAGGCGGACGAGTCCAAATTGACCAGCGGGTTCACGCGTTTGACCGAAGTTGATGACGGAACGTTTGTCGACTGGGTTGACCAACACCGGCCTTCCCTCGACGCGTTGTTCTTGGGTGGTATGTCGAAGACATGGGAGGAATACGTCAGCTCTGAGAATCAACGCACCTTGGAGACTGCGAAATCGCGACTTTCGAAACGCAAGGAGAGACTCAAGCAGTGGCGGGACGAGACTCGGCAGATCGAAAATGTTCTTTTGCGTCACGAGATGGCGAATAGTGCTTGGATGAAGAGCATATTTTGCACCGAACACTCTAAGCATCAGCGCCTCACTCAAGACCAGCAAGACGACTTTGTCTTCCTCATCAGTTCCTTTGCCAAGATGGACCGAGACCTGAAACGTCCTGGAGGCGTCTTTGCAGAAACCGACCGCACAATCAAGTGGAAGCTTGATCGCACCGAGGGAAGGAACCGGATGCGCCTGCGCCTTCTGCCTGACAACTCAAAATTGGGAGAAGAGTATCGGTCTAAGCAAGCCAAGAAGAAACCTTCAGAGTCCAGACCATCGGACACCTTGCCTGCTGTTGCTGGCCTGAAGCTGGATACAAAAATTGGGCCAGGGACTTCGGGTACGAACACGCCTCAGGTCAGTGCGATCAACGAGGTAGGGGAGAGCATTGCCCTGACGGACGAGCCGGCTCCGACTGAGCAACAGCCAGAGCCGGGCGTGACGCCAGAAGAAGAATTTGAGCTCATCGAGGACCTCAACGAACCTGAAGGCGACGATTCATTTGAAGACAAAAACAGAAAGGTCATGCGGCGCCTCGAGCTTGGTGACACCGTTCAAAGCGTGTACAACATTTCACGAATCGTCGGTCTCGAGGCATGCGAAGGCATTCTCATCATCGGAAAAGAAGCACTCTACATCATGGATAATGTCTTCCGCAGCGCTGATGGAGAAATCATCAACGTCTGGCAAGCCCCACCTGACGAGCGTGACCCGTACTCTCAAATCATCACTGGCAGCAAGGCTGCCGAGAAGCCTAAAGCTCAAAGAGGGAGCGAACAAGAGTCCCGCAGCTGGAGATGGCACGATGTGATTAGTATTTCCAAACGTCGCTTCTTGTTCAGGGACGTTGCCATCGAGATCTTCTTCACAGACGGTCGGAGCTACTTGATGACTGCACTGAACCCGAACATTCGGGACGACGTATTCGCAAAGTTGTCCAACAAAACTCCGCACACGTCGGATCCAAAATCATTGCCCAACCCAGAGGATGCCTGGAGGTTGGAAGGCATCAAAATCTTCGATGAGGCTCCTCAGTCCTTTGGCTCCAAGTTTGGCAGTATCTTCAATGCTTCACCATGGACTCCGATCATGAGGAAGTGGCAAAAGGGAGAGATATCCAATTTCCACTACTTGATGCTCGTGAACACAATGGCGGGGCGGACTTTCAACGACTTGACGCAATATCCCGTCTTCCCTTGGGTCCTCGCAGATTACACCAGCGAGGAACTGGACCTCACGAACCCAGCCAGCTTCCGAGATCTTTCGAAGCCAATGGGCGCGCAGACTATTGCTCGCCAGACTGACTACATGATGAGGTACAGCAACTTGATGGAGGTGGGCGAAATCCCGTTCCACTACGGAACACATTACTCTTCCGCCATGGCCGTGGCATCTTACCTGATCCGGCTGCCTCCATTTGTTCAATCGTATATCCTTCTCCAAGGTGGCACCTTCGATCATCCCGACCGTCTGTTCTATTCCATCGAGGGCGCGTGGAAATCATCTTCCAGGGACAATGGGACTGACGTTCGGGAACTCATTCCCGAGTTCTTCTATCTGCCCGACTTCCTCACCAATACGAACGGCTACGACTTTGGTCATCGTCAAGGTAATGCTGGAAAAGTTGACCATGTCATACTTCCTCCATGGGCCAAAGGAGACCCAAAAATATTCATCGCGAAGAATCGAGAGGCTCTGGAGAGCCCGTATGTGACAGAAAACCTGAACCATTGGATCGATTTGGTCTTTGGACATAAACAGAGGGGCGAAGCGGCTGTGGAAAACCTGAACGTCTTCCACCATCTGTCCTATCACGGTGCTATCGATCTGGACAGCCTGGTCGACGAGAACGAGCGGGCCATCACTACCAACATCATCCACAATTTCGGACAAACGCCACACCAAGTCTTCTCCAAACCTCATCCGGCTCGGGAATACGTACATGTACAGACCAGAAGGCTTGACACAGGTGTGCAGTCGCTGACCAGGGTCAACTACCCGCTTCTCGAGAGCCACGAACGGGTCGCCTCCCTCATCTATGCTCCAAAGCTCGATCGACTCTTGTGCGCATCGCCCTTCCGGCTCAATATGCCACCTCACTTTGACAAATTCCTCGAGTGGGGATTCGCGGATAACAGCATTCGATTCTTCCTCAGCGACAACCGGAAACCCGTCGGTCTTCTCGAGAATCTCCACCAGGGCCAAATATCGTGCGTCGCCTTTGCTGACTCCAAGACGCTCATCACTGCCGGCGATGACAGCGTCGTGTCCGTTTTCGCCATCAAATCCTCGGTGGGCAAGGTCGTCGAGCTTCTTCCCAGGATGTCTCTGTTCGGCCACAAAACACCTGTCAACGTTATCGCTGTCTCGAAATCGTTCAGCACATTCCTCACGGTATCTCAAGACGGAACTGCCTTCTTGTGGGATCTTAACCGCCTAGACTTCATCCGGAAGCTTCCGGTGTCCCGCCCGGTGGAATGCGCCCGCATCAACGACGTCACGGGGGACATCATGCTGTGCTGCGGGCCCAATGTGCTCCTCTTCACTCTCAACGGCGAGCTGATCCTCGAGCAGAATGTCTGCGGCGGCACGGGCGAAGCTCAGGACGACTATGTGCACTCATGCGCCTTCTACGAGGGCAGCAGCAGCGAGTGGCTTGAGAACTTCCTCGTCTTCACAGGCCACAGGAGGGGCAGGGTGAACGTCTGGAGGAAGACGGTGCGAAGGGGCGACGGCAAGTGGGTGCTAGAGCTCCTCAGGAGGCTGGACCACATCGACAACAAGAGCGAGACGGCGACGAACATTGATGCGCCGATCACTTGTATCACACCGATGCCGCAGATGGTGTACACGGGAGACGACGACGGGCGAGTGGTAAGTTTCTCCAATCAGACACCTCCCTGAGATTGCGGCGAAAATCGGCTGACGCGAGTGCCGCCTTTAGTATGAGTGGAACCTAGTCCAACGGGAGCGTTAGTGGCGTCCTTCGTCCGGTTCATCAGGGTCAGTCGCGAGCGTGTTATAGAATATTGGGGTGCTTGGGCATGGTATAGCATTGGCATGGCGGGAAGCGCTGTATGGCAATCTGGGTGTTGTGTCTAAACGTTGGTGATGTAAAAGTTTGCCTTGAAATTTGATGCACATTCGCAGGGTATTGTCTTTTGGGATAGAGAGTGAGGGGTTTGCTGCGGTGATTGAGACTGGGGATATAGACACATAAATTTGGTCAAGTACATATGACACCAGTAGAGAGAGAAGATCAGATGACGTGCCAACCAGATGATGTTTCCACAGAACTGGCTCTAATCAGCACGCCGAGTTGGAAACCCTGGCTAAGCAGACATATAATACTAAACTCACTCCCAGAGGTTATGGTATATCCATTTTCCTCTGGCCTAGTGGCTATGAGTCCGGATGGCTTATCCTCTGAATTGTGTAGCTACTCAACAAAGGAAGTTCTGATCTGAGACACTCCTGAGTTCGAGCCCAGATTAGAGTAGTAGAAAAGGACTTTTACAGTGAGGGGAAGAGCCCGAGCAGGGAGAGCGAGATACCAGACCTAGCCAGTGTTCCTTGTGTCCAGCTCTACGATCTGAGGGGGAGAGTTGGAAACCCTGGCTAAGCAGACATATAATACTAAACTCACTCCCAGAGGTTGTGGGTGTATCCATTTTCCTCTGGCCTAGTCGCCGCAACCATCTACGAACTGCACTTGATCTCTCACAAAGCCTAATTGATATACGAACTACTGACTGGGGTTGTTGTTGAAACTAGTAAGTAAGGCATATATGAGGCGTAGCCATGACTGCACTAACAGGTATCTTTTTGCAGCTTAATAGGTATTGGCGAATCGGTTCCCGACGAGTCTTGATGTGAGCTCATGGCCTTGGAAGCAACTAACCTGGCTCTGGCACTTCTGATACACACCTCGGAGTCCTTGGAACGATAAAAAAAAGGAACGATGTGTTTTGTTTCTGGGCGTTGGGGAACGGTTCGCCACAATAATCACTCTGAGCACGTTGCTCAAGCACATATCAACCATTTCAACCTCCCGCCTGTGCTCAGGTTGTCTCTGGGCGATTGTCCAGAGCTCCGCAATGTTTCCACGCGATCCAATGGGACACTTGTAGACTTCTCGGCTGGGGGCCCATCTTCACAAATCGGCCGTTGTCTGAGATGGCACCAGATCTGAAGCGTGGGTCGAGCCAGTTGTCTGTAGCAAATCAGAGTGATGAAAAGGAAGGGTCTGGTCTGGTTTCTTTTGTTGATTCAGATATCCCCAACGCCGCACCCTATTTGACAACTGATGCGGCCTCCACTGCGAGCTTTTCCCATCCTCACGTGGCCCGTCCGAGTCGTCGGGTGTGTTCCCTTGCACCATCTCTCTATGCCTCAACGCGCCCGGATATTTCGCTACTCGGAGCCGTCATCGTAGCCGCTCAGCGTCTTCCTGGGGCCTGGGGGGACTGTTCACTACATCAGCAAGGGGAACAACAGGGGCGAGCCGCAGCGTGGGTGGCCGTACTGGGGTAGGTCGTGGGTATAGGCTTCGCGTCGTAGTCGCCGAGGGCGTGTCTGATGGGCGGCACGACGGCCAGGGTGACTGGGCCGAGGGCACCGATCACGCAGGACCAGAAGAGGGCGGGGCGCTCGCGCGACGACCAGCGCCAGTACCGGAGGGGCGTTTGCCAGAAGAGGGGCGCTCGGCCGGACATTTTGGCTGCTTCAGATGGCTGTTAGAGGATGTTGAGCATGGCAGTTGTAAGGGGAGGTGTTGAAGCGACCTACTTGTGCTCTTGGGGTGGGAGATGTGGCTGCCGGACTTTGCTTGCTTCCTTCAAGAGTCCTCTCTATTCAGATGCCTGTGAAGCTGCTACTATCATCGGGTGAAGTCAAGAGTGGTCAGGCTGGTTGGCCTGGGTTCCATTGGCCAATCAGGATTATGTAAGACGTCCGCGCATCTTTGCTGCTCGAGCCTCTGCGGCACGCTGTTCCAAGCACCCCTGTCGGTGCTGGCGTAAGAAGCCACGCTGGGCTGGCAGGGGTCCCAAGAGGCCCCACGAGTCTTGGCAAATGGGCGACGTATCCAGAGCTCATGCTGGAGGTAGAGTTCCAGGCTGTCCATCCACTTTCTCGGTGATGTGAAGGCCAGCTAGTAGCAATTGCGACAACCTCGTCCCTCCCCCCTCACCAGCAGTTGAGACCGTCAAATTGGTAGCTGCCACATGACAACCAAGGCATAGCTGTCAACTTTCACCGTTTTCCTTTGCCCGCGCAAGTAGGCGCTTGTTGTTGTTAAAGATGAAGCTCGTCCTTTCTTTTCTACTGCTGGCCCTGGCAGCTGTTACGCAAGCTGCAAGCGCCGTGGGCGATCGCGTTCTGAGCATCTGGGAGGATGTCGAGGACCAAAAGCTCTACTCCAAGTTCATAGGAGACCTGGAGAGTATGCAGGCCCTCAAATCTATCGCCAACGAGCTTGCAATGGCTGACTCGGTTTCTCTGCAGGGCGAGGCTACAAGATCACACATGCGACCCCCAAACAGGAGGACCTGAGGCTGGACCACTTGGGCGAGAAGACCTTTGACCACCTCGTCATCTTCCCGACCAAGTCAAAGGGTAAGGACAATGTTCAGATCTCCAGAAACGCCAGTGCAATCATGCTGATACGGCAATGTCTCAGGACTTGGCCCCAACCTGACTGCGCAGAAGATCCTCGACTTCGTCAACGCCGGCGGCAACGTCCTGCTTGCCCTGAGCGCCACGCAGCCCGTCGCCACCACCCTCAATGCTCTCCTTCTCGAGTTGGACATCCATATCCCCGCCGAGCGAACCGGTCTGGTTGTTGACCACTTCAACTACGATGCCAAGTCCGCCGCCGACCTCCACGATGTCATCCTCATGCCCACCCCTGGCGACTACCGAGATGACACCAAGAACTACTTCGGCAGCGGTGGCAAGAAGGACCTGCTTGCTTTCCCTCGCGGCCTCGGCCACACCCTGGGCAATGGTGCCCTCCTGACGCCCATCCTGAGGGCACCCCGGACAGCCTACATCTACAACGAAAAGGAGCAGTCCGAGGTTGTCGACGAGGTCTTTGCCGCCGGCGAGCAGCTGTCGCTCGTCTCCGCCTTCCAAGCCCACAACTCTGCCCGCTTCACCGTTGTCGGCTCCGCCGAGATGTTCCAGGACAAGTGGTTCGACGCCAAGGTCAAGCTCCCCGGCGGCAGCGAGACAGTCGAGGCTTGGAACCTGCAGTTCGCCCGTCGCGTCAGCGCCTGGACATTCCACGAGATCGGACACCTGCGCGTCAACCACGTTGAGCACCATCTGGCCGAGGAGGGGCCCCTGGCCAACGTTTCCAACCCGTCTATCTACCGTGTCAACAACAATGTGGTATGTAGTCACCCACCGCCCGACCTGCCGTGAAGCCGCGCAGCTAATACGTGCGTTTTCTAGACTTACGAGATCTCCGTCTCCGAATGGGTCTGGGACAGGTGGTGGGACTTCAAGGTTCCCGAGGGCGACGAGCTACAGCTCGAGTTCAGCATGCTGTCCGCCCTGCACCGTATCCCCATCAAGAAGGTCAAGCGTGCCTCGTCCGAGACCGCAGGCATCTTCCGCGTGACCTTCAGGGTCCCCGACCACCATGGCGTCTACAACTTCATCACCAACTACAAGCGCCCGTTCCTGTCCAACATCGAGGAGAAGCGCTCCGTGACCGTCCGCCACATGGCCCACGACGAGTACCCCTACAGCTACGAGATCCCTGCCGCCTGGCCCTACCTGGCCAGCATCGGCGTCACCTGCGTGGGCTGGCTGGCTTTCGTCGCCATATGGATGTTCAACAAGCCCGCACAGCAGGCCACTGATGCCAAGAAGAAGCAGTAGGCGGGGTGGCTGCAACGAGAATCCATCGTAAGGATCAGGGTATTTTAGCCATAGAATTATTTGGCATTTTCGCAATTTTAGGGTGGCTGGATCTGGTCAATGGGTCTGGCATCCTGTGTGTGTATGTAAAATACCTCGGGATAAGGGTCCCAATCGGGGCGGACCCAGGTTTACAAAAGTCGAGGGTCAATAAACGAGCATTATGATTTTTACTATCTATGAAGGCCCTTCATGTGACTGGTCTAAATGTTTGTCCAAGTATTCGCGAAGTCATGGTTCGCGGGCACCGTGTAATGACCAAGCAAATGATGGCCGTTCCCGCAAGCAGATATACAACCAAATATCGTGAGCAATTTCAAAGGTTTCACCGGGTACCCGAGCTCGTGCTAGAGACGGACTAATGGGGCGCAATATTCAAGGAACCAAGACCTATGTGTTGCCCCTACCGTTTCGCGCAGTGGGCACGGGAATAGGTACAAAATTGATGGGCCTCAGTATAAATTGTGACGCATGCTCTTGTCTCATAGATGGGTGGTGATTGATCGCTCGACATAACAAAAAAGGGGAGGGGAGGAAAATCAACTTCATATGCTCTCAGATTAGCTCTCTTGAGTTCTCAACGACAACCGTCGCCAGATGCCCCCCGCAAAGGTGGGCCAACGGCTTCTGCTGTCTGCAAATTTGGCTTTTTGGACCTTGAAGTCATCACCGAGCTGAAGTTGTTTAACGTAGTTGTCCCCACCAGAGCCAACCGCTTGGAAGGCATCAGCATTCCGCGACACGTCCCCCCAATGGGTGAAGAGAGCCGCCGCATCCGATTGAAAACTATTTTTTGAACCGTCACCGGCGGCCACCAAGAGAATGGAGCTCATGCCTCTGGTCAATTTGCTGGTTTGTCGTCATCGCGGCCAAGACGTCCATTCCAAAGGGGGTTTTGGGAGGGGAAGGAGGGATGACTAGCAAGAGTGGATGGAGGGAGACAGGGGGTTTTCTTTCTTCGTTGATGTCTGCTCAGATCTCTGTTCTTTGTGGACTGTGTCATCTCACATGGCAAGCACGAGGGCAAATGCCGAGGATTAACAAGTGGGAAAGCTCATCCCTGGTTCGTATCTTCATCGCAGGCTTGGGGTCGGCTCCCACTTGAGAACCAGGCTGTGAAGAATGCAGAGAACAGGACGCAGGAAAAGCTCTTCCGTTGGAGCAGGTTGCTTCCACGTTGGTGTGAGGGCTCTATCGAGGAGACTGCGCGCCCAAATCGAGGTCGTTGCTGCGCATGAAGACCATTCTGTCACAAGCCACCAGTGCGGGCTCTGTATCTGACCCGGTGTATGAAGTTGAGGGAGAGCTACACTCATGATCATCAACATGTCTGTCGGACATAGCCCGATTATCAATGGTCGGGTCAAGCGTCCTCCACGGGCACTCCACAAGGTCTGTCATCCCCTTAGCTGTCTGGTGCCAAAGCTCCTTGAAGTCTGATCAAGGCAAACCATTGTCGTAACACCTTCAGCGGTCGGTGTTTGACCTGGAGGATGGATTGTGGGATCCCAAAAGAAGAGAGAAAGGAAGAGAGAGATAAAAGGATCAGGTACAAATGCACCAGGTCGACAGAGTGGTTTGCACCAAGCTTTTAGCTGAGTGTCGCAATCGTCCGACACCTGTACAATACTTGGGTAGAATCAAGATGATTGAGGATTCCCAGCAAACTTTTCATTGCACTGTGAATGTGAGAGAGTCAAGCTGAGGAGTCGAAATGTCCAGATTGTTAGCCAGCTGCTGACGGAGTGGAGTGGAAGGTGTGGGTTGAACTAGGTATGCCTGGACGCGTTTGCAACGCGCCCTGGGGATGGGACGTCCAGGCTTGCTCAAGGCTGAAAGGTGGCGCTAACAAAGCACCCCACCTGCCTGAACCTGGCTGCTCTCCGACTCGCCAGCATTGGTTCGCTCCACAGCAGCTTTGCAAGGCTGAGAAGGATGGATGCGATTGCCATTCTTCCTGCATACATACACCCAACCACACCCACTGCCAATACTCATAAGACCCCAACCGTTCCCCCCTCCATAATATCTCCCTTCTTTACCCTTTAAGCCTAGAGAGACATTGAAGATGGTATGACTCCCCAAACCCCCTCCTCAAATCGAACAGGATCCCAAACTAACAAAACCCCCCTCTTCAAAGGCGCGAAACTCAGAAAAAGCCCAGTCGATGCTCTTCCGCTTCCGCGAGGCCCAGGCCGCGGACCTCGGAATCATCGACGCGGGACGGACGCGGCGTCCCAAGCTCATAACGGAGCAGGACTCGATCCCCAACTGCGAGAAGTGGCGCGGCCAGGTGCTCAAGGAGATCAGCCGCAAGGTGTCGCGCGTGCAGGACCCGGCCCTCAGCGACTACCAGATCCGCGACGTCAATGACGAGATCAACAAGCTCATGCGCGAGAAGTACATGTGGGAGGTGCAGATCCGGAACCTGGGCGGGCCCAACTACATGCGGGGCGGCGGGGGCGGGGGCGGCAAGATGTACGACGAGCAGGGCAGGGAGATACCGGGCGTGGGCAACAAGGGCTACAAGTACTTTGGCCGGGCCAGGGAGCTCCCCGGCGTCAAGGAGCTGTTCGAGGCGGCCACGAAGGCGAGGTCCGACGCGAGGGGGGACGACGCCAGGCCGCTAGAGGCGCGGGACGACCTGCGCAAGATCGTCGACGCCGCATACTACGGCTACGCACCCGATGAGGAGGACGATGAGTTGCTGGCATACGAGCAGGCCAAGGAGGCGGCGGCGTTCGAGAACCTGGCCAAGACGGGCAAGAAGGATGTCCCACCGAACTGGGAGCTGCTGCCGGGGGATGCCGGTGATGGCAGAGGCTGGGAGCTCCCGACCGTCGACGAGGTGCAAGAGGAACTGATAGATCGCAGGAGGAGGAAGCTGCTCGATCAGTTCTAACGACACTACGGGGGGTTTTGATTTTCGTTCTTACACTACGCTTTGCATTTTTCGGAGTCGGTGGATTGTCAGGGTTATTGAATTTCTAAATACCATTTCCAAAGCCAATATGCCAATGTACTCCATTCTGGGTCAATATTCAACCATGTACCAAACGCCGTGCTCGTTGTGAGCGTCGAAATCACTCAAAATGTTGGGAATGTGGATGCATGCAAGAGCTCAACAGCGCTTAGCACTTGCCCTTCCAGTTCTCCTTGACCCATTTCGCCAGCATATCCGTAAAGGCAGCCTCTTCCCACAGCTGGACGTTAGTCTCGTTGTAGTCTGCACCACTAAACTTCAGAGCCATGATGACCCAGGGCGTTATGAAGTCGGTGAACACCAGGTCCACAGTCTCTGGTTCGCCTTCTGGCGGCATGCCGATCTCTGCTTGGATGCAGTTTGGCTGTGCATGGAAGTTGATGGGAGCGTGTACAGCATCATCACCGTCGGTCCCAATGTCGTCCTTTGTCGTGTAGCCACTGACAAGGTCCGGGTCGTCTGTGACATCGCCCAGCGGCTTCTGGTCATCACCGTGCAACATACTTTCCGCGGGGGCCGGGTTTGGATAGATGATGTCCTCAGTAATGTGCCACTGCTCAGGTGGGCCCATCATCCTTGCGTCGAAGGCGGGCTGGTCGAGGATCTGACCTTTGCTGTTCAACAGGGGCAGCACCTTCTTTGCGGCGCTGTAAGGCACCTCAGGGATATAGGTCATCTTGCTTTGGAAAGGGGAGATGATGTAGGTGGTGTCAAGGGTGAAAGGGCCCTTGAAAACGTCGAAACGGATGGCACCGGTGTTGATGATGGCAAGCCTTGGGATGTCCTTCCGCGACTCTTTTGTGATAATGTCAGGCAGCACCTGTTGGTCAAGCAACGTGAAGACGCTATCGTTGCTGGGATATTTCGTCCTCGCCATCCAGTAATCCTGAGGCGCGCAGCCAAACTTCTGGTCAAGGTCAAGAGCCGTCCGAGCCTTGGCGATACGCTCGCTAACATTGCGCCCATGCTCCGTGGGAAATGTGGACTTATTGAGCCCAGTGTGATGATAAAGGCCCAGCAGGTTGTTGTCGATATACCTCCTGCTGAAAGACACAGCTGTGGTCTCCACGTCCTTTGACCCTTTTGCAACACCGTCGATGGACATCCACCCGATTGTCTCGAAATACCTCCCGCTCGCGATTCCAAAACTCTTGGCGTCCAAGCTGATGGCGTCGCGAACATGGGCGTGGCCCGCAAAGAAGGCGAGTGGAGTGAACCAGTTTTGTTTCCTAATCTCGTTGTATATCTGTTTGATCTCGTCCATCCGCAGGCCGATATGTCCAATCACCACAAAAACATCGGGCTTTTCTCTTATGGCGTTCTGGAACCACTCTTCCTTGATCGTCTTGGAAACGGGCTGGACGATGGTGTTGTTGGCGTTGCCCGTGAAGTCGAACAGGAACCCGAAAGCCACGACGTTGAGCTTCTGGTTCTTGGTCTGAAACTTCTTGTACCTCGGCGCCATGGGCACAGCCTTGCCGGTCTTCGGGTCGATATAGTCCAGGTTGGAGGCCAGATAGTTGTCCTTGAAGTTGGGCACGGTCTGGTTCCACTCACGGGTGGCGGTATCATCTAGGTAGAGCTCGTGATTTCCGGTGCAAATTATATCGACGTCCTGCTCCTTGAATATGTCATAAGTGTACTGTCCCTTGGGGCGGGATGCATCGTACAAGCCGTTGCCCTCGACCCGGTCTCCGGTGTCGACGACAAGCAGGTCGACGCCCTGCTCGTCAGCTTTGTTGCGCATGTGATGGGCGAAGGAGACATAGTCGCCCCAGTCAGCCGAGTACTGGGACTCTTGCAAGTGGCCGCCGTGCCAGCCATGGGTATCCGTCGTGTGAAGGAAGTTGAGCTGGGCCCACTGGAGATCGCGCATGGGGGCGGCGACGGGTTTCGTAGCACTGGGCTGCATGGCATGAGCGGCAGCCGCGAGCAAGCCGCCGGCCAGGAGGGTTCTGAAGATCATTTTGGGCGTCGGCAGCTGCACGCCGCTATGGTTCGCAGTGCTCGGCTATGCCCTATCGGATGAAGCAGTATATCTGGGAGACGTTGGAGGATGGGAGAAGCTGTTTGTTATGCTTCGGTATTCAAGCAGGTGTCAGATCATTCATGGTCCCAAACGCACGGCAGACAGCAGTAATAGCAGCAACGGCGGCATCAGACCTGAATCAGTCAAAGCTTGTTGCAGACCTTGATGGCCAGTGAGCTTCTTGGCCAGGAGCTGTTGGTGGCAGGATGCCAGTCAGGTGAAGGCGTTGAAGCATGGACGGCAGCAGGAGGCAGCCACGGGGCCCAGGATGACGCATGCGGGACCCACCCATCCATCCTTATCTCCCCCACCCCCCGAATAGAGCTCTGGAGGGCGTGCGTGTGATGGGTGAGCTACACAGTAAGCGCAACAGCACATGGTACCTGGGCCACTCTGGGCGTACTGCTCGCTGCCCAATCATCTATGTACACCCATGCAGGTACCTTTCTGGTGTGGTGCAGACGACCCTTGCTGCTCAGGATCGCCCCGTCGCACGATGCCCGGGTGGCTTGACAGCAGGGCGGGAAACGGCCGTTTCCCGCGGCAGCTCAGCTCAATCATACCAACCGGTCTGCTAGACGACGGCGTCGCGGTAATGCAGTGCACAAGACTGTACAGCCCAAGCCGCGCCACTGCTGGCCATACATGTGCTTTCGCCCTGCACATCTAATCTGGCCATACAATATCCAAACACCATCCCCACTGCCCGGCAGACTAACCAGATACGCGTTAGTGGGATGCGACGTGGTGGGCCCTTGATGTAATAAGGGTCCTGCTGCGGTCCGGGGTAGAACCTCCGACTCAAAGCCTCCTTGGACCCTCGCCTGTAGCGTGCTCTAGTGGCCTTCGTGCCTGCTTGCGCTGACGATTCTCCTACGACGCTACAGAATTCTTTGCCACCCAATACTAGCGAGACACTCTTATACGGTAGAGACTCTTGAGGATCTAGACCTCTTAGATTTGCCATCAAGCCTCGACGCAGTTTTTCCTCCCGTCCAGCCCATCCTTGGCGTTTACGGAGGGCCATTTTGGCCTACTTTTTCAGTTAACAGTCTGATCTAATCCTTCTCTCCCCCTTCTTTCGATCTCGCAGCTTCCGCCCGATCTCTACGTTCCCGTCTTCAGCCAATTGATTGTGACTCCTGGGTCCCATTGTTCTCTAACCAAGCCCTACGAGGCAAACTACTCAAGCCCTGGCCCCCACGAACCTACCATATCATTTACCCCCAGGTCCGTGGGATTCGCGTGCACGCCTGTCGGCTTGGTTGGCGCCAATTGGGGCGGTGGTTTAAGCCTGGAGCCACACGCCTCCTTGATGAAACCATACATACATGTCTTCATTCCTTTTACCCATACGCCCCGCCGTCCCACCACAGCAGCAACAGGATCAGGAACAACAGCCACGTGCAGAGACCCCGCCACCGGTAGCTGTCGGTTCTGATCCGCTGCCGGTTATTGACGAAGGGGGGCCAGCCCCTGTTTCGCCCCGCCGTGCCGCCGTCGAGAGTGTCATATCACAAGTCGCGGAATGGGTCAACTCTACTTCAGACCTACAGCCCACCCAGAACCACCAGTTCTGGGTCAATGACTCCAATATAGCAGAGAACCTCTTCACCGTGAGTCTTCCATACTGATCTAGGTACCCCCCGAATCACTCACCATGCTGCCACACACCCTCTCCGATACGAACCCAGTCTTGCTGACACCCGGGCCAGATCCACCGCAGCTCAAAACACCTGCTAGACTTCACCAGTTCCATAATAGGCAACCATGAGTCTTTCATGGGCGAGCGCCCCATCCCGGTAATGAGCGATGGGGACATCCTCTTCATGACCCAGCTGTCGAGCGATATCTCCCGCGGCGTCGGCGGCATCTCCGCCATCAGGCACCACGGCCTGCGGGCCGCGAGGAAGCGCAAGAGCCGGCCCGACGGCACCGCGCGCGAGGACGCCTTCAAGCGCCTGCACTCCGGCTCGAGATCTCTGCACCACCACCACTCGCGGCATCACCACGACCAGAACCGCTCTCTCTCGCATAGGGCCGGCAGCAGCAACAGCGGGGCGGACGGCGCCATGTCCTGTCTGAAATGCGGCCGCACCGACACCCCGGAGTGGCGCAAGGGGCCCGACGGCGAGGTCCTGTGTAATCCTTGCGGCCTGGTCTATGCGAAGCAGAGGCGGAAGGGCAAGAGCAAAGCTACGCATCCCTCGCATCACTCGCAATCGGGGCCAACATGAAATACCCGGCCAACGTCGTGGTGCATTTTCCCCCCATCCCCCACGGCGTGGCGTTTCCCATTCTATCCACGGCCACAAAGGCCGGGGCATCCAAGAAAGTGACGACAGAAGGCATTGATGGTGTTCACATTTTTAAAGTATTATTTTCTTCGCATACATTCATCAAGTACAAGTGCATTTCACGAAACATGGAAGAGAGACGGAAACAGACAGAGAGCCGTCTGAAACAGGGCTGAAAATTTGCTGCATATATACACGGAAAGGACAGGCGTTTATAGGAGTTGAGAAACTGGCTCAGGAAAATGAGCTGCTGTGCTAATTTGGTCATGTTTTCATGCCACGCCGGACAAACATATCACCTTAACCCCTTCAAGCAGTCAGATTAGCTGTTGAAACTCATTGCAGTCATTGCACAATGCAGGTTCAAATATCAGATTCAGCTAACCACACCCTGAGACTAATTTTGACTTTGCGAACACCAGCTATGATATCGGTGGGTTGTGTAACACGCACTCCTCTCATTAAATTGTCTCCAGGCGGATGATGGCTGAGTGAATGAGTGTCCGTATACTTGAATTGTCTTGATATCTCTGCTACCAAAGGAAAAGTCACCAATAGTCGCAAGTTGTGGGTAGTTGGGCTTTGACGCGACTAACACTGTTTTCCAATCCTGCCCTCCGGCCCCTTGCTGCCTTCTCATAAGTGATATCACGGTCAGGTCCTCCACATAGTAGATAACGATTCAACCCAATACAACATGTTCAATCGAAAATTCTTCGGTAGGCTACGCCGAGGAGACCATTTCAATAACCCTCAAACAAATGCGGCTGCATCGCCGCCACTCGCTCCCTGCCGCCTGCGACTGCTTAGGAAGAGATCCACCATCGCCTTGCTGCCCCTGAATTGGCCTTTGGTGTTCGGAGACTTCTTTTGCGCGTGATCATGACGAGGGACTTGGTTCTCTTTCTCCGCAAGCTGGCCGTCCAGGTGATGGCCGATAGACCCAAATTGGCGCTCAAATGCGCCAGTGAAACCTGGACTGGACGCCGCCGATAGGGCATTTGATGCCAGCTTGCTCGCTGACTTCCTCATCAGCCGAACCGTGGAAGATGCCGGAGGCTGCGGCGAGCCCGTCTGCGGCTCCCTGATTCTGCTCATGCTCTTGAGGCCGGCAAGAGACTTGCTTTGTCTGACAGCATGCCCTCGAATAGGTGTTTGTGGTTGAGCCGTCGGCTTGGGGTTCCAACTCAATCTTGTCTCCTCCGAGGGTGACGCCGGTGGCATCGCTGCGCCATTGCTGAAGATATTCGAAGCATGACCATCATAGAACGATGCCAGTGTATGGTGTTCCAAGGTGGTAGGAAATTGATCTTCGTGTAAGTCAGCTGCAGGTGGCGTTGTTAGGCGTATGACTGAGCGCTGATGAGGGCTGAGCTTGACCACATTCGAGTCAATGGCGCTCAGAGGCGTTGTCGAGCTGGTTGGCATGCGGACAGGAGGCTTTGTGTTGTGTTCATCTTCATCGCAACTATCCGTCTGAGCAGTTTCTCGAACATGCCCATGGCCAAGAGATCTCGGCATGGTAGGGATTCTGTACTCGACTTCTGGTGATTGCCCACTTACCCTCGTGGGAGATGGCTCCAGCTTGGCAACTTCGGCAGAAAGACATGCTTTCCATCCTATTGAGCTTGTGGTGGAAACGTGGCGCTCGCCTGTGGGTCGATAAGTTGGTGCATTGCTGAAGACAGCTGCCTCTCCCCTGACATCCGGCAGGTTGAGATGCTGCACATCAGGGTTCCCTTGGCTCATATCCGTCTTGTGGATGAGAGTTTCCGAGGAGTAATTGCTCTCGGAGTATGCTACCTTGGCGGTTGGATGAGGCTTCTTCGCCAGTGCAGTCGTTTCAACATTCGCCTCCGCTGTCATTTGGCAGAGAGCTTGTCCCCTCTCGGCACGCATGGCTTCCTGGAGCGATCGTCTGAAGGGGCTGGTGGTACGGAATAAATGAGACGTCGGGCTTCCGAAAAAAGCAGAGCCTCTGTCTGTGATTGGTTTGGTAGAGTCGGGCCGTCCCCCTTTCGGAGTGAGGTGGATTGGAGGAGACAGGCTCCTGTGATCACCCGTGACACTTTGTGTGATTTCGTGGCTCAATGATGCTGACCTTTCAGAAACCGGACTGTCGCAGCTGGCATATTCCCTCACTTCTTTGCCTGAGTGGCGCAATTGTTGTCGAGGGGCGCATGCCTGGGTAGAGGTGACTATGTCACCGCTGTCGCTGCTACCGCTACTACTTGAGGGTGATAGTGTGCGGAAAGGATCTGAACCATCACTTGACTTGCGCTGCTGCTCCACGATCCGAGCGAATTGTTGAGTCTCGTTCATCTTCTTCATCAGAGCTGAATATACGCGCTGACTGTCCACTGTCGCTCCGGGCGGCAGGCGTTGAAGAGCGATCGGAGGAGCCAACTCTTCTTGGGATGTGATGGTCTGAAGCCCAATCACTGGACAGCCCAATGATGGTGATGGATTTCGAATGCCATGTTCATTGATCACAGAGAGCCGCTGCTTCTCCCACTCCTCTGTGCTTTCTTGCGCGCGATGTGCGATGACGGTGTCAATCTCGGTACTGGCCCAACTCGTCACTCGCGATCTTTCATCCGATGCCTGTCCAACTGCGCTCTTGCAGCTATCTATACTTCCCCTCCGAGAATGTAGTCGTTCGTGAGACGGAACTGCGTGCAGAGAAGGGATTCGAGTCGATACCCTCGACAGAGAGCTCCGTTCACGATAATGATTCTGCTCGGGCACGGTGGTTACCCAAGGGTTCTCATCGCATACCTTAGACACATATGTCCTCTGGGCCTCTATCTGCTGTGCTGGCAGTCCAGATCCCTCTTCACTCTTGTTGATGAAAAGACTCTTGAGCCTGGACCTGAGTGATGTTGAGACCTTGCGGGCCCTGTTTCTCAGACTTCCAGATCGGCTTCGGCTCAAACTTGCACCTGTTCCAGAAGCAGGTAGCTCGAGGTCTGCACTGCTGCCTCTCAACGTCTTTGGCATCTCCTTTTGGGGTCCTCCACACTTGGATCCGAACACCTTGGGAGGCTTAGGCAATATGCGAGAACGAAATGACGTTTCCTGTGCGTCCATGATTGGTGAAGCGCTTCCGCTTGGGCTGTCGATGCTCGAGTTTTGGTCTGGGCGATCTCGCCGGGATTTCAAAAAGCTCATCGACTTTGGGGCTCTCAATTTTGGTGTTGATGGAGTCGCATTGTTGTCTCTCCTCTTCATGAATGAATACCGAGGGAACAATGCTCCAGATATAGCCTGCTTATATTGCGCCGTTGTGTTTGTGTCATGCGGCGATGATGCATGAATTCCCCCGGACTTTCCATCGACGCTACCTCGCAAATAGGCCCTTGTTGTGAGCATGGAGCGTGTCTTGTGAATGCGCCGGTAAGACGAGGGCATGGATGCAATGTCATCCTCTGGTGTGTATTGCTCATAATCTGGAGTCAAAGCTTGAAGATAAGCCTGGCTCAACTCAGTCTTGATAGCCTCGGGAGTCAGTACTGTCTTCCCAACGGACGAAGTGCGATCGGGCAGCGGCAGGTTTTCGGAATTGCGAAGTACGGAGCGCGGAATGTAGCTGATACTCTGAGTGCTTCCAGATCGGTGAATGGAGCGACGAGCCGGAATCTCGGGCGATTCAGGGGCAGCTGTGCGCATGCTGACTCGAGACGCACGTGTCTGAAGACCAGATTCAGGGCCAACGAAGCGAACGCTCTGTCTTCTCTCCAAGCCCGGTCTCCTATGCCCGTTGCGGAGACTTGTTGTGCTGTCGAGCCGAGACAACCCAGCGGGACTTGTGTTCTCGTTGTTGGCAGACGTACTCTGGGGAGGGAACATGGCCCTTTCAGCAGACTGACGGCCTAGGGCTCTGGAAAACGCCTCCATTGCCGCGGTCTGGGCGTCTCTTTGAGCAACTGCGGCGTCAATGTGTTCGAGATGAACGCTGCGGACCGAGGTCGTTGATTTGCGGCGGTGAAGGTCCGATTTGGACTTGGTGCTATGTCTGCGAAGCATCGATCAGGAGATACTGGTGACTCGCCAGGGTCAAGCATATGACTGTAAGCGGTAGGAGTCTCGGAGGGTACTAGTAGCAGCAGAGATATTCGACTAGACAAAGCGGAGGCTTACACCGATCGCAGGATGAACTATCAATTCCAAGGTGGTTATTTGAGGGAACAAGCAAAACCTTCGGGTGGATAACCAAAAAGTCGAGGTTCGTAACGTGACTGAGTGGTTCGGAGATGACGATATGCTGGCAGACAAAGATGCAAAGTGGTCGGGGTCATCAGCATACAGGTCACGACAGGACGGCGCAGGGAGAATCTGGGATCAGCAGGTCAGCAAACATGATCGGGGCCAAGGCAGAAAGGACAGTCCAACCAAAGTCCTGAAGTTGACTGTACGACCTGTGAGGTTGGTAGTTACTGCCACAGGGTGGATTCTGTCCTAGTCATCTCGACCAGGGAAGGAGCAACGCCCGCGGTCATGGGCTCGGAAAACCTGGCCGATTCTTCTCATATGTGAAACCCAAAGACATTCAGCAAGCACCGCGCCCCCCCCCCCCCCCATTGACCGTGGCAGCTACGACACGCTCACAGAATGATCAACCACTGGCCAGGATGTTGTTTCTGCACGAATTTCGGAGGGCTTTCAACGGAAAGCTCAGAGTGAGTTGAAAGCTCCTACCATGTTGATGACGACAAATCATTTGAGCAGTGGCGGTGATGCCTGTCATATTTTCAAGTAAGACATCCTCAGGTAGACCTGTGACATACACGGTCTTTTCAATAGCGATGGTGTTGATGGATTGGCGACCCTGAAGTCTTTGTTGATATTTCATGACAACTTCGTTGTGGCGGAAGAAACAGTAGATCAATAATTGCCTTGACACCAAGAAAAATGCAAACCGATTCCTATGTGCCTAGCCACAGACGGATGAGAGGTGATGGGAAAAGACCCATACTTTTGCATGCCAGTTGAGAGCATGTGTTAAAATTTCTGAGACACTGTCGTGGACATATTATTTTGTTCCTATTTGTTTTGACCATGTAAACTTGGATCTAAAACAAGCACCTGAGTTGCAAGATGACCTCCACCTGAACAGTCGGGGTCAGGCCAAATTAGACAACCATAGACGGCGAACTCTGCGAAAGCTTCGGCAGTCTGGGTGGAAATACCGGCATCTTGCTTGCTGAAAAGAGGCAATTGATACTCCGATGGTATTCTTGATATGATTCATGTCCGCATTAGGTTTGGCTACACAACATCGCACATGTATGAGATGCTTCTAACCCAAGACAAACAAGACCTGGTGATTGCAAATGAGAATATACAGATTTAGATATATGGCTCGGAAAAATAAACCATTCACGTAACTAGAACACTGTTCCATGACTGTCGATTAGGAATTATCAAGGGACGCATAGGGGCTGTGGATGCGGACAATCAGAATCAGCTTCGATGTTCCCTAGTACAGAGCTACCTTCGAATAGCAGAGACAAGTCAGTTGTAGCTTGGTCCATAAATTTGAATAAATACATGATTTCAATCTCTGTATCTTCACGGCCAGCCCAACCCATTCTTCCAGGCGTAGCAGTCCCAACCGAAACAGCAACCAGGCGGCCAAGAAACCCAAACCTCGCGCCCACGCGTGGGAGGGAATATTGTACCGTGGTCGAGTCGACGTAAAACAAGCGTGGGGGGAATTCCCCAAGCCTCCAACAACGTGCCCGGGCGCCGACGTGGGGGGTCCTGCCCACTGACAAGCAGCCTCCCCTGCCCACCCGCGTCCTTCCCCGGCCGCCCTCCACCCACCCGCTTCGCCCATATCCACGTGCCCTCCCTCCGCGACCCCATGCCCAACACCCCCCTGCGCCAACTGCAACCCTCCCGCGATCCAGGACCAGTGAGGAAGCCTTTTAAGGTTTCGCTGTCCTGGATAGCGCGCATCCTTCGACGACACCATGCCGTAGCAGCACCCACCCTAATAACCACACACACACACACACAAATGGGGGCCGCCTCGAAACCTGTACCTACACTAGGCGTTAAGAAGATCACCAGCCGGTCAACAACACCATCTCTAGTAGTGCCCACGGAGACCCCTCTTATCCCCCACGGGACTTGTTGACGGGTGGGTGGTCACTCACCTCGCTCGGCCGCCCCTCGCCAACATCGACCGAGGGCACATATGCATTTACCGCCCAGTAGGGGGTGAGGTGACCACCCCCAGTCCGAGGAAACATAGTCACATGCACCGTACATGTGCGATCACATAGGCTGTAACAGCCACTTCTCCGTCGCATGGCATCCAAATATGGGACTCCATTTGACCGGGGGGGGGGGCTCGCATTCCTGTCCCTCCTGGATTTCGAGCCGGAGCACGGTGGTAGCGAGCGAGCTTTGAGTGGGATCATAAATCCTCCTCGGAAGATCAAACCCGAAAGACAATTCTTTGGCGTGCAAACGATTATGGGGCCCGAGGCCGAAGATGATCTGACAACTGCCATGACGGGTATATGCTCTTATAGAGGTACATGCTGTCTCTCCTACCCTTTCAACCCTCCTTCATACTGTTCACACTGATGCAAGGTGACATCATTCCACATTACATTGCCCAATTTCCCCAACAATGCATAGGCCTGTGAAGGCGTGCCGAGTCTAATAACCCCGGGGGAATATGTTGCCAGACTTATTCCAAGTCTACCTGCTGGAGTGACACTTATGTACAACAAGCCTTTGCGCATATAAATGGCAGGGCAACTCGCCATCCACGGCTGGTCAGAACTTGATGCTTCAGCAGTATGAACAGACAAACGCCAATATCAATGCAATTCGGCCAGAGATCAGTTCAGATTAGTCTCCAAATGCCCCTTTCTAGTCGATCGCCGTGTAAATGTTCCTGCCGTATCGGAATGCATGGCCTCGTCCGGGGCCTATCTTTTGTTCTTTTGAGTACCATCGCCTACCCGTGCTCTTTCGCGCTCCAGCACAAGTGTCAACTGCGACTTGGATCGCCCAAGTGGCGGTGGGGGGTTAGGACTAGGCTGCGTCGGTGTCAATCGTGAGTCGAGGACAGATGCTGCTCGAATGTCCGGTTGACCTGCCCCAAGGGGCGGCAGGTCGTCTTGTGAAGGGCGCGCCTTGGGGGTTTCAAAGTCGAACCCCCCAGCAACCGCGATGTTTGACAATCCCACGACGCTCGCGGATTTAAGACCGCCAGAGCTCATCCGCTTCGATTCGTTATTTGACCTCGACCGAGCCATCTTTGGTGCAGCATGGGAGCTGGTCGTGTCACCCTGTTCTTTGTGGTCCTTCGAACTACCCTCTTGCGCGCTCCTCCTACGGCTTGGTTCGATCGTGCCTGCTGAGTTCGCAGCGCTCGTGGTAGGTTGCATGGATTGCGGTACCGAACGTGGTGGCGATCTTTGCATTGCTGTTGACCCATCGTAATCGCCTAATTGGATGCTCTTTTGTGGGGGAACCTTTCCTCCCGGAGTCAAAGTGACCAGCTCTGGTCGCTTTCCAAGCACTTTCGCATTCGGCCCTTCCCCTGAACTGTCCTGCGACCGAGGCAGGGTTGGCCGACAATTGGTTGCCTTGGAATTTGGCGACGGTGTGTTCGTTGGGGCTATTTTGCGTGACCCGTCTTGAGCGTGGGCATCCTGGCTGCTTGCCGATGTGGACTCCCTCCCTGAAATAGGGACCTGAGAACGCTTCCCAGGTGCGCTGGAGCGAGATGCTGGCTCCGTATGTGTAGGCAGACCTGAGCCGTTCTGTCTTTTCGAGGGGCTAGAATCCTTGCTACTCAAGTTGGACGCCTGCTGGTTAGAAGCATTCCTCGAGGCAGAAGCTGCATCCCGAGGACTAGGGTCATTGGCAGTTGCAGAACCGGTCGATGACTGCGAGCTCTGTCTTCTTGGCAAGACGGGGCGTCTCTTTGACGTGGACGACGCCACGAACTTTTTGGGCGCGGGCTTCCTATCCACCTTTGCCGGTGAGATGGAGCTAGACGATGCACGAACATCGGGTTTCTTCTTGGTGGAAGTGCCAACGCTGTTCTCACCGTCCTGCTGCGATGATTCGTCCTCTGAATCTGGAACGTCGACGAATCGGGCAGTCGGTCTCGGGCCAGAATTTGAAGGCCCTCTAGGCTTCTTCAATATCGTGTGAGCTGGCGGAGGCCGTGATGACGACGGAGTCAATCCATAAATTGCCCCCCTTGCGATGCTCGATTGTGTCTCGGGTGTCTGGCTGCCCACGCCATAGACTTGCGGCGGTTGCGCCGCCGAGTCAGACTCATGCATACTTCGTGTGGGCTTGGGGGGTGGTTCCCAACGGTTCGGAGGCCCCCTGAGAGGAACGAAGGTTGGCCCGGAAGCTATCTGCTCCCATAGGCCCGCGAGGGTCTTGCCACTCAAGCCTCGCCTGTCACTTCCCCAAACATGCCACCAAAAGTTCTCGAGGCGACAGGCAGTGGGATCATGCAGGCTTTTATGCGTCCTAGTGTATGTCTTCCAGTGGCGATGGATATCCTCAAGGGGTACGACTGGTAATTTGGCGACCTCGGCATAAATGGTAGGGGAGTCGAAGACAATGCCCTTGGGCAGAAGCTGCTCGAGAGCCTCGACTATGGCCTCCATCTCGAAGGTACCGTGCCGTGCGATGAGACACTAGGTGGCCAGAAAATTCATCGAAGACGGTTTGAAGGCGCCTGACTAGCTCGACATGATTCGTGAGATCCAACCGCGACTGCACTTTCGGGGGGACGCTCGCCGGCCGAGGACTGGACGAGGCAATGGAAGCCTGTCAACAAAGCAAGAACAAATAGTGGTGATATGCGACCAAGTCTTTGATGCTATCGCAAGCCGACAAAAGGGCACATAACAGTTCCTGTCCGTCGAACCAGCCAAGCGTGGGGTTCTGGGGAAAGAAATCCTGGCCTCTGCGTGGGTGCACAGTCAACGCCTGAACAAAGATTTCGAGATCGGATAGTTGCTCGAGACGGTGTCTCGAGATTGATAATGGTGCAATGTCGCAAACATGCCTCTTACCGCAGATTGACGCAGAATGCCGACTTTTGAGCGTGGGCGGAGAGAGACTGGCTGGCTTTTCGATTCGATTGCCCAAGATGAATCCAGTGCGAGGTGTTGGCACCCTGTGCTGTTGCTGGATCGAGGTGCGATTATGCGACAGGGCCACTCAGGGGCCAGTGGTCAAGGTGATGTGACTTGGTCACTGCATCCACACCGCCAAAGCAAATGAGGCGCCAGAAAATGCAACGAGAGCTATTTTTTTGTGGGAACCGAGTTCTGAGCAAAGACTGGGAAAAACAAGCAGAGGTCAGTACGGATGTACCGATAGGATGGCACTAAGTGACGGGGAAGCGTCTGTCTCGATGGGTCAGTCCGGATAGGGGACGAGGCGGCCATGATGCGGTGAGTTTTTGAGGACGGGCAGCAGCGGCCAGGAACAGGAACTGGGCAGGATTGAAACTCGGCAATCCAAGGATAGCGTGATCAGGACATACATTACGAGGCTTGCAGGTATGAGCCGCACTTGTTCTGGGCTGGAACAAGGAGGACGAAGCGAGAAGAACGGTAGTCGCTGGAGATGTACACGGTACTATGTAGCAGGAGATCCCGGGCAAACATGCATTGCCTAGCCGGTCTGCGGGTATGGCTCGTTTTATCAAAGAGGGAGAGGTGAGGATAGCTGGAACGGGAAGCCGGGAAGGGACAGAATCCGGGAACGGGACGCAGGCCTTGAAGTCATGATTAGCGAGAGGGTGGAGGAGAGGGAAAGAAAAAAGAAGGAGGAAAAGAGAAGGAGGCACAAGTGAAATTTTGGTGGACTGAGAGAGCGGAAAGAAAACATTACCAACATCCAACTAAGTCTCTCTCGCTCTCTCTCCTCTCTCTCTCACTCGAAAGAAGGGACCTGACCCCGGGCTGGACTGAACTGGGCCGGCCTTGACGACGGACGGGGAGCAGGCAGGGGACAGGGCATAGAGAAGGGCTAGGCACAGAGCAGAGGTACCTAGGTAAATAGCGGAGGGGCGGAGAGAGCCTGGTGCCTACCTTTGGCAAGGTCAGTCATACAACGGATTCTGATTTGGAAAACTCGACCGGACAAGACAAAGTCCAGGGCAGTCCAGATCAAGACGGCCAGAGGTCGGGTTTTCTGCGCGAGTGGGCAAAGTGGGCCGCTAACGGCCAAGACTCAGAGAGCGGCGAGGGAGTGACAGGGGTGACAGGCAGAGACAAGGTGACAAGCAGACAAGAGGCAGATGCAGAGGCGCAACTGAGGCAAAGCAGAGCCCCAAGACCCACTTTTGGAGCCAGCACAGCAGCACCAGCACGGCGCAACCAAAATACCCAGACAGCCTGGACAGCCTGTCCTGGAACCTGGCAACCTGGCTGTGTGTATGTGTGAGGCCACCGAGCCTGCCATTTAGCAACAGTGGAGAAGGAGGAGCAGGAGGAGAAGGCGAGACTGTGACTGAGGGCGAGACCGACATTGCCCTCGGGATACCTACCTGGGATACCTACCTGGGCAGAGTACCGTTCGCGGGTGGCAGAGGTATCAGTGGCAGCTGGATACATGGGCTCACAGGACAAGCTCCCGTCTGACGGGTCGAGGGGAAACGGCCGACGACAGGTACCCGCCACGACAGAGGTACATTGCGAGGGACCCGGGGGACTGCGCAGTAATGGATCTAGGGATCTAGGGATCCAGGGACCCAGAGACCCAGGGACCCATGGACCCATGGGGGGGCCCAGAGGACGTGGTCATGTCTTGCCTTTGTTCCTCCCAAGCTTGGAAGGGCTGTCTCCAGTCGTGCGTGCCCACCTGGGACGGGACCAGGGGCCGCCCTTGTTCGACTGGCATCCACAAATCTTCACCCACTTGCAGTGCCGTAGTACCACAGCACCACAGCACCACAGCACAGCTACCACCACCACAGCTTGCACAGTACCACCGTGGTATGCAGCTATGTGGTCTAGGCAGTCAGTCTATGCGACTTTCATGTGGCCCGTTTCCTCCCCGCCGCGGCGGCGGATATCTCTTGTCCGTTCGGGCTGCGAGCGAGCATGGCTGCATGGGTAGGGGCCGAGGCAGGATGAACTAGGTACCATGACTACCAAGAGCTGCTGCTGGCTGTGACAGAAGCCAGGCGGGCAGGCGGGATGGTACGGCAAGGAGTTGCCGTATCCAAGGCGAACCCTGGGCCTGCCCTGGTTAGGTAGGTACCTAGGTAGGCGGGATGGTGCGAAGTTGGAAGGTTTGGAAGGTTGGATGACTGACCACTCCGGGTAGGCACGTAGGTAGGCACATGCACACAATGGACCTGGATTTACAGTGGACTAATAACCCAGCACTGCCTGCCATGTCCTGACCCACGGCGCCATGTGCAGGCGATTTGCGGTACGCAGCAGATTCGAGTCGAGGTCATGGATGGCTCTATTCTATTTGAAGAAATCTCCGTTGTTTCGTCCCGTCTCCGTGGGCCCTGATCAGACACTGGCACCCCGACGCGCACAGATCAATGCACCGGATGTTTTGCCGTGCCAACCGCGCAGAGTCTAATGCCTTTACCTTTTTGACAACGCCGATCCAGGCCAAGCAAGTGACGTGTGTTTGTGTTTGCGTGCGTGCGTGCGTGCATGCGTGCGTGCGTGTGTGCTGATGATTCAAGGGCCGGGTACTGGGTAGATAGATACTGCAGGTTGGTATGAGGGATGGCGACGGCGACGGCGACGGCGACGGCGACTGACTGACTGACGACTGAGTGACTGACGACTGACTGACCGACTATACGTGTATAACACGAGGTTTGAGTCAGCGGCCACGAACGTGCCTCCCCTCCTCAGGCCATCTGCAGAGTCTACTACGGTAGCACGGAACAGTGCTGTGTCTAATCGACAGTCATGCCTGCTCGTCACGGGTCTCCTGACCTCGTCGTGCAGCAAGAAGCAGCGGCACGGCGAGGAGATGGGCCTCTGGAGAAGAGTACCTCGGTACTCGTGCGGCAAGGAATACCACCACAGTACAGCACGTACGGTATCCGTACTCCGTTCCGTACACCACCCGCTTCTCAGGTACCACAAACCCCAGCACAAAAGCACCCAGGCCGACCAATAATGCCGCCCAGGGCTGATGGCGGATGGCTGACAGATGCTGCATGGCCGAAAGGTACCGCGAGGCACCAGGGATCAGGATGAGCTGGCACGCCGGATGGCAGCAGGACGGCCGCGGCATCACCCAATCCCAATGACCTGCCTCCATTGGCGGGGTCGGACCCGGTACCTGACGACCCTGGTTGACACTGCTTGGACTCAAAGTACATTTGCTACCTACAGTACTGGAGTGACTGTTATTTACCTGGCAGCAAAGCAGAAGCTCCCGCCGCTCCAAGCCGTCACCGACATCCACCGTGTCGGTGCACCTCGTCGTGTGGTGCGAACTGACTACCCTCCGAGCCATCGTTCACCGAGACCACAAGGTGTACATGTTATACCACAGTATGGACCTGGTGCGGATCTTGCGACTGCAGCGGCCATGCACTGCCTCTGCCTGACGTGGACGCGGAGGCGGACGAGGATGAGCATGATGATTACAGTCTTGTCCGAGCCCTCGTGACCCCTTCCGGTCCTTGCACCCCTGTGCTCTGCTTGCATCTTGCCTTGGTCGACGACTTGACGGTCCAGCTACACAGTACCTAGGTAGGCTGGTAGGTAGACTACAGTACCCAGGTGAGGCCATGCGCCTACCAGCTCCGGCTCAGCTTGCCCTGCCCCGGTTTTCTCGACTCTCTGGTGTACTTCGTAGAGCAGCTTCTTCCATTCGAGAGGCCGAGCCTTTCCGAACCCCTACAGACACTCGAGCAGCCCGCATCCTGCAAGCAATGTCCGTACCCCATGTCCGTGTGCCATGTGCAGACAGGCAGCCTGGAGCCGTTGCCGCCCGCCCCCACGTCTCGGCACGAACACGCGCGCACAGCTGTTCTAGAATCCCAAATGCATTTCCCAATAGACGACAGGTGGACCATCCATCCGTGAGGCCCAGACCTACGACTACGACACGATTGCCCCCCGTCCTCGACGCCTCGGCATCTGTCCATCTGTCCATCTGTCCATCCAGCCGGCTTGCCAGCCAGCAAACTTTAGCACGGAGCCAAGACTCGTACGACTTTCTGTCCACCTGACCAGGCTGGCCAACCAACGAGGTCCTGCGATTGAGACAGCCTCGTGCACAAGCTCAACCTTGACCAGCGGGCGGCACGGCGTGGCATTGTACGGTATTGTCTTGGAGCATGGCCTTGCCATGCTCCTTGGCAGGGGATTGGGCCCTGCTGCCACTCAGCCCGCGCTCTTCTCCAACCATGACCTTGCAAATGCTTGGCTCGGCGAGTAGCAAACAGACGATCGACGTATGCAGCTTTGCCTCGACTCCCGCTCCTGCGCTCCCACCGCAGCCTGGCCTCTAATACGGTCAGCTTCCTGCGCAAACTCTGAGAGTGGCAAAACGCGCGAGCTAAGCACGCTGGCATGCCCGCCGTCAAGGGTTCAGCCCCATCCTATGGACCTTGCAAACTGCCCTCCCAGTGCCCTCCCTCTGGCCGAGACACACCCGCCCACGCAGCGAACGGTTCCTTCTGCGGGACCCTGGCGGCTTGGTCCGCATCTCGTGACGCAGCTGTCTTACTCTCCGCCGTGCAACACATGGACGAACACCTTCCATATGCCAATGGTGCTGTCAGCTTCCAAGCCCCCGCTCGCCGATTTTGGTACCCCATGTAATTTCTCGGTCCTGCCCTGCCGCGGGTCGTCTGATCAAAACTGCGGAGAAGGAGAGGTCGTGTGACCACAAATCCCGGCGCAACATGGCTTCACTTATGTCGCTGCGACAAGGCAAGGCTCTCATTGGACGGGCTCAGAGCTGCGCGCCCAAGGCCTGCCCTTCCTTCTCGTCAGATCCCTCGAGATGACTAGAGCACCTGTGTATCACAGGCGCTCGTCTTGGAACCAGTGAACTTGAGTGCAGCCTATCCCGGACAGGATCTGGGCATGGGCCAAGTTCTAAGCCCTGCCCGGCCGTAACACATCTGTGCCTACGTGCTACTCATCACACCGGCTCCGGCAACGCAGCGTCTGACTTGCTCATTGTAATTCTCCCCGTTGCAACACTCTGCGCCTCTCCTTCAATGACTGCAGCCAGACTCGAAGGCTTTGCCGACCCAGGCGATGATGAACTTGCTTCTATTCGGGCGGCCTTTTGGGCCTAGCCGATTTTCTGCATGCACGCAAATATCATCGCGTTGTGTCTGCCAGCCGGGAATATCCAAGGTGCCAGAGGCTACCGGTGGTTACATTCACCCCGGGCTGACTGTGCGCCGCCGCCTTGAAGTCGGCGCCGTTAAAAAACCAAATGCTAAATCTTGTTATCATTGTTCAGCAAGATCTGAAAACAGTGCTCCAATATCTCCCGAGACTGCCGCTGGTCCAATCTCGGCGCATTGCATACCTAGGTGCCGAATATCGCTGGCCCACCTTGTCTTTCACATGTCAAAAAAAGCCGAGAAAACGCACTACTGGGCTTGTGTGGGTCACAAAAGCGACATCTGCAGGAACCCACGCGCAGATAGGCGAGAGCAGTCAGTTCCAGTACGGGACTCCAGAGGTGGTGTCTTCATCTGCGCAGACAGCTGCAGCAGTGTCATTGCTGCTGCATACATATACACCCTTCTATCGCCTCCTCCCCATGGATGGCCCCTCCTCCGCGACTTCGGAGCTCTGGATGCATTGACCAGGCCAAACTCCTGTTGGGGTTGCAGTCTCGTCTGCATCCCAACAGATCATCAAAAAAAGCCGATGTGTTGTCGATTTCAATTCTGCTCCTGGCCTCGTAGCGTCGATACATATCTCGCAGCCGGTCTAGACGCATCGCTTTATATGGCAGCCAGCGCCTGCCAGCTGGCCACTGGGACATGGGCCGGACCTGTCGTGGTGTATCTTTTTGCCCCATCGATTGATTGTCGGCAGGACGGAACGCTCCAGCAGGCTGTCTCACCCGGGAACAGCGCCAGCGACCTTTGCCACTAAGAGAAGCAGCACGGCAGCACGGTTGTCGATGTGGCTTGTTGTGACAGACGAGGGTCCGGAGCCACCACCACATGGGGAGATGTGAGGAGTCAAACTAGCGATCTGGAGAGGCAGGCAGCCTACTTGGCGCAAGGTGTTCGTCTAGGAGGTGACGGCCCAGTGGGAGGGTCGGGTCTGGACCTTGTTGGACGCACGCGCGCCGCCACAACACCTCTTATCGATCGGCCTTGCGCTGGTCCCGTCCGGAGCAAACCGATATATGCGGGACATCCCTTGCGCGGGTTGACTAGCGGCTCTTACAGTCAGCCAAGGCGGACCGAGAAATGAGTTATTCCAAATCCGAATTGCATCCGGGAATGGAGAGGACAACCCTTGGGAATGGAGACGCCTGCGGCAAATGGACATCGGGGCCCAAGATGCTGACAGTCTCGGGCGGCAGGGTGGCAAGCACCCTCCCCCAACAATCCTGAGCAAAAGAATGGCTCGGCTCGGCGCCGTCGAGAGGCGCTGGTGCCTCCGAATAGGCCGAGCCATGTTTATTCTTCAACGGCCAAATTATGAGTCAGGCCGATCAACAACTCAGTCGCTTACGCCAGTATCCTACTAAGCATCCATTTAGCCCGGGACTTGCTACCGGAACCTCTGCCTCTAACCTCTAGGCGGTTCTCGCCACCTACATGCGTAGGCCCAAGAGAAGCCGGACTAATTCCAATTTGCGCGTTGATACTCATTCCCTGGGCATAGGTATTGACATATCGATATCGACATGTGTGGCATGGTTTCAGGAGGCTAATTCCAGGGCAAGACGGGAGAGTCTCTCGCAGAGCCTCAAAGCGCGCATGAAAGCAATCTTCCAGATATTGGGATATGGCTGGATACCTCTAATGCACTGCACGATGCTCCACGGTACCACAAAATGAGTGTTTGTGCCTCGGGTCGTAAGAACATCACTGAATTGGACAGCTTTACACGGGCGCAGTGAAACAACTGCGACCCCCAAAAAGAACGATTACACACTTGGTTTCCCCCGGTCGCCGGACCATCCAGATTTTGCCCTCTAAACGCCAAACATTCCAAGCTTGATATCCGAGCCAAAACTCACTGCCAGAACCGAAAAGACGAACATCCCCTCATGGATTAGGTCACGGTATAGCCGCCGTCGACACGAATGTCAGCGCCGGTGACGTAGCCGGCCGCGTCCGACAGCAAGAACGTCACCGGGCCCATGAGGTCCTCGGGCTGGCCCATCTTGCCCTGGGGGATGAGCGAGATCCACTGCTTCCGGAGGGCCGGGTTGTCGTCGAGGATCTTCTGGGTGCTGCGGGTTGCGGGCCGGGCGGGTCAGCGAGGTCTGGAGATAACTCCGGCCGGTGAGGCACTGAAACATGGGGAGGTCACTTACAGTGCCGTCAACATGTACCCCGGCGAGATGCAGTTGACGCGGATGTTTGCGTGCGCCCACTCGACCGCCAGCGACGCGGCCAGGTGGCGGACGGCTGCTTTGGCCGAATTGTATGGTCTGTGGATGTGGTGGCTGTCAGCAATAATTTCTTGGAAACCCCCCCCCCCCAAAAAAGCCCCAAGAGAGCATCCAGTCCTGCCAATCTTTTTGGTTCTCTTGATCAGGGATACGACCGCGGATCAGCCGCGAGCCAGTCGGGGCCCGAAATCAGGCCTTCCCCAAATGTACCTGCAGCAGGTATCTGCCCGCAGCAGTCCTCCGGGGACGACGTGCCATGGCAAACCTTGTGAGCTCATGTCACCCCCCCAATGCCGCCCAGCGGACGTGAGACTCCGCCCGCTGTCGCAGAACCAGTCTAAAGGGTGAGATTCCGCCAGAGACGGAAACCAGGAGAAAAGGTTTGGAATATGCAAGTATAGGTAAGGGGCGTACAAAATGACAACCACAACCAGAACAGAAAAGAAAGAACCACTCACGCTTGAGGCTGCGGCACGTTAACGATGGAGCCGCTCATGCTGCCGATGAAGACCATGCTGCCCTTTGTCTGGCGCTCCATGAGGTGGCGGGCGACGGCGGTGGCGAAGAGGTAGGTGCCGTCGACGTTGACGGCGAACAGCTTGCGCATGCGCTCGATGGGGTAGTCGGTGGCGTTGTAGTTCTCGGTGAAGCCCGCCGACGTGACCAGGTTGTCGATCTTGCCGTGCTGCGCGAGGATGTCGGCGATGCACGCGCTGACCGAGTCCGGGTCCGACACGTCGGCGTAGTGGGCCGTCACCCTGGGGGGCCTTTGTGCTGTGGTGTCAGCCGCGAACGGTCCGGGCATGAACCGCTTTGGAGACTCACTTCTTTGCGTTCGGGTTGTCCTTCTTGAACTGATCCATGAGGGCCTGAGCCTGCACCTCAGCCTCGTCCTCTGTAGTTCCGCCACAAGGACTTCGTCAGCTCCAAATACCATTCTCTTCCAACCACTCGCAAGCGTTGCCAACGCACGCACGGTGTAGGGGGAGAAGACATACTGTTCATGTCGACAATGGCCAAGTCAGCACCAGAGACCACCATCCCCTGCCCCATGACCAGCCCCAGGCCCCTTGCGCCGCCGGTGACGACGCCGACGTTGCCCTGCAGCGAGAAGGAGGCCAGGGTCGGGTAGACTTGCAGTCCGGCGCGGCCGGCGCCGACGATGGGCCCCGAACTAGGGAGCTCATGGTCCTCCGGGTACTCGACCGTGATGCTGTCGTCGGTGCGGGCGAACGTGCCGGCGTGGGTGGGCTCGCTCTTGTCCCGGTTGCTGGCCTGGGGCCTCTGCCGCGACTCCTTGACGTAGGTGCGGATATGGTTCTTGGTGGCGAGGAGGGGGGCTGTGGCGGCGGCGGCGGCGTTTGGCCTGTTAGCTGTGGTGGTGAAGGTGGTAGCTGGGGCTGCTGTTGGCCGCCGGCCGACGGCTCTCAAGGCCGCGCCTGCAGCTCTGGAGAAGGAGGACATGGCGAAGTAAGCAAATGTAGACTGAGACGGGTTCCCTTGGGATGTAATGTGTTTGTTTGTGGATGAGGTACGAGAGCCTCGTTACGGAGTTTCAGTCTCCGCTGGGGGACACCAAGCTTGTTTGATATGCAAACGGTGCTGTGTCGACGTTGGGTCGAGCTCGTGAAAGGCAAGTAAACACTGTTGTAAGCTGGAGCTGTCACTGCTAAGATCTGTGCGATGCAATGTGATGGCGGGGTAGTGTGATGGTAGTAGTAACACGGAGTGGTAGTAGGAATAGTATTAGCGGCCGCTCTGGCTATTATTACTCCAAGAACAGGAAACGAGCTGGCCGGAGGGCGTGCTTTTTCAATGTCTGGGCCAGGACGTCCCGGTAGCTGGGGAAGATTGTTCTAGATGCTTGGCCTCCCGATGGTGGATGGCTGCGCCGAGTGAGCTGCTTGCAACACGGGTGAGGCGGCGAGGATGACGGGGCCGGTGAGGGCGAGGGCGAGGGTACACCTATCACTACTGAATATCCCCGGAATCTCGTGAGGGAGAGACGAGAAGGAGGCGAAATAGAAAGACCAGGCCAGGCAACGGACAGCCACGAGAGTTGCTGCTCGTCCTCCCCTCGCGCACGATGGCTTGATCAGCACTTTCTCCCCTCTCAAGCCATTGATATCATCCCTTCACACTGCTGACTTCCTCCGCCTTGTGTTACTGAGCCGAGATCCAGTGACAAGAGCCCGTCTTGCAACCAGAGTTGGGCTTGACATCATCCGCCAAGGGTTGTACATGCTGCACAGTTGCAGATCTCTTGGGGGTCGAAGTCCGGGGGAGAAAAGTCCGGGGCAAGCTTACACGGTCTTACTGCACTCTAGCCAGGGGGTGAGGAGTGGAGGGGTGAGACGGAAGGAAGACGAGACGTCGACCACCACATCCTGTGGGTGCACATCCTGTGCCCTCAACAGCTCCAACAGTCCTCCCAACCCATACAATCCATGTCCCCCTCCTCCCCGGTGTCAGTGCCCCTGAACCCCTGGAGAATGCAACCCCAGCCGCAGCGGCTGCAGCCAGCCGATCGAGCTTCCATGGGCCACAAAAGAAGGAAACAACGTGCAGCTTGCATCATCCCGACAAGTCCAGACACAGTTCCAAGACGTTGGGTCTCAAAACTGCCTTTAGCCTTTTCCAGGGGGTGGGGGAT
The DNA here is from genome assembly GCA_038088545.1 of Diaporthe humulicola. Taxonomy (NCBI): domain Eukaryota; kingdom Fungi; phylum Ascomycota; class Sordariomycetes; order Diaporthales; family Diaporthaceae; genus Diaporthe; species Diaporthe humulicola. The sequence continues at coordinate 123,830 of JBBWSL010000103.1, forward strand.
GTTGGCCGACTCCGACAGAACACACCTTTCGGATCGTTGCCCGGCGAGGTGACACAAGGAACACCAGGGCGACAGGCTCCCGTCGGCACCCTCTCGTCCTCTGCGAGTATCGTGAGATTGGCTGCCCGACGATTCCATTCCTGCCTGGCTTTCTTCTCGTCACATTAGATTAAATTTAGAAGCATCTATGCATGCTCGCTGTGTTCACAGCAGTGCCTATATCCACTTTAAAACACCCCGTCTCGTATGTCTTGTATTGGAATGTTCGAGACCGACAAACGTGAACTCGTCATCCCGAGCTGGTGACTTCCAGAAAAGAAAAGAAAAGAAAAAACCAAACCCAAAACCGCCATGTTCACTCTCCTGACGGGAAAGATTCCTTCCGTTGCTTCCTTGGGGTATCCTGTGCCTGCCCGTATATACCTGTCCGCCCGCCTATCTTATGAACAGCTGTTGCGTTTCCAAAAGCGTACAAACAAAAGAAAACCCTGTTGCCTGCCGTTGCCGTTGCTGTTGCTGCCGCCCCGGCGCTTGCTTCCCACGCTTTATGCCTAAATGTTGCATCGCCAACGAGTGTGATGATGTGGTGAGATTCCGTGTATCCGTGCACGCGGTTGTGTTTTCGCATCGTCCATTTCCATGGTTCCGTGGCCTCAAGTCACCGTGGTAGTGATTTGCCTTACTATTGCAAGCAACTGCCCCCCCGAGAGCCCTCACCTTCCGACCGCTACTCATCAAGCTTGAACATCTTCCTCAGTGCCCCAAACTTCTTCTTTTTCTTGCCGCCAGCGTCACTGGCGATGATGTCGGTATCGATAGTGCCTTGATGCGACATCGTCCTTCGCTGCAGGAATGAAGGTCTCGACAGCGACGGCTGTGACTTTGAGTGGCCCAACACGCTGGGACTGCTCTGGCCGTTCGGAGCAGTAGCCCCACCCTCCACGACATGTGCGCCCTTGACATCGTCTGGTTCGCGGGTGTCCGCCTCGGCGGCTTCGCGCTCCGGCACGTCCTGGTTTAGTGGCCACGTAGCACCACTGTCCGCCCTGTCACGCAGGTTGTTGGACCTCAGAGCGTGAAGCTCGTCCGGCGTCCTCTCCAGACTGGTGTCCGCCCTTGCCGCGCTCTCCCGCCTCTCGGGACGCGAGATCGCACCGCTGTCCTGCTTCTTGTTCCGACGTAGAACTGACGACATGAAGCTGCGGCGCGCGGGGCGACCAGCCCCTTCGTCAGCTCTGGGCAGCGAACCACGACCCGAGCGGCTGCGTTTGATGCCGGTTTCGGTCTGTGCATGCGGTATGGAGGCTGGGCCAGAGGTGACACGATGGGACTTGTCGTCCTCATCGCCCCTGACAGGCCCTTCTTCATCGGAGAGTTCTTCCTCCTCGGGCAGCGGCGGACTGGGCAGGGCGTTGCGGGATCTAGTCTCACGCATCGTCTTGGGCATACTCAACGATGGCAGCGGCTCAGGGACGATTTCCTCGTCACTCGAGTCGTCAAAGCGGCTTGAGAATCGTCGCGGCACATCCGCCTCATCCTCGTCGCTCGAATTATCGCCAAATCTGGACCCCTTCCTGCTTTTGGCTTTCTGCCCAAAGGAACCAGAGAAGCGTAAATAGCCCTTCCCGGAGTCCTGCGAGCCTCGGCGCTTATTGGCGGGCGGAGCCCCGCGGAGTGTTGTCCGCATCCTGCCATCCATGGTGACAGGAGGTTGGCCACGGAGGGAAGAGCCGCCGCCGCCACCAGGGGACATGGACCGTAGCGACAGGCGGCTTGGCTGCCTGTCCCGAGTAATCTCTGCATCCTGTGAGTCATTGCCTGCTCTCATGGTCTTGCGAAAGCCAAATCCTTGACTTGCGGGTCTCGATCGCTTGAAGCTGCTTGCGCTGGAGTCTGAGCCATGGCGTCGCAGGCTGGGTTCGGTGATGCTAGGCCTGCCTTCTGGCTCCGAGACAGCTCGGGAGTGCCTGTTCGGCCCTGTGATCTTGGCGGTGATGCCCAAAGCTGGTGGAGGAGATGCAGGTTTCTGTGGGGTTGCAGCTGACCGACCTGGTGCATCTGGACGTAGAGACTTGCGCATTCGTGACCCGGTTTCGGCTGGCTGAGTCGGTTGCGAGGGGTTGGCGCCCGGAGAACGCATGGTCTTGCGCAGCTTGGTGGCTGCTTCTGCTTTTTCAGAGGCCGGTATACCACGGGGTGTGGATTTCTCCGCTGAGCTGTAGTCCTCCGCCTTGGATCCTGGCTTGACCATGTAATTCCGTTCCTGGTCGACGGCCGCTCTCTGCTCCTCAATCACCTTCTTCTCCGCGTGTCTCTTCTCGATCGATTTCTTTCTTCTTGGCTTCTTCACATCCGGCTTCACATCCTCGAGATCACCCTCAGTCCCAGCCTCTTCAGCTGCTTCCTTTTCCAGTTGGGCCCTTTTTTCGGTGGTTAGACTCCTCCAGTATGCCTTGGCAGCTTCCCAGTCGCCAATCGGCCCGGACACCCCTTCATTTTGTATCGCGGCGATCGCCGCTGATTCGTGTCCGGGTGCCTTCTGTGGCAGGTTTGGAGTCGGAGACTCAGCGATCTGCGCCTGCACCTTCTCGATGTCAGATGGCGTCTGACGCGGGGAGCTGTCAATAATAGCATCAAGTGACTGGAAGCCGTCCCCTTCGAGATCCAACGGATCCTCGTACGCATCGCTATAGACACTGTCCCCATCTGATTCGTCCGTGAGCTGCTTGGGGGCTGGCTTAGTGGCTAGAACGGTGCTGGGTGTATGCACTGTGTCTGTCGCATCGTCTATTTGCACCACAGGCTCAAATGCCACCTGTCGGGCTGGCGCAGACGAGTCTGTTAACGTCGCATCATGGGCCGCAGACCTGTTCTCGGCATCTGACTCGACGTCCGTCTCTGGAAACTCGCCCGGGAAACGATAGGAGGATCGGTCTTGTTCCAACTCGACAATACGTGGGCTGGGCTGGGTGACAGAAATAGCAGGCACGTCGGCAGGCACATCATGCGTGTCACCGCCACCAAAGTCCTTAACATCGTTGGCAACCTGCTCGCCTCCTGCTGGGTCAGATGCTGAACCATTGGAGGGCTTCCAGTCAGGCACCAGTGTCGAAGCCTCGCTAACTCGACTTTCGTCCGCGTGTAGCCTGGGAGTATCTGCCATGAGCGCATCCTCACTATCGTCGCTCGCAGTATCCGACGCATATCCGCTGCCCTCGACGGATGTGACAACAGGCGGCAGGGGCTCTCGGAACTTGGAAATGTTAGCCTCGTTCTTGGGTTCCTGCTCGTGGATCATTGCACCCAGAGCACGGTCGCTAGATTGGCCCACAGTATCAGCGTCTTTCCCAGGAGGCTCCGGGGTAGGAGGCTCCGATTCCTCGTGGACTGGCTCGTGAGGCCTAACAAGCGGGCGCTCCTCGGGCTCTTTGGTTGATTGCTTCCTGCCTCTCACACTGCCAAATGTAGGCAGCATTGGTCTTGGCTTCATGCCTTCGTCGTCCTCTATAGGTATTGCGTCTTTCTTCTTGCCTATCCCGAGGCTGCTGTACCACGGTCGTCTGCTCGCCGCTTGCGGACTTGGCGGTAATGGGCTGTCCGTCCCAGCCGTCCCAGCGGCCTCACCAACAACGACCGTATTGCCGTCGTCAAAGCTGACACGAACCGACTTCTTCCGAGGCACTGTCTGTTCATACGGATGGATGCCGGCCTCAGACCCGTCCGACGCAGCATCTGCGGGCGATGCCCCGCGAGAAGGACTCTGGTGTTTCATGGCAGACTTTCTTGGGGATATTGATCTTGGCGGAGGTTCATGCCGTACAGTCAGGCTGTCGTGTACTGGGCCAAAGCGGGCGCTGCGCACGGGGCTCTTCGAGTTATTCCTGGAATCGCTTCGGATATTTTGTACGCCTTGAGGTTCAGCGGCCACTTCGCTTCCGTCCCGGGTAACTGCCCGTGGCTCCGTCGACGACGAAGCCGGAGCTGCGGCAAGCTCGATCGGTATCGCGGGGGGCGGACGGGTTGGCTCAACCGGTATATCCTCCGTGAGGTCGCTCCGAGGTGGAGACGGGACGCCATGAGCGTAGACGTTCTGTCGAGCAGGCACAGAATCTAGAGCAGCAGAGGGTTTTGGGGGCGTCGACACATGGCCCGGCGCTTCAAGCTCAATCTCAGACTCCAACCCCTCCGATTCCGACTCTTCTCTGACCACAGATGGTCTCCTCTGCAAGCCGGTCTCGTGTGAGTCGACAGTCGGCGCATGTGATGCAGGAACCACTTCTGGCGCGCTAGAAGCAGGCGACATTGACGTTTGCGCATATAGAATCTGTGATGGCGCAACGCCCGTCCTTTGCTCTGTTACTGCTTCTGCTTGCGGGGCACTGGTAGCTGTCTCCCAGGTAGGCTGGTCATCTTCATCTTCCGGACCATGTACCACGCTTCGTCTTTCTTCCGCCTGATGCGATCGCAGTGAGGTAGCGGCAGCCACCTGCGCAGCGCTGGTAGAACTGGATTCTACCGCACTACCCTGGGGTCGACTGACAGTACCCTTGGCCAGATGCGAGCCAGTCCGAGCAGGCACCTGTTTCTTCTTCTTTGGCTTTGTTTCAGAAGCTGTCTGTATCCTCTGTTCGAGGGCCGACAGATCGGCCTGGGGTATCATTCTCCTAGAATTCGGGTCGTAGACGAGCGTTTGATCCGTGGTCACGGACGATGAACGTGCTGACCTGACGGAACCTCCCCGCTGGGGAGAGATTGTCGAGCTCCTTCGCTTGGGTTTCACGCGAGGTTCGAGCGCAGAGACTGGTGGCTGCGGTGCTTCCTCAGGCCTGGCGAATGTCGGGCTGCGGATCCGCGCAGGATAGGAGAAGTTGGCCGGCGAACCACGGCTGCCGGGCCTCTCCAAGCTCTCGCGTTGTTGCGCATGTGTCTGTGTTGTCGGCGAGGTCGACAAGCCCGCATCCGAGGTTCTCACATTGGCCGGGTCGCCCGTCTTTGCCGCGCCAAACCAGCTTCCGCTGGCTTTGTTGGCCTTTTGCGACGCCGTCCTCACAGGCGCGGTGACTATCCCAAGGCTCTTGGGCTTCTGCCTCGCCTGAGCCGCCTGCATGTTGACACTCTGCGGTATAGCTGGCACAGGGGGTGCCATGTCGTCGGATTGATACGAGTTCCTCGGTATCCCACTACTACTCAGGGATCTCTGTTGCTGCGCTCCGGGTGACGGCGACCGGAATGTGCGCTCTGTCATGGACCCGGAGCTGCCCTGCCTCCTAAGCTGCCCTCCCGGCCGGGCCGAGGTGTCGGGCGTGCTCCTCCCGGCAGACGAGGATCGCGACGCACTCCTCCGCGTGGTCCTCTTTGTCTGGACCTCTGCGACGTTGGTGGGCGTGGTGGGACGGGCCTTGAGGGCGGCGGCGGCAGCAGCGGCGCTCAGCGAGGCAGTGCTCGACTCGCGACGGGTGAAGGCTGAGACGGCAGCAGTAGCTGCGCTGGGGCTTGCGGTAGAAGCATTGAGAGGCTGCGAGGAGAAGGGGGGAGTAGAGTTAGCCCGAGGTGCCCGGCTGTGGATGGCCATGGCGGCGAAAGGCTATCTAGGTCAAACAGGGGTGGGAAAAGAGCATTGCTCAGCCGGGCCTATGGGTGGACGGGGAGCGGATGCCGCAGAATACAGGCCGGGAAGGGAACAGCATGCAGGCAGACGTAGACATGTATTTGCACTTCTACTCCCCAGAGGCGAATCCTGTTGTCTATGACAAGTCCACCAACGTTGGAATGTGCGACAAAGGAGAAACGGCGGCGAGCACTTGACGTACCGGATTGGGTGGGCGACGTCGTCTAGACCCGAACATGGCTTCTCGCTACTTTGCTACCGGGTACAACCGTGCATTGTATGGTATTGTCTTGTCGCATGCGCGCCCAGGTCTAGCGAGAATCGAGCGAGCGAGCGAGCAGCAAGACTAACAATCGGGGCTAACGTCGGGGGTGGAGTGTGTGTGCTCTGTATGGGGAGAGGGTGAGAGGTGAGGAGACGTGAATTATTAGGTAGACACTACTGTGGTATAGAGATAGTCGGGGGAGAGGAGGCACACAGGTCGGTCGGGTTGGCACGTTGGGTCTGGTTGGTGTAAGCTGAGCAGAGGGATCGGGAGCCAGGTGGAAGAGGTGGGAGCGAGGGAGCGAAACAGAAACAGAGCCACAGCCAGAAACAGATGACGATGGATGATCCTCCAGAATGTCTGGTCTGGACCGTCAAGCCCCCGGGTTCCCGATGCTGGTCGGCACCCAAGTGATCGACAAGAGCGACCGAGCTGGGAGTCTCGGACTGGGCAGGCCTAAAAAGGCTCGGGCACTAGGGTTGTCTCTGGGTCGAAATGGAACCCGCCAAGCACTGACACCGCCTGGGGCCAGCTGGGGCCTGTTGTCGATCCACTCATGCTCACCGGGGAACCCAGGCCAGCCCGACAGCCAGAGTAGACGTACTGCGTCCACAGTAGACAGCCACGACAGCGAGAGTTGGTGAAGGGTATGGTAATACATTCTAGTCCGAGACGGCGAGATACGCTGTCAAGGTGCATCGCCCCAGTGCGCTCCATCCCGTCGGTAGTCACTCCGGGCGCCCGGATGCGCCGGTCGACATCCACAAATGACACTCACATTTACACTTACAAGCGCTGTCTACGGAGTGTCTGCAGACTGCGAATGCCATGCGATGCACACAATGAATGATGTAGATACTCGGGAAAGAACCCTTTACATGTTCAACCCGCTGGCCTGCCCGCCCGTCAGTACCACCCTGACCCCCGATCTGTTTCTGATTTGCGGTTTTAGATTGTCTGACGCCTGGTCCATGGTCGACCAAATTGCCCCAATGGACTGTTGGGGTTACTGTGGTGGTAGAAGGTGACATCGTCTGCCTACCCTAAGCTGTTCTGGTTTGGTCGACTCTTTTCGGCTTACCTCGACTCTTTTTGCTCTGCACTGCCTGGACGAGCTTGGAGGGGTCATACGTCATAGCTCGTCCCCGGCGGCCTGGTTGCATACGCTCGTACGTACTATACGTAAATTTGGGGTACCAGCAACCTGATTACTCATCGGGTCAACGACATGCATCAAACTACCACAGGATTCAATCACTGCTGTCCAGACGGAAAAGGCTCAGTACGAGTCACCACAATTTGCACAATTGGCTGGTCTCTCCGATGCTTCAACACGTACATTGGCTCTATCATTCACCTGGGTATATTTGTGGGAGGTCGAGGACCAACGCTAGAGTTTCGCCCCGAGCGCCTGTCCTTCGACGCCCCCAGTCCTCTCACAACCGGGGAACTCCATCTCCCCATGTTCCAGCACTCTCACTCCTGGGAAGATCGTTCCATGGTGTGCACTTTGGAATTTTGTAATCTCATGTGCAGAAGAGCGGAGTTATGTAGGCATCGTCGGGGCGCCGACTCGCAACGTTTCAATCCCAGGTGACCTCATGTTCGCTCCCGGTCGCTCGTGAGCTTCTATCCCCAAGAACGTGTACCCAGAGGTCGGTGAGATCATCTTCGTTGATATTGCCTGGCCCCTGAGTCACTGTCGCTGGCGCCCCCACAGATAGTGCTCAGATAGGGCTGTGGTGGATTCTCCACAGCTGCTGCCTGTTGCGTCTAGTTCGGAAACGCAAACCAGAGAAGCGAGAGAGATCCTCTCAGACCCCTAGTTCCCTCCAGTGGGGCTGTTCGGGGGAGGGACGATACGAGCCTTTAGATTTTACCCCGTGCTTCCTCAATTTGTACTGCTTGTGCTCCTACTCCTGTGCCACCTCCACCGCCCGCACCACCGCCGTGATCCTGTTCTTGCGTGCCGGGAAGTGTCTTCAGGGAACGGCCAAATTCGGCCGGCGGTTGGCTTGGATCAAGGTCGTAATTGCCCTCTCCTTCGTAGTCCTCATCGTCAAATACGTCGCTCTGCGTATCCTGACTCTGCGTGTGGCTCATCGACGGGGCTGCGTGTGCGTCATTGGTGTGACTGTGCACACTGTGGCCATTTCCGTTGGTATTGCCGTTGTTGGCGCCGTTCTTGGATGGCGCCTTGCTCTTCTTGCCCTTGCGGCTTCTCGCCTTGGCCTTCTCCCACACACGGCGTCGTTCCTCCTCTTGCTGGCGGATTTTCCTGTCCTTGATCTCATACTGTCGAATCAGAGCCACTGGGGGGTAGCCAAAGATGCGCTCGTACTCGCAGAATTCGCAAATCCATTGGTCCTCCAGCTTGGGCGGGTTTAGGAAGTTCTGTCGCGCAGTCCCCTCGCGACGCTTCCTGGCTTGGAGATGCAAGTCTCTGGCCGCTCGGCGCCGGTTTCTCCGCTCAAGAGTAGCCGCTGACTGAGGAGCTTCCCCCCGCAAACTGCCTTCTGAGGGGGCACCTTCTTGGCCGGGCGTTCCCATGGCACCTACCGGTTGGTGGGCCTGACTAGCACGTGAGTGCGTGTAACTTCCTGCCGCTGGTTGATTGTAATCCATTGCAGCCGAATTAGGCATCTTGGGGTCGGAACCTGGCCAGGCCAAAGTTCCCGGAACTTGAGAGTCGCATGTGAAAGTGAACTGCGTCGTTGCTGGGGTTGACTTGACCGACTGCTGGTGGTGGAGTAGACTGGTGTTTTCCTGACCCTCCAGGGCGGGGAGTTTTTCTGCGTTGGCAATCGCGTTAGAAATAATGCCGGTGCTTTGGGCTTGAAGACAAAGACAACGTCAGTTTGACTCCAAAGTTGGCAAACAAAACCACTCGTGTGTTTTTTTGGGGTTGACCAATTTCAGGCGAGCTTTTTTCTTCTTCAAAGAGCAACTCGGACCGCAACTCGAGACTTACCTGTGGGGGACCAGTGACCTGAACGATTCTTAGAATTCCGGCCAAGCCAGTTGCCGCTAGCATCTGAGAGAGTTTGCAACGGGCTCCTACCATTTCTTGCTCTCCCAAATCGGCCGCGTCCAGGACCAGAAACGTTTTGGCCGGCAGACATGAAGCTTCCTGATCCGTAGTAGGGCACTGAAGTAGAATTTCCGTTCTCTCCTGGCCTGTCTGGTATTGCCGCCAGGCCAGGGGACACGGCGTGAGTATCGTTTAACCCGTGGTCGCTAAGGCCATGCGCCCCGTTCATCTCTCCCGCCGTTGGAATCTTCCTCTTCTTCTTGTTATTCGTGTTCTCGAAAGAGTCGTACCCGTCGGCCGACGATGCTGCCGAGGGCGGAGGCTGTGGCGTATGACCCTGCCGCGTAGTATCGGACTTTTGCAGAAGTCGCGGCGAGCGACCCAAGGATTCTGTCGGTGGGCGGGCCACGACAGCTCTCCTGGTAGACACCTCGTCCATCTCACACGCGGCACTTGCCCCATTCCTGCGAGGTGTGGGACGGCCCGAGAGATCTGGACGAGGGTCCCTAATGCCTGCGCTCGACTCTTCTTCCGACAGCGCCCCTTTGAGGTTACATGGGTATGAAAACAGAGCAGGCGCCGACTGGCGTGCCGGTGGATACTCGATCGCGTCGGCGACCTCGGGCGACAGACGTTCGCGGAGGCGACGTTTGGGGAGCGGTCGGATTGGTCGATCTGAGCGGTCGTTATGGTAGACAGGAGCAGGAGGTACAGTATCTGAAGCCATATTTTTGTTGAAGCCTACGTGATGAAAAACACAACCACAAACCATTAGTCCAACATACAGGCCTGAGAATAGGCAAATAAACGTGAAGGTGATAAGGCAGATGTTGTGGATCAAGGCGAAAATCCCATGTTGGTGCCCCTCCAACAGCCCCTCTGTGATGGGTTCGCCCGCGGTGTCGGCCGCGAGAGCGCCGATGGCCGTACCCGGAGCCTGTGAGATGGGCATGGTGGTGTCTTGATCTTGAGTCGCGAGGGAAGGAAGACTTTGGGGGCGGCAGGCGTTGGGAAAGGACTTTATCCCTGCGGGACAAGACTGAAAAGTGTAGGGGAGGGAAAGAGTGAACGAGGCGATGTGAGGCAGGGTACGTAGGTAGTGCAGGGCAGGGCAAGGCAAGGCAAGGCAAGGCAACCAGGTAGTGACTGACCGTTTAAACGCCTTACAAGACAGAGCCTCCAAACTTTACTCGAAGCAAGCCGCAAGGTCCAGCTCCCAATAGACTGGTATTGTCTTCCCTTCTCCTTCCTGTTCGCGACTGATCCGCGATACAAGTAGCGAACTCTCGGGCAGCTCTATTGGCTGGAGGAGGTGGCGGTGGGCGACAGCGTCGTCGCCAGTTCGGTGGGGGGTTACTGAGGTATCGTGGCCGTCTCGCCTGCCCAAAGACACCGTCATCAGACACTGATTCTCAACAGCAACAGAAGCAAAAGTCCCAAACCGTGCACCAGATGCTTTCGACGGGCCAAGCCTGCTGTAGGGCAAAGGGCAATGGGCGAGGAAGCAAGCTCCCCACTGTCTCCATACTTCCTCTACCCAGCGGCCGCCCCCGCGGCGGAGTCATGACCCAGCGCAGCGAGAATAAGGACCTGGGCGAACAAGACTGCTACCCCTTCCTCGGTCGCCGCAGACGCAATGGTGTTTTGTTGGACGGCTGGTGTGCAACAGAGCAGGACAGAAGTCCACCCACCTTTGTTGGGGCCCAAAACGAGGGTTTGCGTCTCAGGCAAGTCGACTGCCCGCTTGTCGGGGGCCGGGGCCAAGCGAGAATGACGACTGACAGAGTGTCGCGGGGAGGACAGAAGCAACGGGGGCGAACAAGCATGCGCGCGGGCAAAAGGGTACTGATGCAACAGAACGAAGCAAAGGACTCGGGCAAGGTCGGTGCTCTCTCCAACCTGAACCTGAGCTTGGACTTTGAGTGAAATACAGATTGCTGGATGCAGGATGCAGCACAAGGTGTTCAGTCGGGAATTGGGGGGGCTCTCCCTAAAACGCATAGCACACACGGGAATTCTTGATAATGGGATGGGTCAATGATAATCGGGCCTGTGGCACTGGGCGGCAGCACTGATGAGCAAGCAGGGTTACCTAAGCTGGGGAGCAGGGGGAGGTACTCCGTACCTACCTAGGCATGTAGGTAGGTGGATGTCATGCCGAGCTGTGCGGCCGGGACCAGCTCACCTTGGTCTGGCAGTCTGGGCGGCAGTCTGGCAGCAGTCTGCTTGTCTGAAATATTCATGGTCAACCCGACAGCTTGACGACTGCATGATTGATTTGAGGGGTTGTGATGAATCCGTTCCGTACCACTTTGTACCCAGGCCAGCGGCCCGCCATGGCCGTTACCCGTCAGGCCCGTTCTCTCTCGAACAACCCCCTGCGCAGGCCCCCTCAATTCTGTCATCGGCTTACTGACCTCACTCGCTTGGCCCATGCCACCGGTCTCATCAGTCCAATCGACCGACCGCTCAATCAACCATCGGGGCCAACTCGCACTCACCTTCTTCTCTCCCAGAACAACGAGGTTCTCTCCAGCGAGCTCATGATCCTCACGCACGCCCAAACCCCCCGGGAATCTGACGTCCAATCCACTCAGTCCCTTCAGGGATCGGTAAAAGTGCCTGCGCCAGCTGCGATGGTTGCATATCAATGGACACAGCGCTCATACTCGCCTTCTCAAATCGTCATCTTCTGCTTTTCGTCTGCTCGCAATGGCCTCCCGCGACAAGAGCTCCTGTTTCTTTGGTGAACGGGTTGGAACCTTACATGGCAGATGGTGAACAGGCCGTCCCAGAAAGTGGCTGTTAGGCCGGGACCTTGATCCTGTGCCACGGCAGGCGGGCAGGAGAGTCCTGCCTAGCAGACCCCGCCCACACAACGGAGCAGGCACTTCCTGTATGCAGCCAGGGTACCTCCGGCACATTGGCTTTTGGCCCGATGCGAGCTGCTTGGTGCTCTGCTCTGCTGTGCGCCGCGCTGCGCTGCTCTCTCGCTCAGTATTATTGGGTTTGGATTTTCCCACTCGTCTGTCTTCCGCTCCGGTCCTGAACCACCTCACCTACCAAATCTGCCTCTTTCTCCTCGTCCTGCTGCTCTATCCAGCCCTCCCCGTGGTCGACTGTCTTTGCTCGTTCCTACAGTCTTCTCTCAGTCATGGTTGCCTGCTTGCTCGAGCAGCAAACCTCCTTCGTTCCGTCCTTGCCTCCCTCGAACTAGATCTCGACGCCACTTCCGCCTGCCACGAAGCTCGACTTCACCTTCTCCCCCCTCTCTACTCGACAATTGCCTTCGTCCTCACCGTTCTTGCCAGGCTCCAGAACGGTCACTCACCTCCCTCGATCCTCAATCCTCCGTCTTCCCTCCACACACGGCTGCCGGTCTTTCATTGGAGAGGCTTTGTCCAGCTTTCTGCGCGTCGCACCATTTCCCTCCCGCCTCCCGCCTCCCGCTTCTCTCCCACACGGCCCTCGCGGCAAGCAATGGCAGGGAACTCTCCACCGAGACGGAGTTCACGTGCAAGAACAGTACAGTCACAATCGCAGTCGCAGACACAATCACAGCAGTCGTCTACGTCCTCGAGTCTATCGGGTCGCCCCGAGCGAAACACCAGGTCGGTCAACAAGACCGGCTCCCCTCAGAAGTCCACTCCCAGCCTCTCTGACGAGCCGCCCGACGAGTCTGTCGCGAGCACCGACGATTTACCCACCAGGCGACGTCGCACTCGTGCACAAGGACAAGAAGAGGACCGCGACAAACCACTCCCACACCGTGAGACCATCGAGATGGCCGGCGACCCAGACGAATTGCTCGAAGAGGACGACGGCGCCGTCCGTTGCGTCTGTGGCTTCGACGACTACCCCGGCCCGCCACCGGTGGATGATGACAAGAAGCATGGCCCCAAAGATTCAATTGACGTCGAGCCGCTGCTGCCATCCGACATTAACGATGACGTGGCGGGGTTGTTCGTGCAGTGCGATGTCTGTAACGTCTGGCAGCACGGTGCTTGCGTCGGAATTATGAGTGAGGACACGACACCTGATGAGTACTACTGCGAGGAGTGCAGGAAAGACCTTCACAAAGTTCACATAGCCAGCAATGGGTAAGCTCTGTTCCTCTTTTCACAACCTCTTGCACACCCGTGTACGAGGGCGCTCTAGGGCCAACTTCGAACACCACCATTTCAAACCAGGTGCTTGAGCGTCAATGATTTTCTGGTCACTGTGCTGTTGCTTGTGGCGAAACTGACCCCGTCGCTCCCAGACAACGCTATTCCCATTACTTCCCCATCCTTCCTGACCACCGAAAGTCTACCACGCGATCACGATCTCCGAAGGACAAAGACAGCAAAGAGAGGGAAACGAGAAGTGGTCGGCAGTCGTCGATCACTCAGGCATCCAAGAGAAGGTCTACTATGAACAGCAGAGACGCGGCCTATGACGAGGAGGAGCAGCTTCGTCTCGCCATTGAGGCCAGCAAGGAGGTCGTTGGCCAAGATAGTGCCATTGAAAGTGCCAGTGGTAGCCGGAGATCCAAGCGTGGCCGCGACGACAGCGAAGAGTAGGTTGCTTCACGCCTGATAATGCAGTGAGCGACTGACAAGAGGTGTTCGCAGGAAACAAGACATTGGCAAGAGGCAACGGACAAAGTCCAAGTCCCCCTCGCCAGCGGAAGACAACAACGAGCAGCCAGATGCCCTCGAAGATTCCGAAGAAGCTTTGAACAACAGAAACGGGTCGAAGAAGCCCCGCAACCAGGTCACTCGCAACCAGGGCCAGCACAAGGAGAAGGAGCGGGAGGAGCGTGAGCGCCAAAGGGCTGAAGCAGCAAAAAAACGTAGCGGTCGAGCAGAACGCCGGCGAGCTGATGGTAGCACACCCGCATCTACGATTCTTGTGAAGGGGCTGGAGGCTCAAGTGGATACAGATTCAGACCCCTCGGAGGAATTGCCACTGGCAACCCGGACGGTAGCCAGCCGGTCGACGGGCGAGAAGGCGACGACGACAGCCACGGCGACGGCGACGGTCACAGGCGCGAGTGAGAGCAAGGTGGAGACGACGTTCACAGTAGAGGCACCACCCTCGTCGCAACCAACACCCGATACGCCTCCGACACACACACCCGCCCAAAGCTCATCGAAACCAAAGCGAGCCCCAGGCAAAAAAGGCAAGGGAAGAAATCAATACACCAAGGATCGAGACGTGCGCGACGAGACTTCTCCAGCGCGGTCTCAGTCAAGAGATGTACAGGGACACGATACTGGACACGCACATCATTCCAAATCGGGCGAGGCCTCACACAAGCCACACTCGCGGACTAAGGGCGGATTTAATAGCAAGGTGTCGATGACTGACATGAAGCGGAAGGCCAGCGCAATGCTAGACTACATATCCAGAACACAGGTCGAGATGGCCGGAGAGGCGACGCCTCCGAACACCGACAGTCCCAAGCCTGTCGAAGGCGTCGCTCTACAACCCACCGGGAGCGGCAGCCGAGCAGCAGCACATAAAAAGTCGTCCGAGCTTGCTAATGGCGAGTCGGGCTCCAGTTCTCACCCGACAGGAGAGCAGAGAGACTTCAAAGATCTTTCATCCATGGAGATGATGGCGCGGCTGTCGACCGACTTGGTCAAATGGCAGCAGGAGTTCGCTTCCTGAGCTCCGTGGTGTCCGGTTTCTACTTGGTTTGTGAAGCGTTTGACGGTTTCGTTCCTGATAAAGGGACGAGGGCCGTGTTTTGGACGGCAGGTCAGTGGCGTTTGTTGGTATTGGGACCGAGGTGGTCTTGATATACGAATTATTGCATAATGCCGGCGTTCACACCCGAAGGCTTTCTGCTGCGGTCTTTCACAGTTTATAGCAAGACGATTTCATACGTCAGATGCCCTTACATATCACCAGGGAGTGAGATGGTGGAGACTGCGATGTCCTGTAGCAGGACGAACGCTGATACCCAGGGGTGATAAGATGAAAGCGGGTGGGTGGGTAGTATTCGATGAGGGTTGTGTTTGGCGGATAAAATCAAGCATCCCATTTTCCGAAGGGTTCAAGTCCCAGTTGTTTTGGCAGTGCCTCTCAAATATCATTAGTGCGAGGGGAATTCATTGCAGCCCACAGGAGTCACGGACTTGTGATACTGGCCAACGTGCCCTTCTAGTAGGCTAACCTCTGAGGATAACATCTGGTGATATTACCTGATGTGGATTAAGATGTTGTGTGATAACCTCCACTCGGAGCAAGCTACAGAGAAGTCATTTCGCGAGACAATTTCTTGTTTACAAGGTAACCTGGAAGTTGATTTTTGCTTAGGCTAGACCCTCCCCATGCTTTTACACTCATGAGAGAGCGTGGTAAGGGCTGGTGCAGCATGGCACGGTCTGATAGCTGCAGTAGCGGGAGATTGCAAGACGGAACCTGCGGCCAATCCGTTTCAATACACCTCTTGGCCTTCGAAGAGCTCATTGAGTATTTTAATTTGGTATAAATAATACCGGGTACTTGTCAGCTTGCAGCACAGTCTCGCTTGTGCCGTCCATGTTGGACTGAGCCAGGGAAAATGGATGAACCCACGCCCTCTAGCTGTGGGTTTGGTGTTATATGACTAGCTAGAGTTTCCAACTGTTGGTGTTGACTTCTTCAACGTTGTCTTTCGCTTTCTTGAAAGTCTCCCTTTATCACACTTTCCATCCACGACACGTCGAATCGATCGGCATAGACTCTGTTCAACCTGCTGTGGACCGAGCCATCATCTACGGGCTCATTGTATCTCGCCTCTGTGAACCGGCCCTTCTGAAGGCGGCGGATCCGTCCTGATTGCTCTTCCATGCATACCTGTGAAGGTTGATCGTGTTAAGATTTCTCCGTCGGACCCTTGTCGGTCTTTGTTCGGTAACCCCTCAACTTCTCCCGGAAAGCCTTGACAAGCGACACCCTGGTAGCCTCGAAACCGGCGTCGTCAAGTCTGTGGAGGAGCTCCTCGAGTCCTCCATCGAAGAGTGTGAGGCCCAGGCAGCCCTTCGCAACACCCAGAAGCGCACACATGACCAACTGGCTTTGCTTCGTCTCGTTGATGCGGTCCGCGACGGTATATCCGTCAATTGTCTCTATGTCCTTGATGAAGCGGATCCTATGCTGTTCGTATGCGTCCCAGGGAGCCAAGGTGTCTTGCCACCCATTCTGGGAGCCTGTCGGATCGAAGGCGAATCTCAGCCCCGAGGGCAGGGTGAGTCGGAACACCAGGTGGAGAGACATGAATGGGAATTCGAACTGGTCGTCGGGATAGGAAAAGCAGACGGTCTTGTGGCCATTCTTGGGCTGGACGCGGACGGCCTCCACAAACGCATGAACAGCTGAAGTTTGGATTAGCGAAACAACTTGAGAAGTTGTCGAATTGGGGATGCTTACGACGCATGAGCGACCAGAACAGCAATTTGCCCTCTTGAATGACATTCTCGCAAGTTCCTGCCGACACGCACGCCAGCACCTGCTCCTCCGACTCGAACAGGTGTCGCGGGAACGGCTGAAGTGGTCGGCGCAGGTGCGCACGTCGGTCCAGGGCATCGATCTTCGTCTCTATGAGACCGTCCTCCTCGGTAACAGACGCAATGCTCCCTCCAAGCGTGAGTTGCAAGTTCTCGAACCAGAGCTCGGTGAAGACGGTAGCGGCGCGCCGCAGGCTGCGGGTTTCCTTGCAAGCAGGCTTGTGAGCCTTCCACTGAGCTTTCATGCAGCTGCGATCGCAATAGAAAGCCGCAAAGACCACCTTGCCAGACTTCACGATGTGGCACCCGGAGCACCGACTTGTGGCTTGCGGGTTGCCGCAGTTGGAGCAAGGGCCCCGCGTTACCCTCGATGATGGTAAGAAGTCATGGGGCGCGAGGTCGGCGGATGCCCGGGGGCGGGTCGATGCTGAATCCTGCAGTAAAGGGGCCTCGTCCTTTGAGCCGTGGAGGTGCCAGAGATAATATGCCAGAAGCTGGTGTTTCTTCGTTCCCTGCCCCGATACCTCCCCGTTGCGGCTGTTCTTCAGTGCGGTAAAAGCCAAGGCGTTTTTCAAACAAGCCATGATCTTAGTCGGCTCATGCATTGCTACTTCAGCAATATAATTGAAGATGTAGGCAAAATCAAAGTCATTTGTTTCTCGAGCGCGGTTCTGATCAAAAAGGCCGAACGACTCGAGGACAACTGCGATACGCTCATTCAGGTGCTCAGAGGTTTCGAGATCGGTGACGCCGCGCATCTCCTCAGGAGTCGGAAGCAGCTTGAAAAACACTTCTGCTGGATCGTCTTCAGGACAGAGAGTGCTCAACAGGGCTTGGACCTCCAGTCTGGCGCTCGACAGGTCATCCATGATAGCCAGCTTGTGGTTCTCTTGATGAGCGAACTTTTCTGAAATGAAAGAAGCCTTCTGCAATATCAGCGGGGCCGAATAAGACGTGGTCAGGTAAACGGCGTGCCTTGGCAAATGGAAAGGAAGGGCAGTGTCGGCACGCAACGCCGAGTGCAGAGTATCAAAAATTGTGTTGGGCTGAAAGTCTTGAGAGGAGAAGGAAGCAGCTTTGAAGGGGGGAAAGATTGTGATAGGATTCGTGGAGAGAAAACAAAGGTGAGGTGAGAGTCACTCGAAGCTGAGCGGTGGTGCAAGGCAAACAGGTAGCAGATCTCTGCAAGGAAAGTCTCTACGCGGCAAAAGCCAATGCACGTAGACGTAGAGCGCTGTGGAATGAAAGCTTGGAGAGATGGTTAATGAGTGCTGTGGAGCAGGGTATCATTTCTCTCACTTTCTACCACCATCTAATAAATCCTACTTCTGGGCATGCTTCGCCATGGCCCTATCCTTCCTCGCCTCCTTCTCCCGCTTCCTCGCCTGGTTCATACTCAGTGGCGGCTCCAGGCTCAGCTTCATTGCCGCCTCGAGACTCTTGTGGGTGACCTCGTCGAGGATGAAATGCCCCAGCATCCCGTTCCTCCACCTCCTGACCACCCAGTCCGCGGCGCCCTCCAAGAACTCCTCGTCGCCCTTCATGAGCTTCCCCGTACGCCTGGCCACGCCTCTCAGAAACTCATGGACATCGTTCGTCGGCTCTTCGCAGAACTCTGCGTAGACCTTCCCGGTCGGGTCAAATAGGTTGAGGTGGAAGAGGAGGTAGTCGGCGACGGTGACCCACGAGATGAGCCCGTCCTTGACGCAGCCGGCGAGCGTGAGCTTGAGCATGGCCTCGGCGTCGGGTACGTACGGGATGAAGACTCCCGGCGTGTCCAGGACATAGACGCCCTCCGAGTTTTCATCCCCGGCGATGATCCGCACCGGCGTGCCGAGTTTCCGCGTGACGCCTGGTTCGGAGCCCGTCTTGGCGACCTTGGAGGCGCCGCCTCGTGTTGGCTTGCCCTGTGACCGCAGGCGGTTGAGGAGTGACGACTTGCCCGCGTTGGGCATGCCGACCACCAGCGCTCGCATGCCTGTGATGCTGTCGTTGTCTTGTGCTACGCGCTTGATTTCCTCCAGTAGCTTCTTTGTGCTATTGCTTTCGTTGAAAGCACCGTGGAACAACACGGAGGTATTGCTTGGCCCATGATGCTTGTGGAAGGTGCCTAGCGTTCGGGCTATCTTATGTCCCTCAGCGACCGATACAAGGTCCCTGTGCGTATATACGATGATACGTGCGCGTGAGGGCTTGCCGCTGCCACCAGACACGAGGCCTTTGTCGCCGCCTCGGCCGAAGTTTGTAGAGTTCCCGTACATGAGCGAGGATTCCAAGAGAGGGTTCCAGGAGGTCAGGGGGACCCGCATGTCCCGGCATTCGATGACCAGTCCGACGTTAGAAAGAATGCGGCGCATGCGCGACAGAGCGGCATGATGATGTCCGAGAAAGTATGAGCGGACTATGGAAGAGGAGACATCAAAGGTCTGCCGGGGGGTGAAAGGTGTGGCGGATGTGAGGGTGGCGGAGGAGAAGGCGGCCTTGGCTGCGTTCGCAGCAGTTTCTGATAATACCGATGCCATCTCATATGGAAATATACCAGTCCCTCTTGGTCAGGAATGATACCCAAAGCCGTCTTCACCGAGGCATGTTCCCACGGCCGACGGAGGAACCCACGAGATACTCCTCGTCCAAACTCAGACGCCGGACAAAGTCTTGCAGTTTCCACCAGTAGTAGTCCCCTCAAATGGATTCACTTGTTGGGTACAATGTTGCAAGGTGACACTGATCAGTTGCAGATGAGAGATATGAATCTGAATCTCAGATTTGTCAAATAAGGTGACAGTGGTGTGTTCTCAAGGCGCTGGGGGTGATGTACATAGCATATGAACGCCTGTTGCTTCGGGTGTCGTTTCTATCAGTAAGTTTTTATGACAGGGTTAGGACCAGCCCGATCTGAAGCCCGGGGCAGGGGATAGCTGGACTCCTCGGGTACTTAGGTACTTTTCGGGCTGCGATACCCACCGTCTGAGAGCTCCTTTGCACCGAATCGACGTCATGCTGCCGACAGCCCTGGAGCCTCAACGGAGCTCCGCCTGCACCTTCTGGATGGCAAGCTGCAGTAGCTACCCACAGGTAGCTGCTTCCTAACTACCTAGCCATGCACCCACTCTGCCACTTACCCGTAGCTACCCCCAGGCGCCGTAGCACCCCAACACCCCGGCATCCCCCTCGGTTCCCCAATTCCCAACAACAGAGGAACTGGAGTTTACCATCGCGAAACAGTCCCCCGAGAGCTTCACAATGGCCACCATCAGACCAGCTCGGTGCCTGAATTCCACAATTTTGCGCCCACGAGCCGCCGGCGCATGCAAGAGCAGCTCCCGACCACTCGGCGCCGCCTCCGTCCGTCACAAATCCGGCCCGTATGGCTACACACAAGCCAAAGCCCTCGTCTTCTCGAAGCCGGGCGAGCCCTCCGACGTGCTTAGGTACGGATGCCTATCTTGAGGCCGTCAACCGCTCACTCGGTCGCTCAAAGCACTTGCTGATCCACCGGCCAGGCTACACAACCACTCCATCTCGCCCCAGATCCCCTCGCACTCCGTCCTCGTCCGCACCCTCGCCGCCCCCGTGAATCCAGCAGATGTGAACACCGTCCAGGGCACCTATGGCGCCAAGCCATCCTTCGACACATCCATCGGCACCTCCGAGGCGTCCTCCATCCCCGGCAACGAGGGCTGCCTTGAGGTGCTGTCGGTGGGCTCCGGCGTGACCGACCTCCAGAAGGGCGACTGGTGCATCCCGGCCTCAACCGGCTTCGGCACGTGGCGCACCCACGCCCTCGTCGACAACGCCGAGGCGTCGCTGCTCAAGGTCGACAAGAGCGGGCTCGACCCCATCCAGGTGGCCACCGTGTCAGTGAACCCGTGCAGCGCCTACCGCATGCTGCGCGACTACGTCGACCTGATCGGACAGTCCGTCAAGACCTTCCAGCGGGACCCCTCGGCCGGCGGCGGCGCGTGGTTCATCCAGAACGGGGCCAACAGCGGCGTCGGCCGCGCCGCCATCCAGCTGGGCCGCCTGTGGGGCCTGCGCAGCATCAACGTTATCCGCGAGCGCGAGGACCAGACCGCCACCGAGCAGCTGCGCCGCGAGCTCCTCGACCTAGGCGCCACAGCCGTCGTCACCGAGGCCGAGTTCCTCGACAGGGCGTTCACGGCCCGCCTGCGGGACGAGTTCACCCGCGGCGGCAGGGACCCCGTCACGCTCGGCCTAAACTGCGTCGGCGGCAAGTCCGCCACCGCCATGGCCAAGTGCCTCAGCGAGAGTGGCACCCTCGTCACCTACGGCGCCATGTCCAAGCAGCCCGTCATGCTGCCCACCGGCCTGCTGATATTCAAGGACCTGCGCTTCCACGGCTTCTGGCTGAGCCGTTGGGCCAACGCCAACCGCGGGGGAAAGAAGAGCACCGTCGACGAGATACTGGGCCTGATCAGGGAGGGCAAGTTCAGGGACGCGCCCGTGCAGGAGGTTGAGTGGAACTGGCAGACCGAGGAGGCCACACTCAAGGAGGCGGTCCAGGGCACGCTTCAGGGCTTCAGAGCCGGCAAGGGCGTGTTTGTTTTTGGTGACACGTGATGGCACACAACAGGGTCTTCATTATCGAACGAGGGTGTGAACCGCATCTTTGCAATGGGTATTTTAGGAAGTGGGCAAGTGCAATCAGAGGCCGAAGAGGCTGCACTGTGTTCTCGCTCGCGTGGGTATCAACGCAGATGAAATTGTACATAGAAGGAGCATGATAACCCCGTAATCCAATCGGCACCAGTCCCAAATTCGTTAAACCAATGACTTCCCGGGCTGCGCGCGGCCCACGACAGCTTGAGAAGTTCTCTTCAGGCTCGGAATGCCTGTGTCATCGCATGCAAACGATCTATCATCACCGGCGCATACGCATACAGATTATCGTCAATCACCCTCGCTAGATGCCGCAGGGCGTTCTCCTCGTTGAGCTCCAGCTGCAGCCTC
Source organism: Diaporthe humulicola (assembly GCA_038088545.1). NCBI lineage: Eukaryota > Fungi > Ascomycota > Sordariomycetes > Diaporthales > Diaporthaceae > Diaporthe > Diaporthe humulicola. Next base: position 145,183 of record JBBWSL010000103.1, read on the forward strand.
TCCTTGACCTTGACCACCGCCTTATCCGGCTCGAGCTTGATGTCTGGGATGTTTGCGTCAACCATCAGGCTGAACAGGTTCAGAATAAGGTTGCTCGACTTCCGCAGCGCAGCGTACGCCAGGTAGCAATATTGTGTAAACTGGCGGTATTGGTCGCTGCTCGTGCCCCCCATGGCTTCGACCATCTCCTTGGAGATCTTCATGGCCGGCGCGAAGGGCTTGGGGTCGCGGCCCAGGATGAAGCCGAAATCGGCGTGGAAGAAGTGCCCATCGGGGGCCAGGAGGAGGTTGTCCAGATGTCGGTCACCCACCCCCAGGATGTACGTGATGACGCAGTAGCCGGCGCATGACCTCACGAATGTATCCAGGGTTTCTTTGCGCAGGCCGAGGGGTGCCTTGTCGTCGGGGTTGTTCTGCTTCAGGTAGGCGAGAACCGGAGCGTTCTTGTACTTGGTCACGATATTCTGGAAGGGTATTGAGGGGACAAACTGGGACAAGCCCGCGCTCGTACTCGTAGCAAGGATCTTGTAAGGCGTGAGCTTGAGGTCCAAGTTCTCTTTCTGCAGGAGCTGGTCCATGAGAGTGATTATCTGGATCACCAGCTGGTCCTGCCGCAAGTCGTCACCCGTCTTGAAGATGATGGGGTAGTTTTGTCCCGTCGTGGTCTTGAAGGCCACCTTGATGGGGTGAAGTGATGATTTGAAAACGACCGTCTCCTGAGGCGCAACGCCGACGATCTTGACGGACGGATCAAGCGGCAATGGCAAGGGTGGATCTATGGTGATGAGCTCATTCTTGGGATCAGCCAAGAAGTGCTTGACCCGGTCCGTTCTTCGAGGTATTGACTCATTCGATTCCTTAATCTCGATGGAAATCCTCGAAAGGATCGCGATCCACTCAGCTTGCCGCAAGAGCAGCTTCCTGGTCTCCTTCCCGTCAGAGCGCTTTTCGAGTTCGGTCATGAAGTCAAAGGCCACTTTCTGGAACATTTTTCGAACCTCAGGTGCTTGGTCGTCGCTCATGTCGTCGCATTCTACCATCAGATACCAGTAGAAGTAATTTCCGAGTATAAAGTTGTTGACTGCTCGGGAAATCAGAAACTGGGCCAACGATGAGTCCTGAGTGACTTCTTGACCAGACTCTGGAGATATGTGCTCGAATTTAAGGGCCTGGCAGAGCTGAAGAAGGTAGAGCAGGAGCTCATCATCGTCCGCCTTGTGTAACCGCCTGACGGCGTAGGCCCGCACAGTGGCATTGTCAAAGGTTGGTCCTAGCAATTCCAGAGCATCATCCACATCAATGTCTGTCCACCTTCCGAGAACTTGCACGGCTTGTTTGGCTTCGCTCTGGTCCTGCCAGTTGACTGATTTGACAAATTTGGTAAGTGCTCTCTTGTCACGATTCAAGTGGTACCGGAATTTCCATATGAGGTCCTTCTCCTCAGGAGATAGCTGTTGTGTCGGAGAGTACTCCATGATGTTGTTGAGCTCGTCTCGCGTCTTCGCATTCGGCTTGAGGTCCTTGTCCAGTATCCCGTGCCTATGCTGGCTCCGGACGAGCCGCCTGTGCTTACTCTCGGCTGGGTTGTCTCTCTGCCCGACCTCTGGATCGTAAACGCGGACCAGTCGACTCCCCACGCCATCTGATACACCAACTCCGTCGATACCGGGGCCATACATGACTTCCGGGGGAGGTTTGAGCTGAATGTTAGACTGTGAGGCCGAGAGGTGTTGTAGCGAAGATATTGGTGGCGGAGCATATTCGTGGTCGGCAAAGACGACTGGAAAGTCGAAACGGGGTAGCTCCACGTTGAGCGTGAACTTGGAGGGACCAGGACTAGGTTGTCCATTCTGGTCCGTGTCTTGTGTCTTCTCTCCATTGCTGTCTCTGGCGGCACTTTTGTGTGCTCGCTGTCTCTCCAAGTCCTTGACGGATGCTCTCGCAACCTGCAGGTTACGCTTTTCGAAGCCACGGAAGACCAGCTGATCTAGCCAGTCTACCTTGGATATCTCGCCCATCTCGTGTTTCTTGAACAGTATCTCCATTCGGTCCATCTCTTCAGCGTCCTTATCAACGACCACGATCTCGCCTTTCCTTCCCAAATTCTTTTTCCCTTCGACTGCCGGCGTAGTTGTGTTGTCATTGCCGTCAGCAAGCTTGTGTCTGTGGACATGGCATTTTTGGCGTCCCTTATGGAGCTGGTTATCCTTGTCAAACAAGGGGATTGTGGTACCGCCAAAGGGAATTGCATGTCCCTGGGCGTTATTGCCCCCAGTTGGCGATAAGTCCCATGCTGTGACCGCGAGGCACGAGTTAATGGGCAGGTTGGAGTAGTTTATTGGAAGAGTCAGCCACTCATTCCATTTCCGTTCTGTCCTAAAGGCTTTATATGCTGTTTGGACAGGGACTGTAAGGGGCTTCGAGCCTGCCCAGACTTGCACCGTGACATAGAGGTCCGAGTGAGGACTGGTGTTGGACCCGATATGGCGAAGCTCTGGTTTCTCGAGGAGCGTGGAGAACAGGTAGGGGGTTTCATCGCCTTCCAGATTGATTCTGAACGCAGTCAGTACACTTTCGGATTATGAAAAGTCACGGACAAGTGATCTTCCGATCGTGAAGATAGGCTTACATCCGGACCCTGACAGGATATTCGACTGCCTCGGAACTCGCGAAAGAGAAGGGCTCCATCGTTTTGTGTCTTGGACTGCTACCAGCCCAACTGCTGCGAAATGGGGTGCTCAGAAGCCAGATGCTTCAACGAGGAGGGGTGTCATAGCCGGTGTGAGTTGAAGACGTGGTGGGGGTTAATCGTCAAAGAATGGAACGCGCAGCATGCGTTGTCTTGCCCGTTTGCCCTTGTGAGATCATCACAGCCCCGATAAGCCTTATCGGACGAGGGAGCTGCCCTGGAGGACAGGGGCAGCCCCTGTAAGGCGTCAGAGCCTACCTACTGTGCTACTGTAGGTACCCCACGCCCTGCTGTGCCCGCCCGGGCAGCACTTAGACGCGTCTCCCCTCGAGATTAGTCGCGTCAGGGTCCAACTTCCTGATCGCCCAAGGCCTTACATCTCAACCCCTCGGCCCTGTCCTACACACTTTTGGTCTTGACTCTCCCACTTGAACAGTGGCTTCTCTCACTGCCCATTACGCCTACCATGGAGCTCGACGAAGATGCAAGCAAATACGACCCAGAGCAGTCGCTCGAGGAGCGTCGGGAGATCCAGCAGAGCATCCGCAACCTCGAGAGAGACATGCATGAGAATGCAGAGGCTTACATGCAGGTCGGATCCACAAAGGTCTCGGACGCCCTCGTCAAGCTCGAGGATATCAACAAGAAGATTAAACAGACCAACGAAGCTGCCATCGATTCCAAGGCCCTGGTGACGCTAGTCGATCTCCAGAGCCGCAGGCTGCAGAAACTGACCGCCGGGAACTTGGGGAATGGTATTGACACGGACGAGTTCGTCTCCAAATGCATTACGTACATGCGCCGAGGCGCCGGCATAGCGGACGACGAGGACGAGGAGCTGTCGCACACCCAGCGCAATCGTCGGGTCGGAGCGCAGCGAGGCGCGATTGGATCCGACGATGACGCCTCAGATGACGAGGAGGGCGGTGACATGATGGACTGGGCGCACCTTGGGCGGTACGCCTGCTTCCCAAACGTACGGAGACCAGCACTTTCGGGCTTCTTGCTTGGGCCCCTGTCCGTGCAAAAGAAAGTCCGCAAGTTGGTCACGAGGACAGCGCCTCTGCGGGTCCGCGACCTGCAGGAGGTTCGGCCGGAGGTGTTGAACACTGAGGATCTTGCAAAGAACGAGAACGACTTGACCGCCATCTGCAACAAGATCCTGAAGCAGCTCAAATCTGTGAGAGACACGGCGATACAGGAGCTGCAGAAGATGCAAGACGACGACAGCATAGATGGCGAGCAGATGGAAAGGGCAATGGAAATACTGGGCATCACTGAGACGGGCAACATCGACCTAGTACGATTCTGCATCAATCCCAGGTCTTTTGGTCAGACGGTGGAGAACATGTTTTACGTGAGCTTCTTGATTCGCGAGGGAATGGTAGAAGTTCATTTTGAGGAGAATGAGCTGCCATCTCTTTGTGAGTGTGGATACTGATGCTTTCTTGGTCGTGGCTATGGCTAACGTGAACTAGGCCCATCCAGTGCTGGTGAAAAGGGACAGCCGTCAAATTCGGTGTCCAACCACGGGACCATGAAGCGGCAAGCAATCATGTCAATCGACATGCCGACGTGGAGAGACCTTATACAGGCCTTCAACATCCGAGAGCCCATGATTGAACACAGACAAGAGTCACAAATACAGGGCCCAGGAGCGCGAGGCTGGTACAGCTAGCCTAGAAGGCTGGCAGGAAATTCCACGTTACTTGTTTCACCTCGTGGAGCATGAAGCCGAGATTGCCACCGGGTTTGGTGCAAAAGGCGTTCGGCGTTTGTGAAGGGCCTGGCCACGATTACACTCCAGCCATGGAATATTTTGTTATTTGTTGTGGGAGTACTTCATTCTTGGCAGCCTCTCTTCAAGAGGCGCACCGCTTACGAGCGCCATTCGACCAGCGGTAGCGATTTTGGCCGCAGACTACGTCTGTGACTTATGGGTTCGGGTTCAATGGAATTGCCACGAAGAATTGCTCATATGCTCAATACAACAGGAGACAGGCTTTTTAGACGTGCAACGAGTGGCGTCAAGTGATTCTGCAGGTTGGTCGGTGGTGACGTCCGGATCCGTTGACAATGGCTTGTCGCGGCCGGGCGGCCCCTTTGCGTTCATGAGCAGAACACAAAGCCGCCGGCACTCACTTCCACCACTTCACTCGTCCGCATCGCCGTTTTCGTCTGGCCACTCTCAGTTTACTGCTTTGGGAGAGGTTCTTTATCACCTTCATGTGTGCGGGACAATGGGATGGTGCAGCGGCATAAGAGGGTCTTTGGGCAGCGGAGCCCACACCGAGAAGGTGTCGCGGTCGATAGTTCCAAGGTTGTTTTGCTGAACGCTGTGAGAGTTGTCCGCGAGTGAATTGTCGACCCACAGCAGCAACCTACTGCCGCCAAACACCATTGCTGCCAGCCGCAATGTCGAATATAGGCGGAGATGGTGGCGAAGGAGATACACCGTTGCCTCCTGAGACGCCAGAAGATGATCCTTTGGCCGCTTATGTGGCGAGGGATGGCGACAATGATCCGCCTCCTCAAGAACCGGCCGCCGCCGACCGAAATCCGGACAATGAGGGCACGCAAGACGCAAGTGCCACCGAGCAGCCGCAACAAGTGACCGATCAAGGGGCTGCTCCAGTGCGACCAGAAAGCTCCGGGTCCCGCGACGCACAACCACGAGGTTCGAACTCGGGACGAGCACCTTCACCAGCTCGGAGTGGGCCTGCGACACCGTCCAGGAGCAGCTTCATGACAAAGGTGACTGGTTGGATAGGTGGAAACAGGGGCCGGCGTTCTTCCTCAGCCACGGCTGATAGCACAGGCAACGTCCCACAGAGGTCCAACACATCACTAGCATCTGGGTCTCGACCTATTTCTCTTGCGGAGGAGCCAGAACCGGTAGCTCCCGGAATACCAAGCCCCGAGCTCGTTGGTCCCTCCCGTCGTAGGCTTAACAGTCAAGGCAGCGGTTCGCAGGGGAGCGCAGGATCACCCACAGGAAGGGGGGACGCCGGCCCCCGGGCGACACGCGCCGATACAGGACTTTCGGTCAACACCGATGTTGCCGATCTCGAAGCCATAGGAGAGAACACCCCCACGCCCCTCGGGATACGCACTCCATTTGGGCCAAGGAGCGCAGGTGGCAACAGAGGGGGTCTACCTACCACTGCCGCAGACCCTTTGGAGCCTACTAGACGGAACCGCGCTTTTGTCAATTTATACGAGCTACTGAGGGCCCGTGAAGTCGTGGTAAATGGGCCGGCTTTCCAGCAGGCCTATGACAGTGCCAGGGAGTGGAGGTTTCAGCTTGGCGGGCCCAATGCGCTGGATGAAATCGCGAACGAAGGGGTGGCAAGCGTGAGAGATGTGGTCGCAGCGCGTGCAGCAAACATCCCGGCTGCCATCCAGACTCAGATTATCGCGGAAGCGCGGAGAGGAGCCCAAGCGGCGAGAGACAGAGTGAATAACGCACTCGTCGACGAGAGGAACTTTGTGGAGAACACGGCCAGAGATATAATAGCTCTCATTGAGGCTGCGCCCGCCAGCCAGACCCGTCGGCGGGGCAGCTCGCGCGCCTCCAGGGCAGAGTCGTTGAGGTCGAATGCATCGCAACCGGAGCTTCTCCCGATGGACCCCAGGGCGCTGATGAGAAATACGAGGGAGGAACTCGTGGACAGAATCCTGGCCATGGACCGGCAACGTGAAGATACCGATAATGAAGTGGCTAGGCTCGAAGATGAAGCGGAAGAAAGGCAGCAGAGTCACGCCGCACAAGTAGGGCAGGCGGAGGCCGTGGCGAATGTACGTCACGGCGAGGACCAAAGGACAATTCAAAATCTCCAAGCAGAAAATGATTATCTTCGCGAGCAACTCGGCGAAGGCGGCCCGCCAAGACAGGATCCCGTAGACCAGCCGCCAGCTAGGGACAACTCCGAGGGATCTCCCCAATCAACGCAGTCCAGATCGCGGGCAGTGTCGGCCCCCAGATCCCCACAGCGCCAGCAGGCCTTCAACCAGCTAGAGACCGTCCTGAGAAACCTCGCGCGGCACGAGGCCCTGGTGCGGCAGCTTCAAGAAAATGCTGGCCTCGAGCCTGGGGCTTTGGATGGCACGGCAGTGCCATTCTCGGCCAACGCTCAGTTATCCAGGACCCAGTTCCTGCTCCAGCTACGCGACATCAGAGAAGAGAGGGATGGAATCAGAGCAGAGAGGGATGAAATCAGAGCAGATAGGGATGAAATCAGACGGAACGAGACCCGGCTCCAGGATCGAGTCCATGCCCTCGAAGCCGCACAAGCTTCCCCCCCTAGTCGCCGGGGCACTGGCAGTATTCGCGACTGGCTCGGGCTGCCCGGCGAAAGAGCGGGTGCAGGCCCAGCGACACCTATCCGGGATCTCGCCGATGAACTAGAGGCACAAGGCAGTGGAGGATCACCAGGTCCCGCCATCAGCCAATCACCTGGGTCTAGGACGCAATCAGTGGCTGGCAGCAGACACTCAGATGCTGGCGATAGACAGTCAGTGGCTGGTAGCAGGCACTCGAATGCTTCAAGTAACAACTCAGCTAATTTTAGGACGCCGCCAGAGGGCGGACCGGCTGCTGTGAATCCTGCACCCCTCCGCGCGATTCCAGAATGGCTGGCCACGCATCCCAACGGACCCTGTGGAGACTGCGTGGCAGTTTTCCGATTCCCCCCAGAGCTGGGCGAGTTGCCAACCTGTGGCTGTACTTGCGACCTCGCTCTCGGGAACCCGCCACCTCCCGCGGGTGGCTCACCAGGGGCGGCGTCGTCAAGGTCTCGGACTGGTAGCGGCCGCAGTGTGAGGTTTGCAGACGATGGACCGGCAGCAGAAGGGAGTGGCGGCAGGAGGCCCGCTCCGCTTGATTTGTCCGCACTCGGTATCGCCGAGGAGAACGACGCCGACAGGCCAAATACGCCGTACCCGGCGGACGCGGAGGGCGCCCAGCCTGGTGCCCCGGCCCCAGGCGAGCAAGCAGGGTCCGCACCGACACAAGCCCCGGGAGACGGGGGCTCAGCAGCAGCTGCCGCAGCCCCAGAGGGGCAAGCAGGGACCGTGCCGATACAGGCCCCAGAGGAAGAGGGCCCGGAAGTAGAAGAGCCGGCGGTGGAAGCTCCCGTGGTGGTAGCGCCGGCTGGCAGGCGCGGCGGGAGATGTCCCTGCTGCGGGAGAGGCGCATATGCGGATCCTCCGGCGGGTGGACTGCCGCAGGTCGCCTTCTACACTTGCAGAAACATGGCTGGACAGCCAATACTTCCGCGAGCCGAAGCGCCGATGGGTCTCTTGCAGGGTCTGAGGAATGCATTAGGTCTCGTTCCCGCTGAGCCAAGACCTGCCGGCCCCGAAGGAAGAGACAGAGGGGACCAAAACCCTCCTGCTGGGCCAGAACCTCCCGCCAACGGGCCTGATGAGGCTTTTGTCCCAGGTCCTGGGGAGGCACCCCGAGATCGAGTCATGTCGTGGTTGACGGTGATATGGACTTTGATCAGTTTCTGTCTCTTCCCACTCGTAACCCTCCGCCACCTTCTGAGGATAATTCCCTGGTTGGTGGTCGTGGTGTACAACATCTTGGTAAAATGGGGCCTGTACTTCAACCTGAGATACCTGGCGAACCTGAACGTGGCACGCCCTATACCTGCCAGGTTTCCAATATGGGAAGCCGTGTACGTCGTTCTGTCGGTATTGGCCCTTTGGTTCATCACAATGTTCATAGCCGTATTCGAGGAGAGGAGGATATGGAAGGCTGCCAACGTCCATCTCTCGGCGGCATATTTCAGAGGAGTAGAGGACCGAAGGCCGTATCCATGGTATGCGGTGTTCCTGGTTGATGCCGGCCTGTTATTGCCGGCCTTTGGTTCGCTGTCCAAGTGGATCCATAGCTGGTACTTTGGCCAGTAGTTAACGGCAAGTTCGAATCCGAGCATGCAGGCAGGAGGGAACATACTCTGGTGGTTCGGGTTCCTTTGCCCAGCCGTGCTGCAATGTTTAGAAGTTCTATAGATAGACGACACTGTGGGCAGTGTGGTTTCCCAAGTTGTCTAAGGACGACCTGTGCTGGCTGCTCATACATGTGCTGCGGGAAAAGCGGAGATGCAAGAAGGGTCGAAATAATTGTAGATATGTAGCATATAAACCTATGACTAAAAGCAGTCTTGGTCCTAGTTACAAGCTTGCACATCGCCCGGGCACTCGGCCCCTGTTCTCTGGGCTCGGTGAAAATCATCGTATTGGCCATTGCCTTCAAGGGTGCGGTGTAGAAGATGCATCATGGTCCGTGTGCACGTATTGGATTTAGGGGTCCCTTCTTCGCAGCACAGTCCCCGCTAGAATGGGCGGGATCGTCAAAATAGGGCGTCATAGGGGGCTTTTGATTCCTGACCGAGAGATGCAATTCTTGAGTCATTCCACAGAGGGATGATGGGATCCTTTTCGCCTTGCAGTTGACTCAAGTTGACTCAAGGCCAGCATGAGGGTTTGCCCGGTTCGGCCTCAGGGCACGTGGAGGCATCTGCGCGTCCATCTGACCTTCTGAGTGCTCCGGGATCTGCAGGCCTCTCGTTCCGGGGCTGGAGGAGCAGGAGGAGCGGGTAAGAGGGAGGCGAGGATGCTGGGATACAACATAGGTAGCTTCACTGCGAGTTCGAGAGCCATTGTGAGCCCCAGAAGGAACCATCGAAGGGGCTGTCGTGGGCCGTTCCTGCCGCAGAGATACGACGGGGTTTGGGCGGTGGTGGCAAACCTTAGTCTTTGGAGGTGGTTGCGGATGAGTCGAGACGACCGTCCATCATCTCAGATAAGGTTCACCCGAGAGTGGCCAGGTGGTTACCGCCGTCCCGCAGGGTCCTCGTCCGTATGACCTCAGCCGCCGTACCTGTACTCAGTGCCTGGATATAGTGCGGCGTCTAGCTTCGGCAGGCTTTCACTGCATGACCACGGTGCTGGTGGGTGGTGCTGCGTGTGGGGAGGGGGGGTTTAGGGGGTTTCCATACTTGCTTCTGCAACCGCAATGGACAAAGGAGAAGGTCTCGTGCCAGCTGGATGTCTGACATCGCGTCCGGCAACGAAGCGGGTGCGGCCCTCAGCTCTAACAATTCGTATCTACAGTATCTGCGATAGACACAGGTGGCCCAGTGCAGGAGCTCTTATCGGGGGAGCTAAAACTTCCCCTCCTTTACTTTTTTCTTGGCTTGTGTGCACGGACCACTTTGCTAAGAAACAGTATGGCAGAACGTCCGTATCCCTAACGGGCGCCCATTTTCGAAGACTTTTCGACGCAATTTATCCTCAACACCACCACCTCCGCCTCTACCCTTTCCTCAGCAAACGATAAACAAATGCATCCCCACTCGAAAAGCCCTAGCAGTCCTTTCTGGGAAGTTCCAACTGCTAGTTGACACCATATCCGCACCTATGTTACGGTACAAGCCGCGTTAGGTTTTTCTCCTGCCCGGGCAGGTTTTCCCTAGCGCTAAGAACGGAAACGAAAACTCGAGCAATCAGTATCGGCAAAAGTCTTAAGGAATCTGGCTTAGAACGACCGGGCAGCGTTCACAGCTACTTCTTCAGCGTTCTCGATATTGACAGAGGGCCTGGGAGTCGAATTTGAAGAGCTTTCCGAAGCCTATAACATAACTTACAGAGAATGGCAGCTCTCTGGGTGGTTGGGGTGGAAAGTTGTTGTCTTTGACAGGGTTTGCCAATCTCTTCAGGTACTCTTTTAGCCCGCTACCTAGGCTACTGAGTGTTGTTATGGCCTGGAAGTCCTGTTTCCTTCTTTCTCATGTACCTACACCTAGTTAGCTGTTACTGTCCTTAGTTACGCCCTATGCCCCACGTGTGGCGGCCCTTAGTAGTTAGGATTAGGTGGCTTTGCCACTGGCCTACGGCCCATGGCGTTAATCATACTCATCATTATCGGGGGAGCTTACACAGTACATGCTTCGTGCCGAGGGAACGCAGCTGCCTGCCACTGCAAGTCCGGGGAAAGCTCCCAAGCGTCCCTGCCAGCCAGCCCAGCCCCCCAACCCGCTTCCGAATCAAGGAGGACCTCCTGCCAGTGTGCTGACAGGCAGACAGTCCTGACAGTAAGACAGCTAGCTGGGTGCAGCTTCCCACCAACCTACCTAGCCTAGGTACCTAGGTAGATGGGTTCCTTGGTACCTCCAGCTCTTTCCTCATAGCCCCCGTGTTCCTGTGGGGCGCAGGCAGGCAGGGGGAGGCCGCTTGCACTCAAGGCGAGCTCCGCAAGGCAGCCGTGGGCGACGCACACGCCTTACCTAAGTGCTAGCTCTCAAGGCCATTTGGCCTGGCAGGCGAGCGGGCGAGACGTACTTGCGACTTGGGGCCCCACTCGCGCCTGGGATCCCCACTTGGCACCAGGTACGTACTGCCTAGCAATGGGCCATCGCACCCGTGGTGTCGTCAGTCGTCATCCTTAGCGGGTGATAACGCCGGTCCCGTGCCTTCCTCTTCCTCTGATAACGACAGCAGCTGCCCCAACAACGCAACACTGCCGCTGCTGATCGGCCTGCTCTACTCCTCGGTCTCTCGTCCCCTACCTGCCATCTTAAACCCTCGTCCTTCCTCTTCCCCCATCCTCATCACAACACAACCAACCTGACCATCCATCATCGTTTTTCTGTATCTCGCGTCCACACGACGGCCTCTGCTCTTCATCTCCTATCCTCGCGCCTGTTCTTCGTCATTCTTGATCCCTAACTTTATCCGCAACCCTTTGTCGTCGCTGGTAGACATCCACTGACCATCCTCCATTCCTTATCTTTCCTGCCACTTCCTGCCAGACTCTCCCAGTCACCATGAGAGGCTTCGCCGCCCTCTCCTTCGCTGCCTGCGCTGCAGCTGCTGTGGTTCCATCCTTCAGCACCGGCACCATCCACGATGGGGTTGCCCCCGTCCTGGGCTCGTCCAACGCCGACGCCATCCCCAACCGCTACATCATCAAGTTCAAGAAGCATGTGACTGACTCACATGCCGCCGACCACCACACCTGGCTGAGCTCGGTTCACTCCGCCAGCCAGGAGTCGCGCGAGCTTGAGCTGCGCAAGCGTGGCCAGTTTCCTCTCGTCGACACCGTCTTCGAGGGTCTCAAGCACACCTATAAGATCGGCGGCGCTTTCATGGGCTACGCCGGTCACTTTGATGACGCCACCATCGAGGAGATCCGAAGGCATCCTGATGTAAGTCCAACTCCCAGCTCTTCCCTTCACCGGAGTTGGTACCACCACCCTTGGGCCCTCGGCTGCAGCTTGGTTCGCCGCCTCTCTGCCGCCAGACGCTACGAGGACTGCGATGGTGATCAGTCAATGATTGCGTGGCGGCAAAAACAATGACACACTTGCTGACCCGGTCTTCCCCGACAGGTTGAGGCCATCGAACAAGACACCGTCGTCCACACGATGAAGTATGAAGCTCAGGAGTCTTGCGACGGCGAGACTGAGAAGATGGCTCCTTGGGGTCTGGCTCGTGTCTCTCACCGCAACTCTCTTTCTTTTGGCACCTTCAACAAATACCTCTATGCCGAAGACGGTGGTGAGGGCGTCGACGCTTATGTCATTGACACTGGCACCAACACTGAGCACGTTGACTTTGAGGGCCGCGCTCACTGGGGCAAGACCATTCCCAACGGTGATGCCGACGAGGATGGTAACGGCCATGGCACACACTGCTCCGGCACCATCGCTGGAAAGAAGTACGGAGTTGCGAAGAAGGCAAACGTCTACGCTGTCAAGGTGCTCCGCTCTAACGGTAGTGGGACAATGGCGGATGTCATCGCTGGCGTCGACTTTGCCGCTACTTCTCACCAGGACCAGATCAAGGCTGCCAAGAACGGCAAGCGCAAGGGCTTCAAGGGCTCCGTGGCCAACATGTCCCTCGGTGGTGGCAAGACGAACCTGCTCGACCAGGCTGTCAATGCTGCCGTCGACGCCGGTCTCCACTTCGCCGTGGCCGCGGGCAACGACAACGCGGACGCATGTAACTACTCGCCCGCTGCCGCTGACAAGGCCGTCACCGTCGGTGCCTCGGCAATTGACGACAGCCGTGCCTACTTCTCCAACTACGGAAAGTGCACTGACATCTTCGCCCCTGGCCTGAGCATCCAGTCTACATGGATCGGAAGCAAGACCGCGGTTAACACCATCTCGGGAACTTCCATGGCCTCCCCCCACATCTGCGGTCTCCTGGCCTACTATCTGTCCCTGCAGCCAGCCTCCGATTCTGAGTACTCCGTCGCAGCGATCACTCCTAAGGAGCTCAAGAGCCAGCTCATCAGCATTGCCACCGTCGATGCCCTCACTGACATTCCCAAGGACACCCCCAACCTGCTCGCCTGGAACGGTGGCGGTTGCAGCAACTACACTTCCATCGTTGAGGGTGGTAGCTACGTTGTCAAGCCCGATGAGAAGAAGTCCAGTGCTGATGAGAACGTCCTGGAGTCGGTCTCGGAGCTTGAGAAGGCCATCGAGAACGACTTCAGGGTCATCTCTGGCAAGGTCACATCGGCCGGCGAGTCCTTTGCCAACAAGGCCGAGAAGTTTTCCGAGAAGATCCACGAGCTCGTCGACGAGGAGCTCAAGGAGTTCCTCGGTGAAATCCACGCCTAAATTGGCAGCATCTGCTGTACTCACGTCCTCAGATGATGCATGGGGCAGATCAGGAATGGGAGTTCTGGACCCACTCCGTAGTGGCTCTGTGGGTGGGACTTGGCTTATTTAGCATAGTAGCACCGTCAGTGATTACGGTCGCTCCAATTTCACGCATCATAAACGGGTTAGGTTCTCATGGGATGTCTCCATTATGCGAAGTTTGTATCTTTCAAAGTGGGAAGAAGAAGGGCTGAGGCTGCTGTCGGCAAGAGGATGAAGTAGTGCCACTCTCTGATCCTAGATCACAAGTCAAATCAAACACCTTTCCTTGTCGTCACTATTACGTCTCTGTCATCCTCCACACTGGTATTGATTGCTATCTGTGACAGTGACATGGCGGGCCAACAACGGCATGATTGAAACGTTGGAATCTTTGAGAGGCTGGTCACATTGAAATCATCAACAATGATGGAATTGTATGGCCGGTGAAGCTAAGCCTGATACTCGGGTTGTCCTAAGCAGAGTGGCCATTTGGGACAACACTTTCATCTCCACCCCTGAGGGATACTGCCAACTCATCTGGTAGACTCGTTATCCAATATTGGCAGTATGGATGCTCTCCACCAGGACGTCCTCCTACAAGGGCCCACAACTGGGAATCCACACCTGTCAGGTGGGTCCTTTCCGTCTCCTTCCCGTTCTCCACGCCTCTGATTGTGCAAGTGCCATCCCAGCACAAATTTAGGTACACTTTATCAACCCTACCACGGAGCACATACCACTGGACAGTGGATGATAGCCCTGGCCACAATAATAATGGCTTGTCCGACGACCATGAGCTTAATGGGCAATTCGTGATGCACCGGCTGTATCACCACGGTCACGGTTATGCATGCTGACAAAGAGGTGAAGATCTTCTGAAGTTTTCTGATAGGCCCAGTCTGGATTGATATATCTTGGGTAGTTGTAAGTGCTGTACGTATGGGGAGAGCCACACAGCACCAAGGCCGTGGGGCAGAAACAAGATAAAAGAAGCAGTCTAGCTCTATATTGACTGGCAATCACACAAGCGGCGGGCGAACATAATGCGGTCAGTACTGGATAGCAAATTATCGGACATGGCGCAGCCGGGCTGTTCAGTTCGCTTTGACAGCAACCGGGACGCTCTTCAACTCCACCTTTTTGGCCACGTACGTGCCCAGCCTTATCCCCCTGTCCTCCTTGGAAGCCGGCGCCGGCGCCTCGGCCGTCAGCGCATGGGGCGCCTTGATATACCCGGTGTAGGGCATGCTCCTCGTTTCCGGCGGCGGCCTGTTGGACGGGTCCCTGACGGGCGGGCTGTAGGGGGCGGGCTCCAGGACGAGGAAGCGCGCCTCGACGCTCTGGCGCGGCGGGCAGCCCGGGCGGGCGGCCTCGTTGCGGAACGCGCTGTGCGGCACGTGGTTGAAGTCGTTCCTGAACTGGCCCTTTGGGGGGTGCGAGTCCGATTGCGTGAACAGGATGAACTCGTCCGGGGTCTGGTTGCTCAGCCAGTACCACCTGTGCTCGGGACTGCACCGGACGTAGGACAGCTCACTAAAGCGGTATCATCTGTTAGAGCTGGCCTGAGTATGAGACATCTGTGGGTCTCTTCGCCACTTCTTATACCCAACCCTCTGTATCAAATATGGGGGGACAAAAATAGTTGGGATAGCAGGCAGACAGTGCTCGCGCAGTACTTACGCTAGGGTCTCGGGCGTGGTGTTATCCAGCATGATAATATCACGGTTCAAATCGAGCGTGTTAGGGTCACAGACAGCCAGCGGGAAATCCTCGGCGTGGTTAACCCTCGGGCGCCAGATGTTGAAAATCCTGGCCCTGAGCTTTCCGCTCCGCACTTGGTCTCGCTCGTCCTCGGTGAGCGGCCTCGAGATAGTAGCCCAGACATTGTCCTTGTTGGTATCAATGTGTGCCTCGATACTCACAGGCGTGACCTTGTGTTCGGGATTTGTGCTTCGAGTCTAAATGACGAGTAGCGTAAGTTTTACTGTAATTAACAGCGGTATCTGTTCTAAGGATCCGTCTTACCCTGGCATTGAAGCCTATGACTGTCTCGACGCCTAGGAACTCCTTAAGAAATTCTGCCATTTCATTCACATATGGCGCTGCGTCATTATCATTGTGGACGTCTGCGACAGTCTTGGACTTGTGGCTAACGAAGCAGAACCCGTGCGTATCGACTTTGGGCTTGTCTTCCTCAGCCAGAGTCCTCACGTCCGTAAGACTCAGGGGCTTCTCCTCAAATTTCGCATTGCTGATAGGAAGCTCTGGAAGAGCCGGTCCTCGCCAAATGTAAGGCTTTGCCACTTTGTGGGCCTCGTCTTCAACCCTAGAACATTTGGAGTCAGCTATCAAAGCATCAAGGAAGTAGGTAATTTTATGTTAATGTGGTCAGAAATGATCCATGGTATAACGTGTCCCGAAACCTAACGTTACAGCCTCACAGACCTTGAGGTACAGGCCGAGTATAAGAGGAATTTCATGTTGGCCGAATTAAATTTTATCCGAAAGCTACTTACATGTGATTGCTAATAGCCGCCATGTTTGCTGCTCGAGTCGTTTGTGTAGAGAAGGCGTGGGTATGTAAGTTGACTATGCGTGTGTTGCGATGGGATGATGGACTTAAGATCTGCTGTATAATGTGTTAAATAGGCAGAGCACATACGGCCTTCTTATACTTCAATCCAATGACTTTTACTTTCGGAGTCTTATTATAATCCGCCTGTGAACCATCAATTAATTAAAGTCGGGTCGCAGCCCTTGGCCGTTGCATACAACTGGCGAGGGGGTGTTCTCGCCTTCGTATAGGTGAATACGAGAGCGAACTGGTCTGTATCCGAATACTGAGAACATCATATTCGAGGGTACCCACTCTAACATATACGAGCTGCGCCGCTGATTCGAAGCTTTCTTTCTTTCTATCTGCTTGGATTGCTTATTATCTCACATGTGCTCTTCAATTTGACTTGGACATAATATATAGTTGTAGGAGCCCAATATAAGAGCCGTGTAGTTCTTCACATGTGTAGGATCAGAAAATGGACATCACGTCGATTTTCTAAACTCCTTTTTCCCCCTCAAGATGATGCGTTATCGTTCTCTTCGGCTTCCTCAAACAGGACTAGGACGGTGCCTGCCTTGCAGATGTCACCCTCCTTGTGCGCCAATTTCTTAATTATGCCGCTCTGCGGTGACCGAATCACCGTCTCCATCTTCATCGATTCAATCCTGAGTGTTCAAAAATGTCAGCCAAGAATTGAATCGCTCTTTGCTGCGATTGCTAGCGCATCCGAGTGACGGGAGGGGACTGTGGGTTTTCTTTGGACTTACACAACAAGCGGTGCTCCCTTCTCCACACTTTCGCCCTCACCAACTTCGTTCCTGAGAATCTTGCACGGCATCGGCGCTACCACCGAGGCGGCGACCTCTTGCAGCCCAAGTGCCTTGTCATACCATGAAGGCTGCTGCAGCAGAAGTTCAGTCTTCAGGCCGTGTTGGAAGACGCTGAGCTTGTGCGAGTTGGTCGGGTCCGACACAACGGTTGTGTCCAGCCTCTCGAGGGGAAAGAAAGTCCGCACGGCCGTCTTTGAGGGGTTGGATCGGGTGGCGGAAGCGGTGACGGGCTCGCAGATGAGATTTTCAAAGACTTGTGGCTGGTCCACGCCCTTGCGCGATACGGTCGCGCTAAAGAGGTTGTTGCCCAGCTGTGTGATGCTTGCCTGGACCACCTCGCCTTCTTGTGAGCTGTAGCTGTCGATGCATCTGAAGGCGTAGTTCCGCTCGCTGGAGGAGGCGGCCCCGGACCCGAAGCCAAGTACCTCGCCATGCGGGCCTGACCTTGATGTATCGCTTTGCAATTGTGCAGTGAGCAGTCCAAGTGCAGCCTGCACGAAGACCTCGTTGTCGATCTGCCTGGGCTTGAACAGCTCGTCGCCGTGCTTCTTGATGAATCCTGTCTCGACGTCTCCGTCGACGAAGGCCTGACTCCTGCAGAGCCTCTTCAGGAACTCGATGTTTGTGCTCAGGCCAACCACCTCGTACTCACGAAGCGCCAGTTCCAGCCTCTGTATCGCCGCCTCGCGGTCCTTGCCCCGAACAATGAGCTTGGAAATCATGCCGTCGTAGGCCGAGGACACGGTGTCGCCCTCGATGAAGCCAGCGTCTATCCGAACGTCCTCGTCCGTCTTGGGTGTGACAAGATGCACCAGCTTGCCCGAATCGGGCATAAACTCCTTCTCGGGGCTCTCGGCGTATATCCTGGCCTCAATGGCGGCGCCCCTCTCCTCGATCCTCGCCTCGATCTCGTCCTGCGTCAGAGGCAGCGGCTCCCCCGCGGCGACGCGGAACTGCCACTCGACCAGGTCGGTGCCGGTGACCATCTCGCTGACGGGGTGCTCGACCTGCAGCCTGGTGTTCATCTCCATGAAGTAGAAGCGGCCGGTGTCTTTGTCCAGGATAAACTCCACGGTGCCGGCGCCGACGTAGCCGACGGCGAGGGCGGCGGTCCTCGCCTTGGCCCACAGGTCCTTGCGCGTGGCGTCGTCGAGCAGCGGGGCGGGGCTCTCCTCGAGAATCTTCTGGTGACGCCTCTGCACGGAGCAGTCGCGCTCGCCGAGTGCGACGCAGTTGCCCAGCTTGTCGGCAAAGACCTGGACCTCGACGTGGCGGGGGCGCACGACGTACTTCTCGGCCAGCATGACCTCGCCGCCCTCGCCGAAGCTGGCGCGGGCCTCGGCGCGGGCGGAGCGGAGCTGGGCGGGAAACTCGGCCTCGGAGGCGACAATGCGCATACCCTTGCCGCCGCCTCCCTTGACGCTCTTGAGCAGCACGGGGAAGCCGATTTCGACAGCGTGGGCCTGCAGAGCGTCGGCTGCCTGGTCTGTGCCGTGGTATCCCGGGACACAGGGCACGCCGGCGGCGGTCATGATCTCCTTGGACCGGGCCTTGTCGCCCATGTCGGCCATGGCGGAGGCGGGAGGGCCGACGAAGACGATGCCAGCGTCTTGGCACTTCTGGGCAAAGGCGGCGTTCTCGGACAGGAAGCCGTAGCCCGGGTGCAGGGCCTGGATGCCATGCTGCTTTGCGAGGGCAATGATGCGGTCACCATCCAGGTAGTTGGGCAGGGAGAGCGAGTAGGGGGTGGCTGTGGTGTGCTGGGCGTTGCGGTCGACGTCTGTGTAGAGGGTTGTTGTGCGGATGCCGAGCCTGGAGGCTGTGCGTTGGACGCGGAGGGCGATCTCACCGCGGTTGGCTATTATTACGGATGTGATGGGTGTGATGGTCGGATTTGAGGTTTGAGAGGAAGTGGAAGTGGAAAGGAGGGCCCTCGATGCCGGGCGGAGGGGGAGACGCCGATGGGCGTTCTTGATGGATCTCATGTTGTTTTGTGTGTGGTGGTGATTGTGTCTCTTGCAGTACACAACCAGTCAGTCAATTGAGGGGCGAGGCGACCTTCACATCACTGGCAGAGGAAATCGGTCTTGTCTTGAAGATCAAGGGACCTCGGAAGCCGCAATGTTGATGCTTGTCGTCCGTCCCGAGGTGAAGGACAATTGGAGGACAGCCGTTGATAGCCGTCCCAAAGCCTACGGAGTCTTATGCCGAACGCCTTCGTCGAGAGCTCCAATCCCCAAACTGCCTGCAGGGGGGTCAGTATGAATGTATGATGTACAGTAGAGGCTGGCTGCCAATTCTCATAAGAATACCAGTAATTATTTACTAGAAGACAAGAAGTGGTGGATGCTCAATGTTACAGACACTTACACTCAGCATCTACATATCAATATCTGGCGTGCTTTGGTGCTCGACCGGAATCTGGGGAGCTGCTACGGACTTGTATCTATGTATCTACCTAATCTGCCCAGGTGCAATATAGACCCCTGCTGATTCCGGGGAATGTTACTGCGTCACTGTGGATGACCGACAGGGATTGTAATGGGGAAGGGAAAGTCGAGCCAGCCGGGAGCCCCTCCTTAGCTAAGCATCCCACCCTCTTCAGAGATGCAATTGCAAGTGAGAGAGCTCCATCTTATCCGTCCCCCACCTCGTCGCCCAAGGCAGTCTGCACCATACTATTTACCTAGACTATGCGAGGTGGCTCAACACCAAGAACCACGCGACCATGTCCCAAATACCCCTGAACGCAGCTGCCTCCATTGGAGACAACAACCGCCAAGTCACATCGTCTCTCCCGCCAGAGGTGATACAGTGCCTCGAGAATGCCCGCTTCGTGAGTGCCCACCGCACCACGCCAGGCCACACCACCACAAACACCACAAACACCCAGGCACACTCCCTTCGTATCCTCGCGCCACTAACCAATGCCACCCCCAACAGCTCCACCTCGCGACGTGCACCGACAACATTCCGAATGTCTCCCTCATGAACTACACCTACCTCCCCTCCTCGCCCTACTCTCCCGCGGAACCCGTCATCGTAATGACCACCAACCCGGCCTCGAAGAAGATGGCCAACCTCATGACAAACCCACACGTCTCGCTGCTCGTACACGACTGGTCCTCGCACCGCCCGCCCACGACCACCTCCCGGCGCCTCTCCGGCGGCACCTCCTCCGTGTCGCCCTCGCGCTCCAGCCTCGCCTCGCTGCTGCTCAACCTCAACACGAGCGCCATGTCCAGCATCAGCGCCACCATCAACGGCAGTGCCCGCGTCGCCGCCACCGGCACCGACGAGGAGAGGTTCTACCGCCAGGCGCACCTCGACAACAACACCTTTGACGACGACGCCGCCGCCGGCTTCAACCCCTTTGGCCAGCCCGCCGCCGCGGGCGCGGCCTCCGGCACCGAGGACGGCGGGCGGGAGTGCTTCGTCGCCGGCGAGGAGGTCAGGGTCATCATTGTCGCCGTGAGGGGGGTGAGGATCAGCGACTGGAAGGGCAACGTCAAGGACTGGGAGCTCGTTCCGCCGGCAGCAGGCGACCAGCAGCCTCCGCTGGTGAACGGTGTTAGTTGAAAGGGATGGGAAGGGATTCGAAGGGCGCGAGGATATACCAAGGGCGGTCCCTGTGTTTCAGGGCAGTATGTCAAGATCCATGTACGAGAGACGCATCTGTGAAGGCACTGGCCAGAGAGAATGAATGGCCGTATAAAACCCCCTGCGAGGCAGATCAGACCCAGAACTCCTTCTGAGCCCGCTATTGCTGAGGGTATGGGATGCTCTGCTTATTTTAAGGGGGCTGAGAAACTAATTGAGAAGGTCTGAAATGAGGTTGGCTCGCTCGCACTCACTCCTGTTCATCTTCCGAGATGGACACAAAATTGCGGATCTTTTCGGCATGAATCATGTGTCACAATATGACCACCACAATTGCTGCTGCGACTGCCAAATCTGCGGCCTTGGGCCGTCATGAAGAGCTGAGAAGAATCAAAATAGAGGACGAGTAGTCGGATGCCCAAGATAAGATACGCGGGTACCCGAAACTGAAGTATATATCGGGGTAGTTACAAAATGCTTCTTGGGCGGGGCGCCTCTTATGATAGTATGTATTTAAAGGAGACGTTCTATAGGCTTCCTATTCTACGAACAAGCCCTCAAATTCGGCAAAGACATGTGATATCTCAGGGATGCTGTGCTTGTGTAGAGCGTCTGTGTATCTGTGTATCTGTCTTTGATAGTGATACAATCATTTGAGTTGTAATGAACACCAGAGCCTGTAACCAGCCTAGGTTATTCGTTTTAATTCTAAGCCTATCCTACAGCGTCAACCGACTCCCGGACTTTGTCTTATGTCCCACCGGTGTCATTCCTATGTACTGTTCGAGCCATACCGTATAAAACTCTTCAGACATCAACCTCGCGCTGAAAGGGGGGTCACTGTGTTTCCCCCCTAGACCTTATACCCAACCAAAAACGCCGCTGCTGAATACGACCAATACCAGTTGTCTATGCTTATTTCGCCTGTACCCTACTTTGTGTTTTGTTTATGGCCAGTCAAAATGATTCCAAAAAAGAAAAGAGAGATAGAGAGAGTTGGGTTCAGTAGCCAGGGTGCACCCATGTCTTATGCAGCCCACTCAACGACCTCAAGCGCAAGCATGACGAGGATGAGGGTTGAGGGCAGGATCCTGCAGTGAGGCATGTCCGTTAGCAATCGCAAATCAAAACAACGCACAACCATTAGGGTGGGCTTACCAGATAACGTAGCTCTGGAAGAGAATCTTGGACATGACGTTCTCGTAGACCGAGTTGATCTGGCAGATCTGTGCCAGCTGCAAGGCGCTCGGCGCGCCGGTGAGGAGGAAGCAGACGATCACGAAGATGGGGTCGTCCAGGATGCTCACGGGCACGTATTTGGCGAAGACGGCGAGGATGGGCGCCATGATCAGCGTGGGCAGCAGCATGCGGCAGACGAGACTGGCGACCAGCAGCTTGCCACCAATGACGGCGTCCTCGGGCTCGGCGTCGCGCTTCTGCGTGTTGCGTGCCAGGTTTGCGCCCAGCACGACCAGGATGAGCGGCACGGCCACGCCGGCGCTCGAGCTGACGGCACTAGTCACGCTGTTCTTGATGAACGAGCCCTCCTCGAAGAACAGCCTCTGCAGGTCCGGGACCGAAGCAACGATCACCGCCGCGAGCATCGCCCACAGCGGCGGGTTCATAAACTCCCACAGGAAATTGCTGAGCTTGGCCGCGACCACCTGCTGGAAGTCCACCGTGCGCTGGAGAGGAGGCGGCAGGCGGGTATACGCTTCATGGCGCTTCCTGTTGATGGCTGTCGTCGTCTTCAACTTCGTCTGCTTGACCCAGCGGTTACAGCGCACCGGGTAGCCTTTGATACCCTCCGGGATCTCGGCCTCGTCGTCGTTGTTACGAATACGGGGGAAGGAGAGGATGCTGTCGTTATGCAGGCTGCCGATGTCCTCGCCAATGGTGTCCGCGGTACTGGGGCGCGCCGAATTCGTCTTGTAATGGTGCCTGCCGTTCGCGCTCTTCCGGGGGGTAGTGGTGCCGTCGTCGTTGACAAGATCAGCAAGGGATGACCGTGACTGGTTGGCGACTGGAGTGCGGCCAGCAGGCTCATAGGTATCTGATGCGCTGCTCCGGTGATCGTCGGTGTCTTCATCGTCTTCGGGCCGTAGTAGGTTGTCCGTCTCCTCACTACCCAATGCGTCTCCGGCAAATCGGCCCTCTTCGATTCTCTCGTCGTCGTACTCGTCATACTTTTCCTTGGGGGCCAGGAGGACGTGATAACCCCAGCTCCATCGTACCAATTGACCCAGCTGCTGGAATATCATCAAATACAAAATGCCGCGTGCGCCAACCTCGTCGT
Organism: Diaporthe humulicola; assembly: GCA_038088545.1. Classification (NCBI taxonomy): domain Eukaryota; kingdom Fungi; phylum Ascomycota; class Sordariomycetes; order Diaporthales; family Diaporthaceae; genus Diaporthe; species Diaporthe humulicola. Next base: position 167,822 of record JBBWSL010000103.1, read on the forward strand.
CATTGTCACCGGGTATCCTGTCCCAGTGGAGACCCTTCAAGGTTTGCGAGAGCGATAGCACCAACGAGATCGGGAGTGAGTTCGAGTTGCCGAAAACCTGTGGCGCATATCTGTCAGCTAACACGCGTCTTTCGTGGAACGAAGCGCACTAGGTCCCTACTTACACCCATGGCCGTGACAAAGTTTGACGCCCTCTTGTGGAATCCGAAAAGCCGGGAGACTCCTTGTGCAACGAAATAAGACACGATTGTCTGTATGACAAAGATAATGGGTATGACGGCGAGTTCGATCAGCTTGTCGGCGTTGAGCTGGGAGGCAAGTTTGGTAAAGACTGCAGTATTCCCACGTTAGTTTGAATAATCCCTCACTGTCCTATGGTCGAAGAAATGTCCGGAGTCGCACTTAGACATGGCGTGAATAGCATCACGTTGAGGTTCGCCAGGAACTTTTGCTTGTCGGCGTCGAAGTGGCCCAGCCTCGCAATTATGTATCCGGGCAAGCTGACGCACACCACCTCCATCACGGCCTCGAAAACCAGTAGGATAAGATGGTCAAGCGACGGGTGAGAATCGTGGGGTTTCGTGAAGACGCCGAATGGTGATGATTGCGCCATCATGAGAGGCGGCGCCTCGGGGTTGGCGAGGCGAAAGGACGAAGGCATTGCTGTTTGTGGGCTCTCTTCTCTGTCTCTCTGTTTCTGTTGATGAGGTCAGGAGAAGAGATCTCGTGAGAAGAGATCTCGTGAGAAGAGAGGCGAATTGTATCTTATATCGGAGACCGATGCGACCGAGGCGCGGCGGCGTGGAGACGTGCGAGGTTTTAATGGGGCTGTGGACTTTGGGAGCATCTGTTTCGATGGGACCTGACGTTTAAAGTTTCCGCTGGCTGGGTCCAGGCGCTCGCTCTCTCTCTCTGTCTCTTCGTGTGGGTTCAGACAGCTGCCAAGACGTCACAATCTGACCTGGATGCGTGGCCGTTGTGGGAGGCGACAATGAGCGAGGTGAGAACAGAGACGGCGAGGACGTGCTGCCAAGCAGCCAAGCAGGGCCTTTGATGGGTGTCGTGGCCCGGGTCGGGCTGTGCAGGGCTAGAGAAATGGCCGTAGACTGGACCGATTGATGGATTAGACAAGCGATGACGGGCCTGGCGTGCGAGGGACTTGTCACCTTGGGGCCGCAAAAAGAGCTAAATTAAAGAACCCGCAGCAGGATCGCGTCTGGGAGGCCCCTTTTGACAGCTCCTGCTCGGGGGCACCAACCAGCTCCTGCTCCAGCTCCAGCTTCAGAGCCCTGAACTGTAGTGTAGGTATCTGGGTACATAGTACCTAGGCCCACGGGCTGGAGCAGCCCCATACGCGTACGTGCAGCAGGGCAGAGCCAGCGAGAAGACATACAGTATCAGCAGGCAAACTCACAAAGCAAGACTTGCCGGGCATGAGGCCACCGTCATCGTTGCATCTTCCTTGAATTGTGCTTTTGGTCCTTCAATCAGGTTCGGTGCTTGCGCAACTGAACACACTAATGCAGTGGCTGATGGGCAGACTGGCACGACTGGCAGGACTGGCAGAGCGGCAAAACCGACGAGACGTGCTAGCAACCTTGGGGTTATGGCTACCTGGGGCCAAGAGCCTGAGACTTGAAACTAGCGAAGCATCGATCCATTCATCGAAACATTTCCCCAGAATGCAGAATGCAGACTGCAGACTGACCGACGTCCGACCACACGAGACGAGGCCCGCCAGGCCCGCTGTGTCTTTTTCGCCGTGCAACCACGCTCAGGTCACATCGAAGCCAAATCACACAGGCACGCACCCGCCGGGCGGGTTTCCAGAAAGTGATTGGTCACTGCCGAGGTGGTATTGCATCTTGGCGTGCATCTTGTTCCCTGAGCTCGTTCAGGGCCCAGGGCAGCCAACCATGCGGCCCCTGATCAGCACGGGATGACAGGCATGATGACGGCGGAAAGGCTGAGAGGTTGGAGCTGGGAGGCATCCCCGGATGGCTGACGACTCTCCAATGCCACATTGCCACACTCACCAATACCACTACCTATACACTCTGACACTATACATAATGTACTGTAGTACGTGTGTAGGTACTATTACAACCACTCTGGTGCATTGCTGTGGGGAGGGGCTCCCCAGCCCACGCCAGGAGATTTTCCTCCGCCCGCAAAGAAGGATGCTTGTTTGAGACACCACACAGTAGACGGCGCAGGTGTCCATCCATATGTTATCGGTATTGTCTGGGTTGACCGGCTGATTACACTTTCGCGAAACGCTCGCGAGAAGCATGCAGCGCACTCGCCCTGCCGTCTTCTCTCGTGGATATAGCACTGCTATACGTTGCCAAGCAAGTGAGCTGGTTTTATTACTCGTGTGTGCAACATAACCCGCCGGGCAGAACCCACGTTCATCAAAACGAGTCGTGCCCGTGGTGGGAGAACGGGCGGTCTGCTTCACAACAAACGCGACCGGACTGCGGCGATACGACCGGATGGTCGCCCCGGAACGAACATCGGACCAAGATAGCGGGCTGCGACACGGGTTGACACGTCGTCAGCGGGGTGTTCCCACCGGAACCACGACGCGGGGGCACCAGCCGTGGGAGCGACGAGGCTGGAGAATCTGTCGCGCAGTGCTTGAATGCAAACTTTTTCAAACTTCCCTCTCAACACAATTTTGATGACGCTTGCCTCGCCAAAACTATGCATCGATATTTTTGGAAGGGCGGATCACAGAATGGACAAACGAGTCGCTACCAAAGAAAAGTGACGAGGAAGTAGCCTTCACGAGGTCTTACCAGGAGGAAACCAAGTTCTTCGGTGGATTCGGGTTGACCGACCTTCCTCAGGGTGTTTATCTGGGCGGCGCGCATTCCGCCATTGTCTTCGTTAGGTGACTTTGCCTCTCATCTTCCCTTTAGTGTTCCCGCCCAGGACCAGATTCTGATAGCAAACAAGCAGATAAACGTCACCTCATCTCAGGGCTGCAGGATGGGTTTCTCTATCCAGGTAGTATGACGTCACCCTGGTTGATTTTCTCTCGGAATCTCAGCTTGAACATGAGCGGTTACTGCGTGGTTGTCCCAGCATCAATTCCAGTAATTCCTCACCCACGGTTTCATGCGCCAAGGCTCTCGTCTTGACATTGGCCTTTCGCATTGGTGTTGGGAGTTGCTGAGAGCCTGGGCTGTTGTGCACGCATGTCTGGCCCTGGGCTTCCCACGCCGTTTCTCAGAGTCTCCATCGCAGCCTGAGGGTGGGGCGCAACAGGAATAGCTTGCAGATTCGTTAGCGCCAGCACGCTGGTTTCTTGGAAAACTCCCTAGCCCACGGCAGCTGCCCCTGCTGTCTGGCAAGCAAGCGATTGGACCCGTGGGTGAAGCTCCGGAACGAGCTCAAGCTAGAGCTACCACGGGTCAGGGAATGTGGGCATTGTGCTATGGTATTAACACGTCTGCGTTATTGGCAAACATTTTGCGTTATTGTCATGGTACCGTCTGGCGGCGGTGACGTTGCTGTAATATCACACGGCGACAGACAATCCCAGCCAAGCGGCGTCCAGTTTCCCGCCACGGCCAGCGGGACAGCGGCGCCAGCGCAACGCAACCTAGCTCTGCTCTGGCATCGAGAGCTGACGGTGCCGGCCTGGCAGCCTGGCGAGTATGGCAGGATTCTGAGGTTGAACCTGTGCACTTCAGCTCCCCACACGATGTTGCAACAGGGCCAATTGCGCTCCTCGCTGCTCTGCTGATCTGCTCTGGTCTGAGTGAAGTGCCTGTTGTTTCATCTCGGCTGCCATACTTTAACTGCTGACCGTACGTTTCAGGACCTTCGAATAGGAAAAGGAATTGGGCGATCAGCTGGAGGCGAGAAACCTGATTTTCGGGGGCCCAATGACACTGCATCCTTTCGCAGAGATGGAATTCAAGATGCCCATCCTTTGTCATCCCCGCTCCCACATTTGCCTTACTGCGTGTTAGCACATGTGGTGTATGCAGCACTGCACATCCCGCTTCGTCAGTGCTGGCACCTGGGCGAAGAGGCATCTCAAGTGTGCATTGATAAGTGGAGCGGGCGCTGTCAGTTCCGCCTCTTCCCAAGCCACCGCTCCATCACAACGTCATCGCGGGGGGTCGTCGTCCTTGCCCTCGCCTGGGTCGGCGAAGGGGCACGCCGTAATAATGCCGCCCGTTGACCGGCAAGGGAGCTAAGCCAGCCTGGGCCAAGCTTCTGTCGCTGTTAGCATGGAATCCCGCAGAGCAGAGGCGAGCATAAAAGAACCGAATTGCCTTAGATGAGAAAGGCCCCTGACGTTATTGCCCGACACGCACGGCTCGAGTGAAGCAGCTGCTGTTTTGGAGAAGCGCCTCACCCTTCCACGGTGACGATATCTTGACTCTGCAATGGCGATTGCTGAGCTGCTGCCCGTTGGAATGGGATATGCAGCTCCCTGTCAAGTGCCAGGTAGCTCGCTGTATGCCAGAGTCAGATCGACGTAATCAGGCACTGTAGAGGCAAGCGGAGGGGTTCGGAGGGTGGGTCCCAATTGGATGCTGGCCCGGAAGACGAGGGCAGACAGTCAAGAAATCAGTCTGACACTTTGAGTTCTGTCAGATGCACTAGAGCTAGACTGTTTTGCTGTGGGGCCCCCGTCTCTGATCGTGCACCTGCCTGCGCGTACTGCGTGTGCATCTCGAGGTACCTGCCTGGGCGGTGCGGAGTACACCGAGTCGCAGGTATCTGATAGCTGGCTCTGAAGGGGCCGGGCGACAGGGAGGACTCAGCGCGGCGTGTCTCGAGTCACTGGTCGGACAGGTACCTCCTCGCCCGACTTTGGGCCCGTTTTCCGCCCTTGATCGTGCTGCATGGTACATATTTGCAGGCGGGCGGGTACAAAACCGCTGCCATGTACTGTCTCCTCCATGTCCTGCCACTTGCCAATCCAATCAAGACCCATATCTTCCAGACCTTCTGACGCAAGAGATCAGAAGCTCTCGCAGCACCTGGCTGGCGTACGACCTTGACCTCAACCCGGACCTGGACCTGGACCGCGACCTGTGCTGCTGGCGTCTCGTCGGATATCTGGCTTGGATCCAGCCCTCGATTCCTTTTTTATCTCGTCTCGTCTTGTCTTGGTCCCGACTACACCTCACCTTACCTACTTTTTTATCCTCACTCGTCCCACGGCACGGGCACTTTCGTTGGCATCAAACCGTCCTAGTCTGCCTGTCTGCCAGCCAGATCCGACCCAACTCTACCCAACTCTTGCACCGCGCTCCTTTGACCTCCGTCGTTGTCTTTAAGGTTCGCGCTTGCCTCAAAGCTGCCGACCCCAAGATTTCGGCCTCACCGCGTCCCTTGGTTCCCTCTCCGCTGCCATTGTCGACTCATACGATCGAGTGAGCCAAAGTTTGCCCTAGCGTTTCCTATCTTAAATCGCTCGGCACCCTTTCCGACAGCCTGGCTCCTGAAGCGCCGAGGGTTCAGCAGCAAAACTCATACCCACGAACTCTTCTGTATACAGCTATCTCGACACTCCCAAGCAGCCGCATGCCGCAGACCACGTGGTAGGCCTGCTCTCTCAATATCGCTGCCGAAACACCTCTGTGTGGTTGCCCTCCAATTTTCCCACAATGTCGGACTCTCCAGACTCGTCTGTACCGCCCACTCCGGACGAGCAGGTCGAAAGCAACCCTGCCTCCCCTGGGTCCGACGCCGATGAGTCCTCCGAAGCCAGCACGCCGCTGGACCCTCCTAGTGCGTCTTCCGATGCCATACCTCAGTTCTCCCCCAAAGAACCACCCCGCCGTGTCCCGTCTCTTCGAACCGTCTCGGATCCGCAAGGACATAGCCCTAGCCTTGGAATCCACCCCAATTCCAGCGTATCGGGCACGCTGAACAACGCGCGCCGGCCCCCGCCCGCGGCCAGCAGCTTGCCTATGGATCTCATGGCCAAGGCGCGTGCCCTACAGGCGGAGCGGGCGGGTCTGCCACGGCCTAACATGAATGCGATGGGCTCCCCTTCCCCAGGGCCTGGGTCAGCCTCCCCGAGAGGGTTCCCCGGTGGTGCACCAGGCAACTTGAAGTTACCAGGCAACTTGAAATTACCAGGCGGCATGGGTGGTCCGTCTAGACCACCGGCCCAGGGCTTTCCGAGGTCCGCTCCGGTCGTACCTGGTGCGAAGAAGCCTAGCCTGGCGGATCGAAGAGGGGCGATGAAGCTCGGCGGCCTACCGGGCGGACCCTCGCCGGCCGCAACGCCAAAGCTGTCCGATATGAACGGAGGTTCTGACACGTCCGCAACGGATGGTGGAGGACGGGGGGACTCGAAGATGAACGACTTCAAGAACTATATCGATACTAAACAGGGTTGGATCACCTTTGACGGCGCAGCAACCATCACGCGGACTGGTGTGAACTTCGCCAGTGGCGCCACATTTTCCATCTCATTAGAAGAGGTCGACATCCTTGACGAGCTGGGAAAGGGAAACTACGGCACGGTGTACAGGGTCCGACATGCAAGGCCCAAGATACCGCGGTTTGGGCAGGGGTTGAGCGGCTTCAAGCCTGCTTCTAGGCAGAATTCGAGCTTGTCAGAAAAAGATGAGTCTTCAGGCAGCGAGGGCTCGCCCTCGACTCCCCGCCCTGGCAGGTTAGATGGTACATCGGGGCGGGTGATGGCAATGAAAGAGATCAGGCTAGAACTCGACGAGGCGAAGTTCACCACTATTCTCAAGGAACTGATCATCCTCCACGAGTGTTCGTCACCGTACATCATCGACTTTTACGGAGCCTTTTTCCAGGAAGGAGCGGTGTATATGTGCATTGAGTACATGGATGGCGGCTCTATTGATAAGCTGTATGATGGTGGGATTCCCGAGGACGTTCTCATGAAAATAACGTACAGCACAATCATGGGTCTGAAGTCCTTGAAAGACGAGCACAACATCATTCATCGAGACGTAAAACCGACCAACATTCTTGTCAACACACGCGGTCAGGTCAAAATATGCGATTTTGGAGTCAGCGGGAACCTCGTGGCCAGCATTGCGAAGACGAACATAGGCTGTCAAAGCTATATGGCTCCTGAGCGAATATCTGGTGGTGCGATGTCTGCCGGCGCTGACGGAACCTACAGCGTTCAAAGCGACATCTGGAGCTTGGGTTTGACCATCATCGAGTGTGCAATGGGCAAATACCCTTACCCACCGGAGATTTCTGCCACCATCTTTGGCCAGCTGAACGTGAGTTACGCATCTTCTCCACATTTTCATAGAATCTCGGCTAACCAGGAACTCGACCAAAGGCGATCGTTGAAGGCGATCCGCCAGATCTCCCCGCAGAAGGCTACTCCGCACAAGCCCGCGACTTTGTCAAGTCTTGCCTTAACAAGAATCCAAAGAAGAGGCATACTTATCCCATGCTTTTGCTCCACCCATGGATCAAATCTCTCAGCAAGCCCGAGACGATCACCGAGGAAGCGGAGGCCGAGTCGGAAGCCACGGATAACGATCTCGCTGACGCGGCGGCGAAACAGCTCTCCATCAACGAGGGCTCAGGCGACCCTGAGGTCGCGCAATGGGTCCAGGAGGCGATGGAGCGCAAGAAGCAGGGGCTGCAACCAGCGAGTACGGAGAGGCCAGCATTGCATGCTGCACCGTTTGACAGTGTGAGCCCGGCTGCCAGTTTCGAATCATAGCTGAAGAATGCCTGGATGAAACCGGTGCACAATGGTCTCGGCTACAAAAAGAAGATTGTGCATGCAGCCCGTCTGCCACAGATATCCCTCCTTCCCCTCCCGGAACGAGCTGGATCGGATTGCCAAGGCGCAGGCTGGTTCTGGGCGTCTTGCTTTAACTCTGTATTCCTCTTGCTCTGCCTAGCCTCCTCCGAATGATGATTGCGGAGATTTGTTGGCGAGGAGTCAAGCACGGGAGCGGAGTACTTTTCACTTTCTCATATTTTACATGATTCCGTTTTGAAAGCGAAGCCAAGCAAAGCAGAGTGGGGAGGGGGATGTTTTCTGGAAATAAAGAATATCAATTACACGCAGTGCTCAGCAACCAAAACGACCCGCTCGGTCGACTTCTCACCGGCATTCTTGACCAAGATTGCTTGAGCAGGGTTGGACAGGCTGCTAGTAAGCCTGTCCTCTGCCGGGCACTTGTGCACAAACTTGTATGAGCATCACAAATACGAGGACGACAATGCACCGGTTGGTCAGGCCGTTCTAAAATGGTGTCGAGGAGCCCCATCCTAAACTCATGCCACTGCCACGCGATGTAGCTGTAGCAGTGTGAGACCACCGGACATAAAAGCTACACCAAATGCCCATGGAGTAGCGGCCCGGGTGTCAACAGCTGCCTGCGGGTGACCCTCTGCCTAAATGTGGCTGGTCAGTGTATCAGGCGAGCCGCAAGTGCCGACAGTTAACCATGATAGTTTCTGGTCCGGAAGCCTACCGGAGTGATGGTACAGCGGCCCAAGACCGATGCGCCCGGGCGAGCACATTGTTTCATGTTCACACAGGCGGTACCACATTAGCACGCGCAGCAATTTGTTCCAGTAAATATTTGCGGGGTCGGGTGTTGCTTGTACTACATGAAACAGGAAGCTTCCTCTCCGGTGGACTTGTCGACGATGTTGGCTGTCAGGTGCCTAGCTCATCGGCACCGTCGGGCGCCATTGAAGACCGACAACAGCCGTCGTGGCGCGGGCAAGAAATGAAACAAATCTTACACGTCCTAAGAGACAGCGTCCGCCCTTTTGCTTACAGACTGGAACCCGAAAAGGATGAGCTCATCAGCCTGAGGGCGTCTTTTGGCACAACCCCTACCTGCTTTACTGATGCAGGTAAGGCCTTCGCCGCTCTCCGCCTCGCGGGATCTGGCTATTTGAAGGCGTGCTGCTAAGCTTTTTTCAGAGCACGTGTGCTTGGTTACGGCATCTATCCAACTGTACTTATACAAATACTGTGCGGAAGGGGACCGTTCGGCCCCATTAGCAGCGCGGCCGCTACTGCATTTCAGGGGAATGAATATCTGGAGCGCCAGCGGAGCCAAATATAGGGGCATCATCTACCGATAATAAGAGTGGATTTCAACGGCATGTAGCCAAAAAAAGATGACCAGGCCCCCTCCCCTTGCTCTATACCTCAGTTTTGCTATACGGCTAAAATTGTTGCTGCAAAATTGTCCGCCCTTTGCCAGAAAGGTCATGTTGGCAGTACTCAAAAAATGGCGACTTATATACTCCGTACCTCACATCGCCAAATACGAGGTTGCAGAGCAACCAATCACGTTAGCACATTCATGAGGGATATAAGTTGCACTATCATAATTGATAGAATGTCCATATGTCCGGACGGGGAATATCTGAGTGATACCCTCGCTTATACTGCTTGGGATAACCTCAAACGGCCATCTCCCGCACCCCCCCCCCCCGCCCATCCTCCTGTGTACAAAACCCAACATTCTGACCCAATGCAGAATCACCTCGCCCCATGTAACCTCATGTACACCCATCGAACATCCTAATGTAGAATTCTTAAGCCCTCGGTCGTAGAACAACATCCAGCAGGCCGGCCTGTTAATTTCGCACAAAATGCGACGTATAATCTCATCTTGGATAATCTCCCCTGAGGCGGGAACCTGCTCGGGGATGCCATGAGTGGGAGGGAAGGGAAGGGATGGGTGGGTGGGTGTGGGTCCGAGCTTCCAACCCCAACCCCAAGTAGCCCCGAACTCGAATCCCGACGGCACCTTCCAGCGACTGTTCCAGCAGCAACAACACCACCATCTTCTCCTCCATCACCACCATCACAATGTCCTGCCTGGCGACCAACAAGACCGTCCAGCGCAAACTCGTCCTCCTGGGCGACGGCGCGTGTGGCAAAACATCACTACTTAACGTCTTCACGAGAGGGTACTTCCCTACCGTCTACGAGCCCACCGTTTTCGAGAACTACGTCCACGACATCTTCGTCGACAACATCCACATCGAGCTGTCGCTCTGGGACACTGCTGGCCAGGAGGAGTTCGACAGGTTACGAAGCCTCTCCTACGACGACAGCGACCTGATCATGCTGTGCTACAGCGTGGACAGCCCCGAGAGCTTAGAGAACGTCGAGAGCAAATGGGTCGGCGAGATAACAGAACACTGCCCTAGCGTCAAGGTCGTTCTGATCGCTCTGAAATGCGACCTGCGAGAGGCACAGGACGAGGACGCGACGGCCGCCGACAACCCCCCAGCGAGCACAAAGCCCACGATCGGATACGAGCAGGGCCTGGAGGTCGCCAGAAGGATAAATGCGATGCGATACCTCGAGTGCTCAGCGATGCGCAACCGCGGCGTCAACGAGGCCTTCACAGAGGCCGCCCGGGTGGCGATGAGCGTCAAGAAGGATAAGGAGGACAAGAAGTGCATCGTTATGTGAAGCGATCAATGGGCTCGTCGGTCCGGCGGCCGGCTATCGGGATGGCGTCATGCGGCTCGAGAGTGGACTGATAACGGCATCCAATGTATCTCTAATTCCTAATAAATGGCTACAGAACAGAACAGACGCGGCAACGATACCTCTAGAACAACTAGCTGTGCACAAAATGGCAGCCTCATACCATACGTCCCTCCTCACTGCCACAGACTGCCGCTCTCACGTCCACCTCATCATCGGCAGCAATTCGCTCGCTGGCAAGCGGTGCGAGCAGTCCATTGCCACCGGCGCAAAACCCATCCTTATCGCGCCCGAGCCCCCACCAACTCAACCTCTACACTATGGCCTCGCCAACCTCGTTGAGTCAGGCCACGTCGAGTGGGAGCGCAGGCCCTTCACCGAAAACCTTGCCCTCACTCGCGGCCGCGACGAGATAGGCAATGTGGTCGACGCCGTCTTCGTCACGACCACAAACACTGCTTCCCTCGGCGGGGGCTTGTCGGCCAATCTCATCTCAGCTATTTGCAAGCGCAACCGGATCCCTGTCAACGTGGTCGACAATGCCAGCCTCTGCAGCTTCTCTATCCTGTCGACGCACAGCGATGGGCCGCTGCAGATCGGCGTCACCACTAACGGGAGAGGATGCCGCCTCGCCAGCCGCATACGCCGCGAGGTCGCCGCGTCGCTCCCGCCCACCCTGGGGACCGCTTGCACAAAGCTGGGGGAAGTGAGGCGGAGGATTCAAGAAGAGGATCACCTACTTCACGAGGCCCTCAACGGCGGTCCCATCCTTGCTGGAGAAGAAGAGGAAGGGCTGGAACAGACGGCCAACTTCAACAAGCTGGTCACCGAGGAAGACTTGGACGCTGTGAAGCACAGGCGCATGCGCTGGCTCGCGCAGGTCTGCGAGTACTGGCCGCTAAAGCGCCTGGCAGCTATCAGCGACGATGACGTTGAGACCGTTCTGAGATCATACTCTGGTAGCACCAGCACCTCCGGCGGCGCATCCTCCATTGGAGGACCAGAAGATGACAGGAGCAACAGCTCTTCTGCTGCTGTGCGCGGCAGGATAATTCTCGCTGGTTCCGGTCCCGGACACCCCGATCTGCTTACCCGCGCAACCTACAAGGCAATCCAGTCTGCCGACATCATCCTGGCCGACAAGCTCGTCCCCGAGGGTGTGCTGGACCTCATTCCCCGGCGGACGCCTGTCTCTATTGCGCGAAAGTTCCCTGGCAACGCAGACAAAGCTCAGGAGGAGCTGTTGGAGCAGGCAATTGCGGGCGTCAGACAGGGCAAAACGGTGTTGCGACTCAAACAAGGCGACCCCTTTATTTACGGGCGTGGAGGCGAGGAGGTCGATTACTTCCGCCAGCACGGCCTAGGCGACAGGGTATTGGTTCTGCCTGGAATCACGAGCTCCTTGAGTGCGCCGTTGTTTGCGGGCATACCGCCCACGCAGCGCGATGTTGCAGATCAAGTGTTGGTATGTACGGGGACGGGCAAGAAGGGCAAACCACCGACGCCCCCGGAGTTTGTTGCGAGCAGAACAGTCGTCTTCCTCATGGCCTTGCATCGCATTACAGGTCTTGTGGCCGAGCTCACACAGCACCTGCCTACCGAACTTGAGAGGCCATGCACCACCACAACAACTGAGACAATATCTGGTGGCGCCGGGCCCTCAGAGGACGTGGTCCACCAAATGATAGAGACAAGCGATGTTGCACAGCCTGTGAAAGCCACGAGAAGCCTGTGGCCGAAGTCGACGCCCTGTGCCGTCATCGAACGGGCTTCTTGTCCCGATCAGAGAGTCATCCGCACAACACTCGAATTCGTTGGCGAGGCCATTGAGGCAGAGGGGAGCAGGCCGCCAGGGCTACTTGTTGTGGGCAAGGCATGTGAGGCGCTGTACACGCCCGAGAAGGGGAGATCGTGGATCGTCGAAGACGGGTTTAAAGAGTTACATCTGGATGAGGTTCGGCTCTAGCATGAAATTTTAGTGACATTCCAACGCAAGCACGAGCAACCAGCGAAAAATAGATTTGGATTTAAATGCACGCGAGATTCTGATGCACATCAAACAGTGACACCTGTTTCTATGCCTTCTAGAAGGGTGGCGTGGTTGTTTATAGCTCATCATGCTGGCCTCTACCCTTCTTCTGAACTCTGTTAATAAACGCCGCCACCTTTACGAGGACCTCTTGGTTTATGCTGTGGCCGAGCCCCCTTTATAGAACAGTGAGACAAGTTAGCAAAGCTGCGCACAACGCATACGCAAATCCGGTCCGGGTAGGAATCTCAACGTACGGAATAACACTAGAGTCAACGGGGTAGCCCAACTCCTTTACAATGTCCCTCGACTTCTTCACCCAGTCAAGATTCATAATAGGGTCCCTCTCCCCATTAACCATCAGGACCTCCATATCCGTCCCCTCCCTCACGCGGGGGAACTTGTCGGCCCCTTTCCCTCCTCCTCCGCCGCCACTCTCGCGCACAGCATCCGCCAGCGGCAGGTACCCGCACAGGCAGAAGACTCCCCCCAGCTGCACGTCGGCCGTGAGACCCGTCAGCAGCGCCATCACAGAGCCCTGTGAGAACCCGCCCATGATGACCTGCGACGCCGGGACGGCGCGCTTGTCGACCTCGTCGCGCACGAGCGAGACGAAGAAGTCGCGGCTCCGCAGCATGCCCTCCTCGTCATTGTTCTGCTGCGTGAGGGTCTCGAAGGTGACGTGTGGCCCGCGCTCGCCGCGGATGTCGAACCACGCTGGGATCGAGCGCCCACCGGCCTTTGTTTGAGGTGTGCCTCCTTGTCAGTAGTGGCACTGGCTATGCTTATCCTGATGAGGTCGGGATAAGACTGCTTACCGATGTCACGTTGATGGCTGGGGCGCTTGGGAGGATGAATTTTGTGTCCTGGAAAAGGCCGCTTTCCTGCCAGTTCCGTACGATGGGGACGCTGTGCCGGGTGTGAGTAATTTGCACGTGGGATGAGCCCGGAGGAACAACGACATTCCTATTCCAGGGGCTTTCCCCGCCAAGATAGATAGAAAGTGATCAGAGATTTTTACATACTATCCATCGCCGCTATCACCAAACCCATGAGCGATGATAACAGTGGACCTGTGCTCGGTAATGGCTGGGAATATCAATGGCTTTGGCATGTTTGCGAGTAAGGTAGCAGCCAGTCTCATTGAAGCCATTTCGCTGTTAGTGTTGTCGGTGCTGTGTTGCTCTTAGTTTCCGCTTTGGTGCTCTCCTGGAAGTTACGAGCTGCCTCGCCATGCGAGGACTACATTGAAGACTACCTACCAGTCTCTATCGTGATGTCTCACGGCACGGCCCCACCTGATTACAAATATTTGTCATGCATTACTTCAGGGTTGCAAGATGGTGCAAAAAAAAGAGTACGTGTAAGGTTTCCAAATTATACAGAGAAAACACTGCTAACATGACTTGTCTTGAGTTGTTACCCAACTGGATCACCCAACTCGATTGACATTTTTGTGAGCACTTTTTGTGGCTGACATTAACCTTCGGAACCGATATCAGGCAACACTCCCTTCAGCTAGCCCTCTAAAAGCACATCCCTTCAAACGATCCCATCATGTTCATCTACATATGACAGGAAGAGAGAAAAAAAAGGGGGGAGGGGCGGTAAGCGAGTGTATTTCTGGTACAGCAATGGCATAAGTTTTCTACTCCAACGTGAGCATAGGATGGAACCAGTTGACTACTATCTAAACTTGCATTCATTAAGACACAACACTTGGGTTTCATATTCACATCTTCGAGCACTTATAGGTTGTGCAGAGGCTTTATTTCTCAGAAAACTGCTGATGAGTTTGAAAACGTGGATAAGCAAAACTTAAAGCATCGCGGAAAATCGCCTGTAGCGGCACAAAAGCCGGATTCTCGCATCCTCAGGCCTTGCGATTTCTGCACTTATCCTTCTGTTCATGTGAGCAAAACCATTGCGCAGCATTTTCTCTCCCTTTCCAAATCACCACCGCACGTGCGGCTTATGTATACGATCTACTGATATTAATATTACTCATGGCCAAGCGCAAGGCCGGCCCGCTCCCGTATCGCCCAGACGGAATGTACCCGCCACTCTAAGTAGTGTTTGGGTGTTTCGTTGAAGCTCCACCCGTCCCACTGTGACTGGATGGAGAGCGGAAAGTTAAGGTCATTGCTGAGTACGCATGCTCAGCGCCTGGGATCAGTGTCCATGTGAACGTCAAGTTGGCAATCATCCCAAGCAGCCCGGTCCATTGTTCCTCATGAGTCTTCTCTGCAAGAGTTTAGAGGTCATGTTCTTGTTGTTTATGCCGACTACGAATCAGGCCTGCATCCGGGCCAGGACAGCGGTTGCGGTTGCAGCGTCGGCAACATCGCTTCAGCATATCGTTCCGAGCCCCTTTTTCTTCACCTGGTTTTACTTGCCTTTGGAAAGAGCTATCCACATGCGTATGGTAAGCTACATCTCATGCGGCTTGTTCTTCATAAATGAACTATATCGAGTTCTTTCATCAGGGAAAGAACATGTGAATGCTCAGCGCCAACTCCTCGTGGTCCCCTTATACTCCGGTCTGGTGTCTGCTTAGCGGCACTGGATTTCCACTGCAAAGCTGCAAGGCTTGATGGACAAATACGCCAAGTTGCATCTTGCGAGGCGCAAAGACCCTCTCCTCGGTATGATGTTGGCGAATGTTGTGATATGAGGGGTCTCAGGAGGGGATGCAGTTTGTTGGTCACGTGAAGAAACTGAAGATGTCTTTGTTTCCCAGTGCCTTGTACCGTCAGTCTACATTTAGACTTCCATATACATTCAGATGCGTTGTGTACAGGTGAGACCCGCAGAAGCGAGACAGAAGTACCGTGGTATGCACCTCAAGGTTCTGGCTGATTTGATTTTTGAGATACTATATTTAGGCATGCCGTGGATAGATTGACAGAAATGGCGCTTTTCGACTGCGTGCCTTGGTCCGCTTACCCTCAGACAATACCGCCTCAGCAAGGTGATGTCCGGTGAGCAGAAGGGGCGAGGTGAATGACTGCGGGGTGAATTTGGAATACCGTGGCCGCCATACAGTCCACAGAGGAAGGCCCGAATCTGAGAAATTGCAACAGATTGCCCACAGCCTGAAATTGTCCGAGCCGTGCTGGATGTGAAGGTATACTCAAGGCATCGAATCTCGGCGTTACATGATCGCCCCACTGTTTGCCCGTTGCAGGAGAGCACATCCAGGTTCAGCGCTCCAGTTTACTATCATTCCCGAAAGCACGGTACGTCGGTGCATTGGCCTGCCTGTATGCGTCTGTGTATTTCGGCAGTTCACGCGTCGCAAGAGCAGGTCCGAGGTGACACACGTGCGTACATCCAAAGACTGTGGAGTCCAGAGTTGAATACAATGGCTGAATGAGATGATTGCCCTGTCTTCTGAGCGATGTTCAGCTACCTCCCTGGACAAAGCGCGTACGTATGCCACAGGAACGCGATATTTGTTTTTGGCTCCTGTCCCAGCTGTGCGGTGAATCCTCACCACTGGTTGCCACCATCTGATTTCGGTGTGAAGATGTTTTACTGTCGTTGGCTGCATCAGGGGTCCTCGCCCGGAGTGTTTCTGCTTAGCATTCGAAACATTTGGCATTTCTTGGCGATGCAACACCCCGATGGCTGGCACTGGCGGACTAGAGAACAACAGTTCCAGAAGCCGTCCGTGCTGGCGTGGTCTGCATCTTGCAACAGTCGGCTGTTTCCTCGTTGCCTGGTTCTGATACTGGTCAATCCAGGAGAAAAGCGTCCTAAACCCTAATTTTAGACGTTGATCGCTTCCACATGCCACCTATGCCAAGTGAACTCTCACACACCCCTCCCTCGAATCAAGCAACGACAAGCGTAGCCCAAGACAAGAGACACCGACTGAGGCGTTTCACTATGATGGGTTTGCGTGGAATGGCATTATTCATTGCCGACTATGTCGACTGACCTGATGCGCCGGCTCAAAAGGCCATCTCGTCGTCTTTTTTGCTTAGATACACCAACTTTCGTCCCAATCTCCTGCGTGGTTTTTGATAGAACTGTGCCCCTATACCCCAACTTCAAGAAGCAACCTGCTTGACCATATTTATGACAAGCACCATGGCAGCCATTTTTGAGAAGCTGCCGACATCGCTGCCGACAGCGGATCGGCCTGATTCGATGGCATCTGTTGCTTCGATTCTCACCAACGACTCCGTCGCCACAGACGCCACAGAGACTCTGCCTCGGAAACTCTCTTCCGAGGAGTGTCAAGATGAGGCAGATGAGGGCGATGACTCGCTTGTCTTCGCCATTAGGGCATTACGCCTGCTTGACAATCCGCAATCTGCCGCCACCGAAGCGATCCAGGCCTTCGACCCAAAAGCCAATCTGCATCCGGATCTTGTTCGGCTCCTGGTTGCCGCGGCTATGAAGCACCCAGACGTTGCCCAGGGACTGATAGAGCTAGGTCAGAATATTCACGGCGGCCAACTTGGCCGATCTGGGGCCTTGCAGCAACATGGCGATGCTCTCTTCCAGCAACCGACTGGGGTGCTGGATCAAATCAGTATCTCTTCGTTGCTTTCCAGTATCAATGAATCTACAGCCAGGAGAGCACCTTCTCCAAACAGGGATACCGCTTCCGCTCCGTCACTGAAGCGCCGTCTGAGTGTATTGTCCTCAAAGAAGGGATCAGAGACCCAACAGGCCCCACCGAAGAGGAAAGAGAAGATATCAGTGGACACCATCAGGAAAATCTGCAAGGCAAACTTGAAGGACACCAAAGAAAGCATTGACAAGTTGGAGCAAGCCGACTTTGCCGACGAATTCCTGAGCGCGGATGAGCTGAAGAGACAGGCCGAGGAGTATCTGGGCCATGAGACTGGGAAATTCGCTCTGTGTCTCGCACTTACTCTACGCAACGAGGAGCAGCGATGGGAAAGCGTCACTCATCTCATGGGCACCATGGCCGAGAAACTCAAGATTCTTCTGTCCACAAAGGGCCGCTTCAGCCCATCAGGCGACGTTGGTCTCCCAGGCCAGGACGGTTTCGGCATCAGGGACTGCTGGGTCGTGCTCTCGGAGGCTGAACAGGAGAGGCTGGGCCTCGACAAGCAGTGGGTGAAGCAGCTCAGGGAAGCGGCACAGGTTGCCCCTCGGCACGCAGCCATGGTCTGGGAAATCCTGGAGATGTGCGACAAGATCCAGGAGACTGTCGCGCCCCTGCGGTCCTCGGAGGAAAGGGCCGGTGTCCGAGATAGCCTGGCAGCCCGCCTGGAGGAGAGCTTTGAGCCGCCTTCGACCCCGAAGGCATCCACAGAGAACAAGGTGATCAAGCGCCCGGCCATGACGGCGCGATCTCCGGAGGAGATTACGGACAGGTGGTGCTTTTTCTTCGACCTTCTGGACGAGGAGGCCGCCAGGCGGTGCTTCCGCGAGCTCAGACTGCTCCGCCAGCTCTTCAACGCCGCCAAGGCACCGACCGACCGCATGGCCAACCTCAAGTCTAGAGCGAAGAAGGCATTTGCCGAGAAGCAGGACGACGACCTGGAGCGCTGGTTGGACACCAAGTGGGCCATGTCTGCGATGAAGGGGTTCATGATGACCAAGGCTGAACTGTACGATGTCGATGGCAGCGCAGACAGCTTGAGCAAACTGGAGAAGCTGGATGATGCGTTCTGCAAGTGCTTCTGGGGATGCCTAGGGTCCGGTGACCACAAGAGGCTGGCACAGGAGGATGGCAAAAAGTGGGTGACGGACATCATGAAGGTCTTCCAGCACAGGAGGAGATACGAAGTCATGTTCAGGTTGAGAGACATTCTTCATTTTATGCAGGCGAACATGTAAACGGTGAGGAATTATGTAAGATAATTTGTTTGGCTGGTCTAAGGAAACAGGCAGAACGGAACGAAACATGTCAGAGTCGGATAAACAATTGCAATATGATCATCAAGGCGTATCTCGCCCCATACTAATTGGCAACGTCTGCAGTAAGGAATTTATGCTGTTGACCTAGGTAGCCAATGGTACACTTAGGGATGCACGCAGATTCATGAGGATTCCACCGTCTCATCATCTGGAACGGCATATTCGACAGTATGACTGCGAAGCAGTGGAGTATTTTCCCCATACACGAGCGCTCACTGACCTTTGTACCGTTCCGCGTGACACATCTCGGGTTTTCTTTCTTTTTCAATTCGGCACATGCGAAGTAGCAAAGTTGCAAATAGGCGCGTCCCTGATGACACTTCCCACCGTGGACATCTGGAGCAACACTGGAGCGTACCTATAAATGCAAAAGAGAACTTCGATAACACCCTGTCCCCAACCGGAGAACCGCGACAGTCCTGATTCATCCGGTCATTTGGCAGACGACTCCAGGCTAGGAGTCCATCCTGACTAAAAGCCTTCCTTTACAAGTCCTGATCCCAGAGCGAGTGATTTTGCTGAGAATTTCACGTAGCAAAAGGGATGAACTTCATCACCTTGGGTGGACCTTACAACCCCCGTGATTGAGCCTGTCTGAACTTATTGTTAGCATAGACGGGAGCACAAATTTGCTACAACTTGGAGACAATTTAGAAGGTGGAACATCTGTTCTTGTTAAGTGTAACCCAGAGTAACCCAAGTTGTATAAAGGGCCTCTGGGTAGAGCTTACTCTAATCTTCCTAAAATTATAGCTAAAAGTTTCTTAAATAGGAATTAATTAGCTAATATAAAGCTATTTAGGGGGTCTATATACCTTATAAGGTATATACTAAATTAAGCTATATACCTTACTAAGTGTAAGATTAATTAAATTTATATCTAAAGTACTATTACTTAAGATAATTAAAATTATCTTATAATTATTCTATAATAAAGATTTTAAAATAAATAGTATATATACTT
>JBBWSL010000104.1:0-187132 GCA_038088545.1 Diaporthe humulicola
TTTAAATATATATATTTTATATAAAGAAAATTAAAATTAGTACTTTTATTTATATTTCTAACTTAACTTTAGATTAAAATTATTTTTAAATATTATTAAATACGTATTATTATTCTCTATTATTAGAAATAATTAGGCTATTTTATAATAATTTACTTTAAATTTAAAATATAGGTTTTATAGGTTTTAAAGAAATATTTTACTTTTAATACTATAAGGTATTTAATTAAACTTAAAATATATATAGAATAATATATATAAAATAGCTATTTATTAGTATATATAAGCTTTTACTATTATAAATAAAAAGGTTAATAGAAAAAAGTAGTTTTAGATAGTTGAGATCCTACTTAGTTAATAAAGGGTACGCGGTATCCAAAAAAAGGTACGCGAATATCCAGTCTCTAGTTTAATACTAAAAAGGGCTATTTATTTAATAAATAATTTAAACTAAGTACTTATCCTATTAAGATTTTAGGTATCCTATTTACTGCATATTAATAAAACTATAATTATATTCTTAAATAACTTATAACTTTAGAAGGCCTTAGGGTAGTTATAATAGTATAAGCTTATATACTACTAGTATAGTTAAGTATATATATTTAATTATTAATATTTTTTAATAGATTAGTATAATTTATACTAAGAGACCAGATATTCGCACCTAAAAAAATAGATATTATGCCCAATTTCTAACCTCTATATATACATCTATATATATACCGTAAATCTTTTTAAAGTAAATTATTTATATATAAAAGACCAGTATTAATATTTACAAAATATCTATTTTTAAGCTATAAGAAAACTAATTTTAATAATATATCTTTATAGTAAGACCTAAATAGTTTAAATATATTTTAAAAATAAAAAAAATAAATAAATACTTAGAAAGTACTTATAAAAAACGGATATTCACACCCTATTAATAAAAAATTAATAAATATTTTTATAAAAGTATAAAAATAGTATAAATTAATTATTTCAAATATATTCTATATAGTATATAAATAATTATTAATTTTATAAAGTATTAGGGTTAGGGGATAGCTTTAAAATTTAAAATTAGGTACGAATATCCGATTTTTTAGGCGCGAATATCCGGTCTCTATACTAATAGTTAAATTAGTAGTACTATATTAAGAGCTTAAAATTAGAGTTTTTTATTATATTTTAAATTAAAATTTAAATTATATAATAATAAATTAAAATATTAGTATTAAATTTAAAATATATAAAACTCTATATATTAGCTTAATTACCCTTTTTAATAAATAATTATATAATAAAAAGACCTTTAAGTACCTTATTATATATAAAATTACTAATAGGTTATTATATAGTATAATTTTATATTTTATTTTTAATATATACTTAACTATACTAATAGTATATAAACTTTATACTATTATAACCCCCCTTAAGGCCTTAATAAGTAAGAAAAACTAATAGAAAAGAAAGTAGGATTAGTATAGTAATATTTTAGTTATAGTAAACTACTTATTACTAAATTAGCTTATAAGCTTATATAATACTTAAAATTTAAATAGGATAATAACTAGTTTTTAAAAATTATATATAGCTTAAAGGGACTAAAATATACTAAATCTAACCTTTAAATAGGGGGGCTTAAACCTTTACCCTTATGCTTAATTATTAATATAGTACTAGTAATTTAACTATTAGTATAAATTATACTAGTTCACTAAAAGATATTAATAATTAAGCACGCATACTTAATTGCACTAATAGTATATAAGCTCCATACTATCACAATTTTAAGGAATTAATTATATTATATAAGGATATTAGGTTAGTAAAAATATAATATAGAATATAAATATCCTACACTATAAGCTACACCTTATCCCAAGAACCCCAAACAAAAGCACATCAGGCACAACTCTTCCCAATCCAAGACCAAATACATAAGTTCACCATAAAGTTGACAATCGACTCACAAATGGTTGTAGACTATGCACGCCCACTGCCGACATTACTGTTGTAGCTGTTGTTGAAGAAGCTGCTGTAATTGCTGCAAGATCTCGACATTAAGAGTCGTGTTCTTCGACACAATATCTCCAAGCCCATTGGTGGTTGCAACGTCCGGGTTGGGATAATACCAAGATGCGATAGCAACGACCACGTAGACCACCTGTGTGTCATTAGCCCACCCCTCATTTTCCTCTGTCTGGGAACAGCCACATCAGCAGGGGCGCGAGCTTACTACAAGGAGTGCTCCCTCGAGCCAGTTACTCTCACCATCCCGCAGGAAGTTGCCAACTGCCAGGATGGATAACACGAGCAGGACTATCATAAAGATCTCAAAGTTTAGGTCCATGGGCTTGCCCAGGGCCCATCCAATGATGACCACCAAAGGACCATTGAAAAGTGCAGTCTGAATCGAGGGCCCGAGACAGTGGTAGAGAGCAACGTTAATAACACCATCTAGCTGCCAGTCAGCATGGAAAGAACCCTGTTATCCTGCAAATGGGAACCCTGATCAACTTACCCCATGCCTCGTCGATAGCCGTTAGGTGTTCGGCGGCCTTTTCAACAAGCGGCAGCAGGATCAGACCAAGGAATTGGTCAGGCACGCCGCTCTCCACTGATATGTGTCAATCACCTGCCACGGAGCCTTGAATGATGGGGTTCTGGAACAGTCCAAAAAACGACAGACGGGGAACTGTAAAGGGAGAAGAAAGACACTGACCGACGTGCTCGATATTGTCGACGAGAAAGACCAGGAGCAAAGTCACGACAACGACCGACACAGCAAGCGCGAGGATGGTCTCGGTCATGGTGAACTTGGGCTTTGCCTCATCGGCCTCCCGGTCCGCGTCGTTGTGCTCATCCATCTCGATCACTTCGTCGAAGATGCTATGCTGGCTGCTGGCGCAGTACCAGATGTAGAGGAAGAAGGCGACGATGAGCACGATGGATGTCGTCTGGCTGATGCGGAGGACGTCCTCCTGGAGCTTGCCCTCGGTGAAGCTCTCGTGCAGCGCACCAAGCAGGTCCGGAACGGCCTCGGACTTGAGGGCCGAGTAGAAGGCGCTGGGGATGAGCAAGGCGAACGCGGCGACCAGCAGCAGCCCGGAACCCACCTCGGACACGATGGGATGGAACTTCTGTGTGGTCCAGCGGATCCCACCAAAGAAGAAGCAGAGCCCCAGGCACAACAGCAGGTTGGTCAGGATGGAGCCCAGGATGGCGGCTTGGATGATGGGAATCAGGTTGCCCTCATCGCCGTTGCCCTCCTCGATGTCGTGCTTGGAGATGAGGACGACGAATAGGATGATCTCCACGATGGAGCCAAAGGTCGTCTCGATGAGTATGCCGGCCACCTTGGGCATCTTCCTGGCGAACTCCTGGCCGGCGAAGCCCAGGAGGTTGGCGGCCGGGACCATGGCGATGTAGCTCACGGCGAAGGTCCAAAGGTGGGCGCGCGTGAGGAAGTACAGGAGGAAGGCGACGGGTACGAAGGGCCACAGCACGTTGACCCATTTCGACACGGTGCACGAGCTCAGCCACAGGACGTGGAAGAAGTGCCGCGGGTGGAAGCCGCTGCGGCCGCTCTCGCCCTCGTGCGCGATTGTCACCCGGTGCCGTAGGGTTGCCGGCAGGAGTGTCGTGTACTCGCTCGCGCGGCTGCTGTCGTGGTCGCCCGGCATGTTTGTCTGCTGCTCGTCAGGTGCCAAATGCCAATGTCCGCTTGAGATCAACAGGGCTTTTCTTGCTCGGCTGAACCGTCGTGCTTGACACTGATGAATAAGTTCAAGCCGAGCTGAGGCTGGTGAAGTGGGGGACGAGAGCGCCAAGTCCCCAGGCCGCTAGACGAGACGTTTAAGCTTGGGGCATCGGAGCAGCTGCCGAGCTGGGCTGATGTCTGACGCCGTCGTCCCTGCTGGGTCTGAAGGACTGCCGCGGAATCACCTTGCGCGGATTTGGGCCAAGGCTGACATGAGAAGTCGTGGTCCATTACCAGTTCTGAAGTCTACTGTCCGGCCTCGGCTCGGGCGGGCGAGATCGCCTCCGACGAGTCGTGTTGTAATTCATCACTTCACCACCGCGCCGCGGTCGTGCCTGTCCCTTGGCAAGGACAAGCGCCAGGTTCAGACATTCTGATGATGGTCCGTGTTGTTCCATGCGTGTGGAGGATGATGGCAAGGGCCTGCTGCCAGCCGGTTCAGCCGGATATTTCTGCAAGCGGCGAACATGGTCGCGAGAGAAACCTTGGCCTCACGATGAAGCCTCTTTATCTAAGTGTCGGTTCAAGACGGGCATGAGAAGACATCCATTTTCTGCCAGTCGCCTCTTTACTGTTTTTTTTTTTTGGTAAAGTTTTTAAACCTGCTTGGGGCAATCGTATCTCGAGCTGGCTGTGGGACAACAGCCCAGCTTGATCGCCTCTGCTCGTGAGCCATCCTTTCTATCCTCCGTGTCCCTGCTTTTCCAGTACTTATGTCGCTGTTACTGGACGGAAGAACCTCGAGGAATCCTTTCACATGAATAGACCCCGCGGTCCAAGTCGACGTGCTCCGTGGCGGCTCGAGAGCAGTATATTCCCTTCCCTTTCTCCCTTCCTAGAAAAGTAAGGGATCTGATGGGCAATGTAGCAAAAGCAGTGCTAAGCGCATGCCGAGTCCTGCCTGTGAGAGCACCATTTGTAGCGGAACGAGCATCCGCCACGATCTGCACGTCACCAATTGCATGCACCTGAGGAAAATTTGGACGCACGTCAAGACGCTCGTGGGCCACGGCGACAAGGTCCTATCTGGATCGGATCGCACCTCATCTCACATCAGCAGGCCCGCAACACACGATTGTGCGTGCCTGAGATTTATTGGGCGCTGTCAGCCAACTTTGGGTTCAGATGTCTCCACCATGGTGCAATACCGATGAATCGGAAGTGGTGTAGGTGGCCCTGGAGCCCAGAGTCCAGCATGCCCGCCACTGCATATCAAAACGTGGTCATCTCGATGGAACCAGCACACAAAGGACAGCACATCTCGAAGAAGTGGCCACCGCGTTGCCTAGGATCATTGAAGTCGTTGGGGTATATTGTGGGCATCAGGGCCGCAGACGGGGAAAGCAGGCTCAAATCGACGACAGTCAGCAATGCCCCCCGCAACAGTGGACTGTTGGGCGGACTCCTCATCACGGGCGAAGATGCTGTCTGTCACACAAGTCTGGGCCGGCGTGCCGGGTGTGTTTTGTCGGTTGATTTTCCTTTCCCGCAAGGCCAAGAAGATTATGCTTTGGCTAGTAAGCAGGAAACCGGGCGGGATCAGCCGCAGAAACAGGAGACGGAGGAGCGGGATCAGACCACCATACTGGCTGGGTTGACCCGTCGAGGCAGGCTCTGGGCCCCAACGGGAGCATCGGCGATGAGATATGATAGCTGAACTCTGCGCGGGAGTCGTGAGCCTTTTGAGGATAATCTGACAGGTAGGATCGGGCAGGTTATAGGAAAGCATACCGAGGCACCGAGGGTCACCGTCGCCGCTGCCGGGAGGCTACCCCGGCCTCTGATCGAGGGCAGAGGGCAGAGGGCAGAGGGCAGTGGGCAGTGGGCAGTGGGCACAAATGCATGCACGCACGCACTCACGCACGCACTCACGCATGCACTCACTCACGCACCCACGCACGAGAGAGCTTCAAGTTGTGGCCCCGATGACGAAAAGGGTACCGGCAGTAGCGATCGCATCCCGATGTGTCAGCGGCGTAGGTGTTGGATTGCCAATGCCCACCTGCATGCGTCCCCCATTCTGCCATTGTGACCTGATCTGGACGAACCTGGACAAAGCCAGCCCCGGCGATCCTCGGCCGGGATCTGGACCGCACACGACCGCGGGTTCAGAAGGGGAAGTGAGCTACACAAGAGTGGGTTCAGAGGAGACAGGACATGCCATCTGTCGCACAGCACAGGCGACAGACGGACCAGCAGACCGGCAGACCGGTAGACTGGTGCTGTAGACCACAAGAGTTGTCCCCCCAGCCCGTCGACACCGTGCCAGGCCTGGCCGAGTGGATGAGATGGCTGCTGGGGCCGCTGGACGCTGGACTAGACCCGGCAGCCCACCCCAGCGATTTGGGGGGTTGGATTGGTTTTGATGTCGACCAAGGAGCCGAGTTTCAAATGTACTGTTGCACCGGTGGGATGGATAGACAGACAGACATACAGACGGACAGATGGGCTGTCGAGAAACTCGTGCGCGGTGCATGCTGCGGCTCGCGGCTTGTCGCTTGAGAATGGGCTGATTTTGCCGGTTCGGGATGCCATACTGCATACACAGTAATACCGTACCTACTTTAAGCACACAGGTGGACAGGGCACTAAGATAGACTACCTAGGTACCTAGTCCTGGCAGTCCTGGCAGGGTGGAGGGCCAGAGGGCGGGCTCCTCCCTCGGCATGGCACACTGCGGGTGTCTCTTTCTCTCTCTTGCCAGCTTGCCTGGGGCCCGCGTCTCAAACAACGTGGCGGCCGGCCAATCATGGCGGGGTAGTTCCATGCCATTGGTGTGTCACAGGCGGGCGGTGGACCCGGAGTCTGCCAGAAATCAGACCACCGCCCTCGACATCGTGCCATTTCGAGCGACTTTCGACTCAAAGGTCTTGCAGAGTCAGGCCAACAGGGACAGACAGGAACAGGGCACCTGCAGACAAGAGATGTGCTCTCGCCCTCTGCCTCTGCCTCAGCCGTAGCCGTGGGCCGCCTCTGATACACTCGCCCACCGCGCACTAATCATGCCGCCCTCTCTGCAGTTATCTGCACGAGGCTGCAGCTGTTTGGGTGTCAGTGTCAGTGTCAGTGTCAGTGTCAACCTCCTCTAGCCATCTGTCTGTCTGTCTGTATGTCAACCCACCACCACCAGTCCTCGCCCCCCCGTCCCCCTCCGTACATCTGCAGCTAATCCAATCCAATCCAATCCAATCCAGTCCCAGTCCCAGTCCATCAATATCATCGCTGTTGCTCTTGACACCCGCCTCCTTCTCATCCTCCTCTGGCCTATCCTCCTCGTCTGCGCCCTCGCCCACGCCCTCGCCCACGCCCTCGCCCACGCCCTCGCCTACAACCTCCGGCCTCGTTGGTTTCAGTGTAACCACCCCCCTTCTCACCCCCCAGCTGCCTCCCGACGCTCCTCAGGGCCCAATATACCTCCCTCCCCACACCTGTCGGCCCATCTGACGGGATCGTCGTCCCCAGATTCCAGATTCCAGAGCCTTGGGTCCCCTTGGGTCTCCCGACATATACACGCTCTTGTCTGGCTCTCACACTCTCTCTCGCCTCCCTCTCTCGTCCCTTTCTGATCCCCTACTCCTGGGTCCTCCTTGTGAACCCGTCTCACACCCGTCCACCTTGTTTTTATCCTGCGCCTGTCACCTATAGCCGGGAACAGCCTGGTCCTTACAGCCTGGTTCTTACTTGTACCGAGGCCGACCGCGCCGTTCTGAGCATTCTGGCTTGGACTGCCATCCCCCCCGGCGGTGTCTGTTCAAGCCTGTCTTGCACTGGGCTTCAACTATTAACGAGGGCTCGAGCGACCGCTGGAAGCATCATCCTCAGCCCTGGAGCTGTCTTGCTAGTTAGTCGGTTCCAACCTCGTGACCTCTCCCTCTGCGTCTCTTTCAGCTAGGCCGGAACCGCGGCTCGCCCCTGCGCACCAGACTCTTGACGTCGGCTAACACCTCTTCCTCCGCGAAGCCGCCTCTATAAAACCCGCCAACAAAACCCGCCTCCCTCGAGCCCCGAGCGTGGCGTGCGACCATGGCACCCGGCATCCTAGAAACGAGCTCGGACAACACGCGGAGCCATGATGGCAACGTCGAGACCACCGAAGGCGTCATTGGCGCAAACTGCGTCGACCGCATAACCCTCCTCAAGAGCATGCCCGAGGTCCCCTCACAAACTCAGGTCTGCATCGTGGGCGCGGGCCCAGCCGGCCTGATGCTCGGCGCAAACCT
The DNA here is from genome assembly GCA_038088545.1 of Diaporthe humulicola. NCBI lineage: Eukaryota > Fungi > Ascomycota > Sordariomycetes > Diaporthales > Diaporthaceae > Diaporthe > Diaporthe humulicola. The sequence goes on from JBBWSL010000104.1 coordinate 7,975, forward strand.
GTCGAGGTTTGGCATCAAGGCCCAGGTCATAGACGACCGTGCGGATCCCACACCTGTAGGAAGGTATATACACTCCCTCGGCGGCTCATAATCGTAGCAGGCGGGCCTTGGCTTGAGCTGACCGGCTTGCACAGGGCTGATGGCTTGCAACCAAAAACCATCGAGACTTTTAGGCAGATGCGCCTTGTCGACCCCTTGCTGCAGAGGGGCGTGCGCGTCTATGACATCTCTTTTTGGCGCTCCACAGCCGACGAGCCCCTCCGCCGGCTGGGCCGTGAAGTCCACTACCCGCCCGTCATCGATGTGCTGGACCCGTATATCCTGCTCGTACACCAGGGGATGGTGGAAAGCTTGTTCATCGAGGACATGAAGAAGCGCGGGGTCGAGGTCAAGAGAAACTGCGCCTTCGAGTCGTACAGCGCCTGCGACGCCCTGATGTTCAAAAAGGTCGGCGCAGCGCTCCAGATCAACACCAGAGTGAATGTTACCCAGGACAAGAGAACCATATTGGCACAGTACCTTGTTGGATGTGAGTTTGGCCCATGCCAGCCACGCCGGCTGCAGGGCACGGAACCCCGAGCTGACCATGTCTAGGCGACGGCGCACACTCGAAGGTACGGAAGAGCATCCCCGAGGCGCGGCCGGTGGGCATGTCGCAGCCTGTCGTCTGGGGTGTGCTGGATGGAGAACTCGAGACCGACTTCCCGGATATCTGGTCAAAGACGCTGGTCTTCTCCCAGGAATTCGGATCTATCCTCATCATCCCCCGGGAACGCAACATGACCAGATTCTACATCGAGTTGAAGAGCGGGATGAAGGAGGACAGGAAGATCCTGGGCCAGGAGTTTATAATGGCGCGCGCAAAGCAGATCATGGCACCGTTCAGGGTAAATTGGAAGTACATTGAGTGGTTTGGGCGTTATCAGATCGGCCAGAGGGTTGCCAGTCGATTCTGCGACTCTCACCACCGGGCATTCCTGGCAGGTGACGCCAGCCACACGCACTCACCCAAGGCGGCACAGGGCATGAACACGTCGATGCACGACTCCTGGAACCTGGCCTGGAAGCTGAACCTCTCTGTCCGGGGACTGGCGAAGCCTACGCTTCTGGAAAGCTACGAGGAAGAGAGGAGGAAGATCGCGCTGGACCTGGTCAATTTCGACTACGAGCATGCCAACCAGATCGCCGCCGGCGACGCCGTGACATTGGCTGAGAACTTCAAGACCAATGTTCGATTCATCTCGGGCATTGGTGCCGAGTACGGCGAGAACTCCATCAACATGTTGGAAAGCCAGACGTGGCTGCTTGGGGAGGCCAAGCCGGGATGCCTGCTACCCCCGGCCAAAGTAACCCGGTACCTCGACTCCAACCCAGTGGACATCCAACTCGACATCCCCATGCTCGGGCAGTTCAGGATATATCTACTCATGTGGGACGTGCACCAGGCGAAGATGTTCCTAGATAACTTTTGCGACGCACTGGCGGCGGATAACTCGCTCATTCGCCAGCTGTCAGTAGCAGCCAGCCTGTCTTATGCAGCACAGCCAAGAATGCCCGCCCCCGAGGATATATATGTGCGCCCGGAGAGGTACACGGCTGTCAGCCACCTGTTTACATTCGGCCTGATCAGTAAGCCCCCCCCCCCCCAAAAAAAACAACCAAAAAACCACCACCATAAAAACCAACTGAACCGCCGCATGCACTTGTCTTCCTGCCGAAATGCTAACCTGAGACAACCAGCGACCATGCCCAAATCTGACATCGAGATCTCCGACCTGCCGCCCCTGTTGCAGGACAGCCGCTGGACGTTCTACCTGGATGACATTCCCGAGCAGGACACCCGCGGCTCCCTGTGCACGAACAAATGGCTGGGCAGCCTGGGGCCCGGAGAGGTTGCCATTGTGACCGTACGCCCGGACGGCTACGTCGGCAGCCTAGGCAGGTGGGACACAAGCGTCGACGACGCCGGGGAGGAGGCTGCCAAGTGGCTCGACACGTATTTCGACCGGTTCTTGCAGATCCCCGAGGTGCTCAGGAGTCCTTCTCCGAACGCCTCCGTTTCTGCCACCAGCACTTTCAACGGGGCGAAGCGAGTGAAGGTGGAGGAGATGGAGGGTGTAAATGGTTCCTCCTGACGGCGCCCGGCGCCCGGCTGGGAAGCATGTGGAAGCGAGGAGGAAGGTAATGATGTGATCGTTTGACACTGAAGGGGTTGTGGCGCAAGGTTCTGATGGGTTTGGCAAATCATCCACCCCCCCCCCCCCAGCCCCATTACCATGAGGGTCACGCATATGACGGGCAAGAGAAAAGGTTGCTCGTGGCCTTTGTTGGATTGGGGTACTTTTTCAGCACCCAGACTTGACAGGGGCAGAGCGTGGTAAAACAGCGCATTCCGGCGAGACGACCTTGGGATAGACATTGCATTCTACTGCGACGACCGGGCACGGCGTGGTGGGGTGTGGAAGTGAGAGGCACTTGTAAATAGGTGTGTCAGGCGCACTCTGCCCCGGGCATCTGCGACACGGGGCAATGTCATGACCGTAACGTTTGTGTTAGAATCAACGATCCAGGACGTTGTTATTAATGAAGAACCCGAGTACTGGTTCTGCGGCCGAGTCCGCCAAGTTGATTTGCTAGGTATGCCTGGGTGGCCTACAGCTCGTCTCGCAACCGCCCGGTGGCTTCCTCGGCGATTCCGTCCTCACCAGAGGTCGGAACGAGGCCTTCCGCTGCTTCATGGCCTGCCTCGTGGCCTGCCTCTCCAGCCGAGGGCTCCCCTATTTCGTCCATGTGGCCGACCTGCTCCCCGATCCTGTCGATTATGCTGCCAACCTTGTCAACCATGGTCTCGGGGTCCCCACCCTCGCTTTCAGCCGCATGCTTGTCCGCCTGGCCAACCTGTGCAGTAGGTACAGCACCGTCCTGGCCGACGCCGACAACCTTGGCGCTCTGGGCCCCCCCGCCGCCAGCAACGGCGACCTCCATGGTCGCGTCAGGCCTCCCGCCGGCCAGACCCACGGCCGCGGAGCCGGTGCGGAATACGAGGCGCACGGGAAGCCACACGAGCCACCACAGCGGGCCGTACATGAAGCGGCGGAACACCAGCCACGACAGGGTGGCGAGTAGCATGTAGAAGGTGGTTTGCAGGTACCAGGTGTCTGTCTTGGTGCTCTTGAGCAGCACGCCGACCAGGTCACGGCTGGACCGTAGCATGTCGTCCATGCGCGAGTAGTTGGACCCGAGCGCCTTCATCTTGAGTGTCGACTCGTGCAGGGCCTCGTGCACGGCGATGCTGCGCGACAGCTCGTCCGTCACGGCCTGGTGGGCCCGTCGCAGCGACACGGTCAGGTCCGACGACGCCGCTACCACGGGGTCGCCGTAGCCGCCCGTGGCCTTGTGCGTCTGGCGTCGCCGCGGCGCGTGGCCTGGGGGCGGCGCTGGCGAGTTGGCGCCGGACCGGCTGGGCGTCGAGGCGGCGCGCGTGTACGACTGCAGCAGCAGCTCGCGCTCAAGACGCTGTGCCGCCTCGAGGGAGCGCTTCGCTGTGAGCTGGGCCCTGTGGAACGATGCGCGGCAGCTGGGGCGGGCCCGGGGGGCCGAGAGGTCAGCAACTGGGGCCATGCAGTCTATGATTTGTGAGATGAGTGCACGAGTTCGCGCAACGACTCACCGCTTGACCTCCCCTTCCAGCCTGGCAGCGCCCTCCCTCAGCCTCTCCTTCTGCCGTGCGGCGTCGCTGCCGTCCCTGCCGCCGCGTAGGTCTGTGATCTCCTCGCCCAGGAGCTCCAGGTCCTCCTCGTCGTCGCGCAAGATGTTGCCGATCTCGCCGCTCAGCTCCGCCGCGACGCTGTCGTCGTCCTCGCCGAGGACTTGGCCGCCTGCAAGGGGCACGGAGCCGGGCTGGAACTTGAGGTTTGCGAGCCGGTCGATTAGCTCCCTCGCCTGCGCCGTCGTTTCCTGGAGCGCCGTCAGGCGCTCTTGCAGCGAGTCGAAGGACATGTCGGGTCCTCACGTGCTCCCTCTTTGCCGCGTCCGGGTCGTGGCGGTCCTGTCTGTCTCTGCTGACGAGTGGGTTGCAATTATGCTGAGGTAGAGCTGGTTGTGTCTGGGATCAGCAGTTCAGGACAGCCTCCCCGAATTGCCTTGCACTGGGGCCACACGTCATTTAGGGGTAGCGACGGCCCGAGCGCGCGCCCGGGCAGCCGGGGGCAGGCGGTCGCCTTGCTCTCTTGCCCGCCGCGAATTTTCCTGCAGCAGCTGTCTAATGAGCAGAGAGAGCTTCAGACGGAGGGGCCGCCGACTGTGCTGCCACCACGGCGAATTGACAAGACAACTGCCCACGCCATCCCGCCCACAACGTGCTGTTGATCGTCGGTCTCGTCGCCCACAGAATATCCCACACTCGCACCCACACGCCACCGCCTGCCATCATGATTACCCGCTTCATCACCGAGGTCAACACCAAATTCAACCCCTTCTCTGCAAAGTCGAGGTCCGCCCGGCTGTTCCTCTCGTTCCTGCCGCCGACGGCACGCAGCCAGGGCATGGCCATCCAGACGAAGCTGCTGCAGCGGGCATCGACCGACAAGGCTGCCCTGCAGGTCAAATTCAGTACGGCTGCCTATTCCATACCTCCCCAGCCGCTGCGCCCATACCCCATACCCCATACCCCATACCCACGCCATGTATGCGTGTATGCATGCCTATATGCGCATGCGCAAGCGCAATTTTCCATTTCATTCTTTTTAATACGGAACACTGACGACTGATCCTTGGACACAGAGGACGGGAAGCTCCTGGACCTCGACTGCGAGAACTTGGGCATCAAGAGCCTCGTCGAGGAGTGCGACAGACACTCACGAGTATTGCAGAAGCAGGCAGACCTGGCGGATGCGTAGTGAAACCGTTTGAGGATCTGCTTGGGAGTATGAGAAGGGCAGTGCGTTGTGTATGAGGACGTAGTCGACGCGAGAATACCCATGATCATATGCATGGCAGGCGTTCGGAGGGAAGAGGTGGCACTCTTTTGTAAACTATCTATCGTATGCATCCGAGCACCTTCGGGCATGGCCACCGATGCCAGTCAAACACAGAGAGGGGCGGGAAGGTCTTGACAAGGACTACTACGGTGGTGTCGAGAAGCTCGAACGACTTGTATTTCTCTTGGCGGTTTTTTTTATCTACTTTTGAAGTTCAAATACGACCACGAACTAACGCAAACCCCGGGAAGCCAATCGCTTCAGCCCTTTTGAGAGCCCCTCGGTCCCATAGCTGGTCCTCTGGGTCCTTACATTTATGCGGAGGCTCCGCTGATGAAGAACCACTTGTCTATCGAGGCATCGATCTTCTCGGGGGGGATCTCCTGGTTGGCGGGGATGGGAGGCAGCTGGTCGGGGGAGACACGGCTCGGGGAGTGGCTGACAGTCAGGTTGGTGCTGGAAGAGGGCATGTTAGCAGGGCCGTGTGATTGCGAGAGGCGTTGGGGGCGGACACATACGTAGAGACACCGCCGGCTGGAGTCTTGCCGGTGATCAGCCTCTCCCAGGCCTCGGCACACTCGTGGACGACGTCCATGGCGTACTTCTTGTTCTTGCACTCGCCGGTGAAGGCGAACTGGTTCTCAGGCTTTCCGTCGGGGATCTTGTAGATACGGAACCACTCGTTGGTGGCACGCAAGAGGCCGGGCAGGTGACGCTCGACATCCTCGACGTCGTGGAGCTTGGAGGCCAGAGGGTCGTTGACGTCGATGACGATGACCTTCCAGTCGGTCTCTTCCTCGTCCAGAAGGGCCATGACGCCCAAGACCTTGACCTGCTTGACCTGGCCGGTGTAGCCAACGAGCTCGCCAATCTCGCAGACGTCGAGAGGGTCGTTGTCACCCTTGGCCTTGGTCTCGGGGTGGACGACGTTGGGGTCCTCCCAGGTCTGAAGGGCGTGGCGTCAGTCAGAACACGATGTGGTGTTGTTGTTTGGCCCGAGGCCCGGGGCCCCAGGGGGGGGGGGGGTTTGGGGGTGGACTGCTGGTCATGTTTGTTTATCCATACCTGGGGGAAGGCACCGTAGTTCCACAGGTAGCCCTTGTGGGGGAAGCAGTTGCGGACATATCGGAGCTTGCCCTTCTTGATGTCCTGCTTGATGGGGTTGAGGAGTTCCTCCTTGGAGATCTAGGCAATTGACAGGCTGGTGGTTAGCCGACAGGTCGGAGGTTGTGGGAATGAGTCGGGCACAAGACCAGGCTCGTAGCTCACCTCAAGCTTGGCATTGGTCCAGCGAGGGATCTCAACAATCATGTTGAGGACGGTCTTCTCCTGGTTGGCAAACAGGGGGATGTCGTGGAAGGGCGACAGCGGCACGCCATCCTTCTCGATGTACACACGGTGCTCGAGGGTGTAGGGGGCGGCGACCTTGCGGGTGGTGTAAGACATGTTGCCGTCTTGTCTTGTTGCGGAGTTGGGAGGACAACAAGAAGAAGCCGAGAGGTGACGGGCGATCTGGGCTGTGCGGAGGGACGAAATCTTGAAAGCTGGGCTGGCCCTGGAAGAGCTTGTGAGGGTGAGGGTGGGATGCGGTCCAGGAGGGGGGCCAGGAGTAGAAGTTGACAGCAGGCCACTTGGTGCTGCTCTGGAAGATTGTGGAGGGGTCGGGGGCGGAGGGGCGGAGAGCGATAGCGGGGCTGCAAGATTTGGCCTGCGACCAGCACAGCTGTTGCTGTTGCCGTTGCCGCCGCTGCTGCTGCTGCTGCTGCTGCTGGTGTTGCCCCACGCGGCAAGTGGCCAGCAGCCGCCTCCTCGCGCTCCTCGCGCCTGGAGTTGCGGTAAGGCCAGACGAAGGGCTCTCTGCGGTTGCATGACGCAGACTCGGACTGCTGTCGGAATACGACACAGACGCGAGTCTTTCCGCACAAAGAAATGATAGATGCTTGCTGCCCTTGGCTGACCTGGCTGGCGCCTCACAATCAATCAGCCGCTCCGTGTCTCTCTCTGTCTGTCTCGATGAATCGTCAAGGTTCGGGAAAAGTAGGAAGCATGCCTCGTGCCTCGCAAACGTCCAGTCTTGTTTTGTGTGAGTGAGTGACTAAAGTCCTTCCATCCGCCACCGTCCTGCGAGAATGATACGAATTGAGACAGAGAGAAAGCAACGGGAAGACGGAAACCTGTCCAACCGCTTGGCCACGGGGGATGCTCTTGCCATCCACGCCCAGGGTCCCTCAGGGCGACTGTCCACGCACCCCCCCCCCCTTCCCCCTTCCCACTCCACACCCACAAACACACTCTCTCGCACAACTGACTACAGGCCGCCAAGGCCAAGGTACGACGAACATGTTATGTTGTTCATGATTTCCATTCAAACTGATACCAAATATCACAAGCAATTGCCTCGTCTCTCCTCTTCGGGGTATCTGCTGCTAGACTAAAGAAAGCATTCTCCCACTTGAAATTTGCCGTTGAGCTCCATCTCGTAACCCGTACCGCCGTCTTCATCACGAGCAAGTACGCTTCATGTGGCCCCCTTTCGCTCCGCGCCGCCCCCCCCCCCCGGGGGGGAAAAATCTGGAACGGGTGGGAAGACATGGCACAAACAAGCCGAAGCTACAAGAGAACCGTTTCCACCCTCACGCCGTCTGCTTCATCCCATGGGCGACAGCAGCCGCGCGGTTCTCCCGGCCGCCCTATCGCCGGGGGAGATTGCCGTAAGAGCCCTTTCCAGAATTATTCCCATACGCTCCGGCGTTGAACCCCTGCGTGATGCTCTGCCGCACAATCGCCGCCGCCGCCTGGCTCGCCGCCATCCTCTCCTTCTGCCGGTGCCTCTCTCGCAGGTATCCTGCCGCCTCGGGCCGCATCCGCAGGATTCGGAGGATCATATCGTCCGACGGGTCTGCCTGCGCCTCTTTGCGCTTCTCCTCTTTGGCCCGCTTCATCGTGCCCAGGTTGCGGCTCATCATGATGGATTTGCCACGGCGGATGGTGCCCATGCTGCCAAACGCTCCTGCGCCCGAGTTGAACGTCGGCCCAAAGGTCGCCGGCGCTGACTGCCGGCTGGCCTGCTGCACCTGTTGTTGTGCGCGCTGTTGCGTCGCTGCAACCATACGCTCCGACGTCCGGATGAGCGTTTCGGTTGGGTCGAAGTACCAGAAGTTGAGCGAGGCCAATTCATGCCACTTGGGTGATTTCAGCACCTCTGCCGGGACTCCCAGCACCTCGCCATCCTCGTCCTTGGCGTGGAAAAACTCAAAGAGCATGTCGAGCCACTTGTACACCACGTCGAGCTCGACCTGCGTGAGCGGCTTCTGCGTCGACGGCTTGTCTGACAGAGGTGGCACGAGCAGGCTTTCTATTGACATGAGGACCTCCTTCCACAGGCGGGTCATGACCGCCATCATTGTCGCCTCCGTCAGCGTCTGCTTCATGATGGCAAAATTCTCATCAAAGTAGTTGAAGAGGGCTTGGAGTGCGTTCTCAACATCGGCCTGTGTCACCGGCGGAGCAGCAGTCTTCCTAGTCTTCCACATGTTCCCGATCGACGCAGCAATGCCCCTGCTGAGCAGTGTCTTCAGGGCTTCATGGGAAAGTGATGCGTTGATGACAGTTGTCAGCTGTGAGCATGTCAGTTGCTGCTCCCGCGTCGAGAAGGGCCGGGGCGGAAGGCGGGGGGGGGGGCTGAGGGTTTCCAAACACACCTTGTCTGTGATCTTCCGCACCATATCTCGCTCCGTCCTTTTCAGGTGCCTGAAGGCCTTGCCGAAGTGGAACTGGATGTCATCTTTCTCGCCCTCCATGCTGACTCTGATCAAGAGCCTGCCCTGCGTGTCAAGATCCAGCCAAAACTCACGAGGCAGGTAGTCGCTAAAGTGGACCGGGTCGAGCTTCAGCGAGGTCCGACCCACAAAGTCATGGTCTCCAAAAGTATCGTAGTCCCACAACGTCGCGATCACATTCACTGGTCCCGTGACGGTCACGTCCACCGACTCATCCCAGCGTGGGTTCAGGGTCCTGGAGACCACGCGGGTCTTTGCAAGACGCTTCTGATACTCATCGACCAAGACCACGTAAGGATCACTGTACCCATTTGGGTCGCAAGCCTTGATGTCCTCTGCCTCGACGACCTTGATGGTGAAGACATACTTGTCCGGCTTGCGGTACTGCTTCGGGCCTTCCTTGGTCCTCAGCACATCGGCGCACCCCTCCACGTTCATGGCCTTTTCCAGTTTGTCCAGCGACTGCATCGCATACTCAATATTGTTCAACTTGACGAAAGACTGGATGGATTGGTCAGTGGATCATTCCGATACAGCGGCCAGAACATGTCAGGCACTTACCTCCGGGTAGAACTGGAATGGCTCTATGCCATCCTTTGTATTCCAGGCGTCCTTTGCCATTTGCATAAACCGCTCCTGCGTGGTCCTCTGAGCAGCCGCCAGCTCCTGGGCTGTTTGGCGGTCCATCTCCTTTGCGAACTGACCCTCGACGACCTCGCAGTAGCGGCCAATGCCGGCAGCAAAGGCCTTGGCCAAGGCAGTCATGAACTTGGCGTGGTGGACATCATCATCCCATTCAAGCTGGAAGATCTGGTCGACGGTCTGGTTGAACAATTGGAATATGTCAATGATGGACACACTGTGCCGCTCCGCGTCCGTAGGGATGTTGCCCGGATGGTTTGTCCTGACTTGGAAGTGGTCCTGTTTGATGGCTTCCTCCACGAACTGTGTCATTCTGGTTTCCGCCTCGCCGATCCAGCGCCAGACGAATTCTTCCAGTACACTCTCGATGTGAAAAGCGAACGGCATTCCCGGCAGGAACTCGAGATGGATCTTGCGGAGCTCGACTAGCTCCTTGTACAGGTCAAACCCGTCCACTACGTTGACCTCCTCCCCTCTTTCCTTGGCCGCTATGACGATCGTCTCGATCAGGGCCTTTGCGTCTTCCTCGAAGCTTGGGAACACTGTTTGGACCAGGACAGCGAAGGGCGACACACCCATGATCTTGGGGTTCCTGGAGTACTTCTTTTTGATCCTTGTGCACAGCTTTGTGACTGCCCGGCCAAGATTTACGACATGGGAGAAATCCCAATCTTCTTTGGCTTGGGGGACCTCCTTTTCGAGGAAGCCGTGGTACACTTGTTCGGCCTGCTGCTTGAGACCATCGGTGAGCGTCTTGGCGAACTCTTCCAGTTCGTCTTCCCGCTCGGAAAACACCGGATCTGGGTACACGTGGTTCATGAGAATGACCATTGTCACACCTACGGAAGGTGCCTTGGGTTCATAACAGTGCATTAGCACGTCATAGACATCTCGGAGGAGGGCATCGTGAAGAGCGTTGAGTATCTGCTGGTACATGGTGAAGTCCACCAGGGTCCACTTGCTAGGATCAATCTCGGGCAGGGTCGCGGCGAACAGTTGAATGTAAGGGAGCTTCTTGGGCTCGGGCGGCGGGGCCTTGGCAAAATCAAAACAGGCATCGAGCTCGTCACCTCGAAGCTCCTGGTCCAGGAACTTGCGCACGGCGACCTCGAGGAAGGTAATGTGCCTGGTAAACTGCGGGATGCGCCAGTACGCGCACAGCTCGTTCAGTAGCTCCAGGGACTGGTGTGAGAGCGGGACGAATTCCTCAGACTCGGTGTGCAGCTGATCGAACGTCATGGCATTCTGGAGTATCATTTTATAGAACGCCCTCGGGTCAGGAGGGATAAAGGTGTAGTTGGGCTCATCCACGCTGCGTATGCTGGAATTGTCATCAAACGAGAGGGAACTCAGACTGAAGGACGGGTCACCCCCGGGACCGGCCGAGTCGGGATTATTGATCATCTTGGCCAAATCCGCAAACGCCTGGTCATCGGAGAAGATGGACGTGGGGCGGACGGGCAAGGGCTTCTCGAAGCTTGTGACGGTCTTGCTGAGATCGGGGCGGACCTTCAACACGTCCAGCATCAGCGAGGTCAGGTGCTGACGCTCACCCGCTTTCCATTCCTCAAAAGACTCGTTCACATCGAAGTCCTGCCGCTTTAGGGCGCCATCCATGTTGGAGTCCAGGCGGTGCTGGTAGGCCTTGAGGTCTTTCAGGGCGGCCTCCTCGGTCCATACATTTCGGTTCACGTCGACGTCTGACTGCAGTTGGGAGTTGGTGCGGCCAAAGATCTTGCCCACGATCTGCACCATGTGCATGTCCTTGACCTGGTAGCTGTGCGGTATGTCGACCTCGATGGTCTTGTGCTCGCCGCCGCTCTGGCCGCCGTCGATTGACAGATTCTCGTCGTTGCGCAGCAGCTTCTGCTCCAGCGTCTGGAGCTTGCTCATGAGCTCGGGCTTGTCCTTGTCGGTGCCGTGCTCCCTGAAGATGCTCAGGATGAGCCTCACGAAGAGGGCGAGGTGCCTGTCGACCAGGATCTTCCAGGTGTGGTCGTCGGGGGCCTTGCCCCGGCCCTGTGCCCTGGACGCCGACGAGTAGAAGATAAGGATGAGGGGTTCGAGCTTGCGGTCCTTGTCGAGGCTCTTGCGAAAGCTTGCGTCGGTGAAGGAGGTGTAGGCCTCGGCAAAACTCCTCTTGAGGTTTGGGTCGCTGAAGCCCTGCAGTTTCTCGGTGCCCCTGACGACATGCCCCATGCGCTTCTCCAGCCAGCCGGAGAAGCTGTGTGGGAGCTTGACCTCCTTGCCCGAGGTTGAGCCCGTGGGGATGAACTCCTTGACCAGCTCGCCGATGTTCTGCGTGTATGTGTGGACCCTGGTGGGCGCCTTGGGAACCGTGACGTATTCCTTCCTCTTCTTCTTGGGCTGCAACAAGTAGTGCAGGAAGGCGACGCTGAGGGCGTAGTTGTAGGCATCCTCGTAGCTGACGGGAGCCTGGAAGGCCCGCGAACCAGCCCTCGATCTCCGTGGCGAGCCGCCATCCTCACGCTGCAAGCGGTTTATGCTCTTGTTCAGGCTCCTGCTATTGTGCTTGTACTGGCGGTCCGAAGATGTCGACATCGTGAGGGCAGCAGTCTAGGACGGGCAGCAGAGCAGGGCAGGGCAGGGCAGGGCAGGGCAGGGCAGGGCAGGGCAGGGCAGGGCAGGGTGTTGGCGTGGCGTGGCGTGGCGTGGCGTGGGTGGAAGTGACGTCCGCGCCCCTTATCCTGACCACAACATAACTTTGAGAGGTGGAGGTTGGGAGGGGGGGGCAGAGGAGGGCTGTTTGCAACGGGAAGGACCAGGCAGTCGGGCGGTGGATGGAGGATCGTGAACCGTTGACGGGGACGTGGACGGGGACGTGGCCGGGGGATCAGTGCGGGCGTTGATGGAGCAGAAGGTTGGTGTTGTGAAACGGAAGGACCAGCAATCAACAACGGCGCCGTTGGGGTTGCCAGGTACTATGTATGTAGGTACGTGTGGGCGTTGTACGTGTGTACGTGTAGGTTATCTGCGGTTAGTATGTAGGCTAGGTAGTCTACCCGTAGTGTCTATGCACGACGGTGCGCACTCAGCCGGACTAAAATGGCCCAGAAGCGGGCGGTTGGAGCATTTGGTTCCTGTCGTCCCTGGTCTCGGTTGAGGCAGCAAAGGGCACAGACTCAACTTTTGTTTTGTTCAGGAGTTGGGTGGTCTACTGTGTAGTGGTCTGGCTGGCTGCAGGGTGCTTGGCAGAACAGGACGGGACAGGGCAGGGCAGGGCAGGGCAGGGTGTGGGGGACGGATGAGGGTGAAGGGAGAAGGACCGCCTAGGTGTCCACCCCGAATTGCAGCCCAAGGGACGTCATCACGCGGCGAGTGGGCGAATTGGATGCGGGAGCACAGGAGATGCGCCCGCCCATGGGTTCTCCCTGCTTGCGGCTGTTGGTCTGTCTTTGGCGGCGCGGAAATCCCCCACTTGGGCCTTTTCCAATTCCAGCCACCCCTGACCGTATCACAGAATTAAACATGCGGGCCAGCTGTTGTCCAGTGAGACATGCAGGTCGTCAAGGGACGAGCCAGATTCCCCAAAATTCTAGTCAGTCTCAGTCGGTCACCTCCCGCCAACAAAGAAGCACAGGCTGCACAGCAGACTGCTCCTCACTGCACAGTACGCCTCAGCTTGCACCCCCGAAGCCAGGTGGCCAGCCACCTGCAACGGGCACGCTTGCAGCCAGTGAACATGTTAGTCCGACGACTGTGGAAGCGACGACTGTGGAAGCCACGCGATGATATGTAGGTAGTCCACCAGAGGCCGGCCACTCGGCGTCGTAGACGCGCGGGACAGCTCCTAATCCCGCTGGTTTGTCGCATCTTGCTCTCGTCTCCTCTCACCTCCTCTCACCTCCTCTCCCCTCCCACGACGGCCCCCTGCGGATACAAAAGATGGACACGGGTGTGATCGAGCTACACGCTGTGGGGCGAGTCCTATACGAGGGGCAAGCCCGGCTGCAGGAACACGACACCACGCTCGGGGCGTGTTTGGTGACGAGTAGAAGCAGTCTCGTGGACGGCGCCGCGTTCCCAGACTGGCGACTGGCGACTGGCGACTGGCGTGTGCCTGCCTGTGGCCCATGAAAAGGACCAGAAACAGACTGGGCAGGCGGTCAGGCGGGAGGGCAGGCGGGCGCCATTTGCCGCCGCGACTGAGGTGGTCGTCGCCGTCAACGCCTCGCCATGGCTCAGATGTTGTGTGTGTGGTTGAAGGTCGGCGGCCGAAGCCGTTCCCTGCATGTCGCTGGTGGGTGCTGGACCTGATTTGCAAGTGCGGCGGTCAAACGGGGGAAGCGGTGGCCGTTTGGTTGTGACGAGACGAGATTATATACTCCAGTATGTATGTTAGACGGCCACCTATGCCACGCTGCCAGGGCTGCTCAGCACTGTGGTGGTCTCTTGTGACGATGCAATTTCTGGGGCAGGGGCAACCTGACGGGGGCGTTTTGGTGTTTCGACAAGCTCACCAGCTGGCTCGAGGATCCAAGGTTCCAAGGTTCCCCTGAAGGGGTCTCACCTGCATGGGCCACTGGCCGATCCCCAGGCCTCGATTGAAGATCAGATGGTTGCTTAACCTTGGTGCAGGCCACTAGCAGGATAATGCCATTCCTGGGGACTGTGCAGGACTGACTGTGCAGGACTGACTGCACAGTATTTTTCATTATTTGTTATCCATAATCTAGTCATGACCTGGAGAAATGAGCCCTTCATGCCCAACGCGAGCTACCGGTACATGGCCCAGGTACTGTAGGCTATTTGGTCTTGGCAGCTGGTACCTTGGTACTTGCTTGGTGGTCATGTGGGACCAAAGACTACCTACCTACTACTACTGTGTAGGTAGGCAGGTAGGTAAGTAGGTATCTACCTAGGTACCCAGGCAACCCATGCAGGTGGTCGCTGCTGGACTGCCCGACAGAGAGGGAGGTGGTTGGAGCGCGGTTGGCCGTGGCCGTGACCACACGTCCGCAGACAAAGTCAGGACCAGGAATAGAAACAGAAACAGAAACCCAGTCTACCTACTTACCCGCGGCACACTGCATCCTCCGTGTGTAGGTACCTACGTGCCTACCTACCTACCTACCTATCTACCTAGGTAGGTGACCCTCTGCCCGTGCCGCACGAGGCAGTCGGGGAGACTAATAAGATCAGGTCCCAGTAGCCCGGCACGGTGACGCCTTGCCCGCCGAGCCTTTTGCTCTTATTCTTAGCCTTGAGACTGTCTGTCTGTCTGCCTGCCTGTCTGTCTCTGTCTACCCACCGCAAGATTGTCTGCCTGGGTGGTCACTCCCCTCCTCATCTGCCCCCCGGTTGCGCGCGCATCATCCGTGTCACGAGGATCCACACGCATTCCTCTGCCGCCTCCTGCAGCGCAGCACACAAGCAGCAGTCAGGCAGTCAAGCACAGGAACGAACAGGCGCGGGAACAGGTAGATACAGGCACACATCGGCACCCTGTGCTGCCCGGTCCAGCCCAGCCCAGCCAGCCCTGCCCTGCCCTGGCGCAACCCCGCGACGACTTGGGTGGCCCACAGCCAGGCGTGCCCTTGTCATGTTGGACTTCCAACCTCTTTAATAATATCGCAGCAGAGTACACCACGACACTCACCCGACCTCGACAATTAATACCCGCCTCCCATTCGCCTCTTAGCCACGCCATTACACGCGAGCGCAACATCCTTTTCCCCCTCTGCATGACTACGGCCACTGCTGCGTTGCATACGGCGGGATAGCTCAAAACCCCTCGCCCTGCCTCCCGGCTCTGGGCGCCGCCCTCGAGCCCCTGACGCTTCATCATGGGCAACGTCTCGAGCAGGCCCGACGACGGTGCCGCGCTCTATCTCAGCGACCAGAATCGATGTGAGTCCCGCATCCGCCCATGCTACCTCCTGTCCTCTGTCCTGCGCCGCGCGCTGACCCCCCTGTCCCCTCCTGTAGTGTCTATCGCATCGCTTGTCATAAGCAATACCCGGAAGCGCACTTCCATCAACATCTCCCCCAATGCATTTCCCGCTACAAGAGTATCAGCATCGCGCCCTGCCGGCGACAACACCCCGGTTGAGTTTATACAGGTCCGCCCTGCCCCCGCCCCCCGCCCCCCGCCCCCCGCCCCCGGAGTCGCCGTTCCTTTAGAGTTAGACACAGAGAGCGAGAGCGACAGGGAGAGGGAAAGAGAGACGGAGAGGAAGAGGGAGAGAGAGAGAGAGAGAGAAGAGAGACTGACTGGCTGGCTGTGTCGTCTGCAGGATCCAGAGTTGGCGACATACCCGGGCCTGCCTGCCTTCCTGCTAAAGCTCAGCAACGACGACGAGCTCATGTTCACATTCACCTTCAACGTCCGCCAAACACCGACGACGAGCCCCGACCCGAATAGCAATACCGTGGACACCCAGATTAACGGTCTCACATACGTCTACGCTCCCACCTCCAGAGAGGTGGAGAACCTCGTCACGCGGGAATTTCACGCCGACCCAAACCTACACAAGAACTCAAACGTCGAGCTTATCGGCGACTTCACAACTGGTGGCAGCGGCTCCGTCACTTTCGACTGGGCTTGGAAGTGGAAACCACCCAGGAATGCCGAGGATTCAGGCGGTGGATGGAGAAATTCCTGCAGCGTATGTTCCAAGGCCCATTCCGCACCATCGGCGCCAGCGCCCATCTGACGTGCTCACAGTTTGTGCAATACGACTCGCGCGCCCACGAGCTGCAGACCCTCGCCAGCTTCTCATTCTGGGTCCAGAGTATGTCGCCTACCAGTTGCTACCCCTCTCCTCCAACCATATCCTAACCATGTACAGACACGTCGCCCTATCTCAGCCAGCCCAGCTCCCCTCCGCCCTTTCTCCTGACCGTACCGCCGAGAAGCCGCGGTGCTTCCTCTCAGTCCGTCGAGTCGAGAATAAGCACCCTCGAGATCGACGAGCCTGCTTCCCCTACCGTCGCAGCTCACGACAATAACAATGGAGTATCGCCCTCCGCGACCACCATCGCCGTACCAGTCGCCATCCCCCTTCCAGAGCCCGTGAAGGTCGATGTATCTTGCCCGAGGCCTAATGACGATGTCTCCGCGTCGGATGATGGACCTGTCTTCCGAGCGACAATGAAGGCGCTGGAGCAAAAGACGGGGAACATGCGCACCCAGATGAAGCGCATGATCAAGAAGGCAGAAGCTGCCCACGCAGCACAGATTGAGGCAAACGACGCGCAGGTGGCCTTTGTCGAGTCGCTCCGGGGCGCGTCCTCCACGAACGCCAACGCCGTCCAGCCGGCCATCGAGCACTACTTTGATAAAATTGCGCGGGAGATCCTCAGCTACGAGAGGCAGAACACGCTCAACCTGCAGAAGATAGTGATTGAGCCGCTGAGCAAGTTGTACCAGATCGACATCAAGCAAGCCGAGGCCAAGAAGCGAGACTTCGAGGAGGAAAGCAAGGACTTTTATGCCTACGTTGGTCGGTATCTCGGCCAGCGACACGATTCGGTCAAGGCCAAGCACAGCGACACCAAATACCAAACAAAGCGGCGCAATTTCGAGCTCAAGCGCTTCGACTACTCATCATTCATGCAGGACCTTTCCGGGGGCCGCAAGGAACAAGAAGTGTTATCACACCTCACTAGGTATGCGGATGCCCAGGCCCGGGCTTACCTGCAGGCTTCCAAAAAGGTCGAACGACTGCTCCCACAGCTGGAGGCCCTTTCGAGCGAGGTGCAGGTTGCGGACAAGGAGTACCAATACCAACGCCGAGAGCGCGAAGAGAAACGGAGGCTCCTCGAGAAGAGCAACCTAAATTACGTGGAGCCAGATTCCATCCCCTCTTCGGTCTCGGGCAACGCCGCGAACGGGAACACATCCGACACAGAGATAAGCAGGGCGGACAGCACGGGCTCACAGCTCAAGTCGATCGCGATCAGCAGCTCAAACACGCCAGCCCCCAGCACCGGCGACCTCTCCAGGTCCCCTGGCAGCTTGAGCCACGCCATGCTGGCCAGTCCGTCCCAGGGCTCAAAGTTCAAGGGCATCCGGGACCTCGAGGAGCGCGACACCACTCAGACCGAGACGGAATCGCAGAGGAAGGAAGGGCTCCTGTGGGCTTTGAACCGCCCTGGCGGACATGTTGACCCTCGAAACTTGAATAAGCAGGGTTGGCATAAGTATGTCACTCGTGTCGCACCCATGCCGCTTCTCTGCTAACGGATGTCCACAGGTTCTGGATCGTCCTGGATGGGGGCAAGCTCTCAGAGTACAGCAACTGGAAGCAAAGACTCGACTTGCACATGGACCCTATCGATCTGCGCATGGCATCGGTGAGAGAAGCAAGGAACGCAGAGCGCCGTTTCTGTTTCGAGGTCATCACCCCACACTTCAAGCGCGTTTACCAGGCCACATCCGAGGAGGACATGAACAGCTGGATCACAGCCATCAACAATGCGCTGCAGAGCGCCGTCGAGCGGGGCCTGAAGGACCAGCCGGCACATTCCAGCACGCCGTCAAACGACTCCGGGTCCTTTAGGAGAGACATCGGGTCCATCCTGACAGGCAAGAGCCCTTCGCTTGGCCATGCGCAGGCACACCCGCCGTCGTCAAACATGCCCGGCCGGCGGACGACCGTGGGTGCTCGGCCACAGACAGGGCGCTCCCCCGGCGGCGGCGGCGGAACCTTTGATGAAAACCCTGACAAGCTGCTCCAAATGCTCCGCGACAACGACCAAGGGAACTGCTGGTGTGCTGACTGCGGTTCTGGGTCAAAGGTCGAATGGGTGTCCATCAACCTGGCCATCATCCTGTGCATCGAGTGCAGTGGGATCCACAGGTCATTGGGGACACACATCAGCAAGGTCCGATCGCTAACCCTGGACATCACCTCTTTCACGCCCGACATTGTCGAGCTACTCCTGCTCGTGGGCAACCGGGTCTCCAACATGATTTGGGAGTCGAGGCTGGAGCCGGGCATGAAGCCCTCGCCTCAGGCAACCCGCGAGCAGAGGCTGCGCTTCATCACTTCCAAGTATGTGGACAGGGCTTTTGTCGAGCCCATCTCGGCAACGCTGTCCAGGTATCCCTCCCCGGATGACACACTTCTTGCGGCCATCAAGAAGAATGAGATCCAGCAAGTCATTTACGCCCTCGCCCTCCGTGCCAACCCCAACGTCGCGGACAAGTCCCGCGGCACCCACCCCGTCTTCCTCGCACTCGCAGCTGCCGATCCCGCATCTCCAAGCCCAGCAGTCTCCCCCCAGCCGCCACCGCCGGCCGACGCGAAGACGATCCCATTTGCCATCGCCGAGATGCTACTGCAGAATGGCGCTGAGGTCCCGGCTGGGTTGCCTGCTTTCCCGCTCAGCCGCAGTGCTCTGCAGTATCTCGACAACAAGCGCGGG
The DNA here is from genome assembly GCA_038088545.1 of Diaporthe humulicola. Lineage (NCBI taxonomy): Eukaryota > Fungi > Ascomycota > Sordariomycetes > Diaporthales > Diaporthaceae > Diaporthe > Diaporthe humulicola. The sequence goes on from JBBWSL010000104.1 coordinate 26,768, forward strand.
AGGTCGACGCCCGGGTCATTCCTTATGGGCAACGCCGGTGTTGATGGCGTGGGGAGCCTTCCTACCGGCGGCAGCAGCGGGGCGAGTCCGCTATCGTCCAAGGACAAGGAGGGCCGGATCGCGAAGCGGGCCAGTGCGGGTGGTAGGCTGGCCAAGTCACCCATTCCCGAGAGATAGGGCTGCTCCGTGCCGTTGACATTCTGGCCGATCCATTTCCGCAGCAGCCACAAGGAGGCGGACCATGCGAGGAGGCTCTTGCAGCTGTCATCTTCGTCGTGAACACCATGTGGCTGTTCTTTTTGTGTTTCTCTTACCGTCATTTTCTTTCGCCGGCGGCGGCATTGAAAACAATGCCTGCCCCCACCCTGTTATTATTGAATGTTTCCAAGGGGAGCCTCGCGTCACCCTCTGCTCGACTGAAGCTTTGAGCATTGAGGGTCTGGTTATCTGTGGTATTTGTATTTTGGGTGCGGCGTCTTGGGGCAGAAACCAGCAAAGCATGAGAACGTTGCCTCTTCCACCTTGAAGTCATGAGAGTGGTCCTGTCTATCCGCGTTTTCCTCGTTGCTTGTCGAGTTTCCCGCACTCATCTATCTGTCGCGGGCGAGGGGAGTACAGGGGTTGCAGAGAAAGCCATATATACACACAAACACACAAACAGTCGTGCATCACAGAAGGTAGCTTATGCAATAGGGTAGGGTGGAGGGGGCTCGGGAGAGGTGGGCTACACCCACTCCTAGGAAGAACCCACCAGAGCGAGCATTTTGGAAAGTTCTGGATGGACGAATGGACAGATGGGCGATGTGGACTATGACGATTCCGACGAAGGACGAAGATGATGACGACTCCTGCACACTTTCCATCGGACCGGTTTGGTCAGTCGGTCGGCCATGGGGAAAGGTTGATCAGGGACGGGGGTTTGTAAGGATAGGGCCCAACTAGGTTTAATGGTAATGGAATGAATGATCGAAAGAGCACCGATGCCTGCCACAGGCCCAAAGTGGCTGGCTGCTTACATGGTATATGTGAGCAGGACGAGCGACCCACTTGGGCTCACATCACGACACACTGAAATGGATGCGACCAAGAAACACATCTTTCCATGGACATTATCGTCAGGCAGGCCACGACTGTTTCAATCATCTCCTTGAAAGAGGTCCTACGTACTAATAGACGCAACATAATACGACCTCGACCCCGTAACGCCTATGGCTTTTCCTAACTAGTAATCGATGTGGCCAGCGAAGACAGCGTCCGTCCACCTTTGTTGTGTTCTGCTAGAATCCCGCCTGTTGACATGCCTGTTGTGCATCGAAACAATTCCAATCCTCCAAGTTCTCTTCTCTGGAGTGACTGGCTCCTCATGTTCCGAGTATCGCCCTGCGAGTAGAATGCATCAATTGTCCTCCCTTTAAAGCAGCAGCAATATACGTAATCCCGTCCGTCAATGAGGACGTGGCCAAAGACTGGGCATATCATAATCAAATCGCAAACCCGAGCAAAAACGGACAAGTAATTAAGCCAAACACCGCCGGACCGTTGCTCAGCAGTCGAAGTCCATCTCGAACGAGCCGCCCAACCAATCTCGCCGGAATCGTCCGGCAAGGCTCGTGAGAGACGGCCTGGCAGGAGAGGTGGGGATTTCGCGATACTATTGCTTGCTTCCCTTGACCGCCTTCCCCTTGGTAGCCTTTGGTTTCACCCCGTTGCCGTTCTTCGTCGCTATCAAAGCCGGGCCCGGCCCCTCGGGCAGGTCATCCTTGGTGTAGTGACTGGTCGCGTCGTGGCCGAAGAGCGTTTCGTCACCCTTGCCACCCATCGCCGCGAACTCCTCCGGGTTCCTGTTATCGAACGGCCTGGGCTCCGCAACTGCTGGCCGAGTGTTTTTCTTGTACACAGTGACAGGTTCCTTCCCATTGATGCCAGGTACCTCCCTGACCCTGACCGAATTGATGCTGCTGAGTAAAGTGCGCTCCCGGGCGACTCCACGGCGTTGGATGTCAAGGCCGCTGACACCGCCTACCAAGCCGTCGGTGCTGTCGTTTACGCCAGGACCCTTGGCGGTCATCCACGGGTGGTCCAGGCATTGGTCCACCGTAAAGCGCTTCTCCGGATCAACCACAAGCATGGAGTCGATCAGATCGACTGTGTGTCTTGGTTAGTCAAATGAGACTTTGAGATGAAGAGATCACCGTGCTTGCACGACTTACGAGCAGGGTCGCCGACCGAGTCCCAGTACGGCGAGGGATAGTCAAACCTGCCACTCTTGATCTGCTGCGACAGGGTGTACGGAAAGTCCTTCGAGTACAGCTCATCCGAAAAGGGCGGGAATCCGCAGAGACAGATGTACATGACAACTCCGAGCGACCAAATATCGACGGCTTTCGTATACTTTCTGTGTCTGGTGTCGGCCAGGATTTCCGGTGCAACATAGCTCGGCGTGCCACAGAGCGTGGTGGTGAACGACTCCTCGCCGATGATCTTGGCGAGACCAAAGTCCGCCAGCTTGACGTGGAGGTCTCGGTCCACCATCAGGATATTCTCGGGCTTGATGTCCCGATGGACGATGTTTCGATCATGCTGTGGGTCTTGTTAGCAAATGCGAGAATGGCAAAGCCAGGGGTGTCTTGCCAGGTATTTGATTCCCTGAAACAGCTGAATGAACAGCTTCCGCGTCTCGTCTTCAGTCAGCTTCTGCTTCATCACGATGTAGTTGAAAAGCTCTCCCTCCGCCGCAAGCTCGAGCACGAGGAATACAGCATTCTTCTCGTTGAAGGTATCTTTCAAACAGAGCACGTTCGGGTGGCTGACACCCATGAGAACGGCAATCTCCTGTTGCAGGCCGTCGGTCTTCGACCTCTCTTCTACACCAGGAGTCTTGGTGAAGATCTTGACGGCATATCTCTTTCCGGTCGCTTTCTCGACACATAGGAAAACCTCGGCAAAGTGGCCTTTGCCCAGCTGCTCGAGCAAGGTGTACTGCTGTAGGAACGCGTTGCTCTGTCTGGCCCTGGGGTACTTGAAGATGAAACGGGCCTTGTCCAGTACTGCTATCTCGTCACCCTCCTTCAGCTCTCGCCGTTGGTTCCGCCCGATGATCGCCTCGTTGACAAAGGTGCCGTTGCTTGACAAGTCCTCCACAATTGCAATAGTGTCATTAGTCTTGTGCTCCGTGAATAGCAAGCAGTGGCGATTCGAGACGCTGGCGTCATCCACGACGATGTCTGGACCAAATTAGCATCCCTCGGGAAAGAATCGGTAGACGAACGCTGGAGACCTACCACACTCGGGGTGGCGGCCGATGAGGTAGCCACCAGATGGAGCATCGGCGATCTTGGTGTTCTCAAAGCTCTCCTCCTGCTGCTTTGGCGACTTCTTGGCCCCTTTCTTCTTCTGTGCGACATCAAGCAAGGCGTCTGACCTCGGACAAGCAGCCCTCTTCTTCATCACCAGGCACTTGCCGCCGTATTTCGTGTTCAGGGGGAACAGATAGCCCCAGACTCCTTCTTTGACCTCATCCTTCACGTCCTTCGAGTAGGGCTCGTTGGGATCTACAACTTGCTGGGAGAAGGCCTGGGTGTCCTGGGGTGGCGAGGAGAAGCCCTGGATCTGTGAGTAGGTCTCCTGGCTCTTGGTGAGGACCTGGCTGGAGCGGCCCTCGGGCGGAGTGGCGGTTCCCTCCTTGAAGCGGGAGCTGCTCTCCTCGGGAGAGATGTGGGTTACAGGCGATGGAAGCTGCTGCTTGGTGTCGACTGGTGTCTTGACCGAGAACTGTTGCGACAGGCGCTCGGATCGGCGCGGTTTCTTGGACGAGTCAGGTTCGTGCTCTGCGGGCGAACCCTGGCAAAGGAAACAAGTCAGTCAGTAACCTTGCCGAATCGCTCGGCGAGAATGATGCCATCATGAAGTCGCGCCAAAAGAAGAAGAGAAAGGGCCAAATAAAAAAGGGGGGGCCGCGGCCCTCTCGAGACGCGATGCGCGTGTAGGCTCTCACTGGACGGGCGGGCGCGCGGGCGGCGTGCGTATAAGCCAGAAGTGGGACTGGGGAACTTACGGCAGCACGCTTCAATTGGCTCTGCTCGGGACGGGGAGCCATGATTGTGAGCAGGCAATGGTGCGGCGGAGGAGTGGAGGAGTGGAGGAGCCAGGGAGGAGCAGGCAAGAATGTTGGGATTCACGGTATAGAGGCGACGGTCCTGAGGTTCTGCCTGGAGGGCGGCGGAGGGTGGTAGTCACAGACGGGTGAGGTGGGCAAGGTGGGCAAGGTGGGCAAGGCACGCAGCAGGCGATGTGGGTAGATGGTGTCTGTCCGTCTCCGAGACGAGCCGCGGATGCGATTACAAAAAGGTTCCCTGCTTGGGGTTTTTAGCGTGCCCGTGTCGCCGCCTGGACGTTCTTTCCTTCGCATTGTATGACGAACCCCTGCAAGTGCAAAGCGCAGGCGCAGGCGCAGGCGCAGGCAGGAGAGGGCAGGTGCGAGTTGCAAGACCCAGCAGGTGCAGATGCGCAGTCTGTCCACCTACATGGGGTAGGGCGGTTGTCCCAGGCAGGTCCCGTCCAGAAGGGTCAACTGGTGTGTTGAGCCTCCGGTTTTCTCAGCTGACTGACATCATCCGGTCTGGATGGCTCGATCTTGAGCACCTGGCAGCGTGGGCATCAGGCCCAAGCCCCGGAGCAGGACTGAGTGGACTGGGACTGGTCGCCTCGTCGGCTGGTTCACAGTCCCGCCTGAAACATTGATATTGTGACTCGATGCCGACTCGGCCTCGGCCAAGGGGACGGGGTTCTTCTACTCCAGCTGTCTTGCCCGTCCTGCTTGCAGCAGCCAGAACTGCCAGATCCGTGACAGGTACTCATGCATCCATACCGATCAGATAGTTTAAGAGTTGACCAGCATCGATCGGATGACTCTTCCCATCATCACCACCCCCCCCCACCTCTTTTCCCGGGGCCCTGGGCTCCCAAGCCAATCGTGGCTACCTAGGTACGAAGGGGTCGGGCCCGAGCACCTATGTATAATGGTGCTGGATTTCTGTCCAGAAATTGAACAGCGTTTCTTGCAGACGCGGGTTAGAAGAACAGGCCCTGGCTCAAGAGGCGGGGCAAAGTATATTTATCACAATCGCCTGCCTGTCGACCTTTCGTTATGGGAAATAGGAAGGGGAAGACAAAAAAAAAAAAAAACTCGTGCAAGCCAACATTTTCCAGGGGTGAAGTGAGGTACCTAGGTAGGTCTGCGACACGACAGGTCAGGTAGACTAGACACTGGCGAGCAGATGAACTCTGCGCAGCAAACGCTGGTGCGCCACAGGGACGACCTGCCCCTCGCCTGCCCACCTGTCGTTCCCTGACTGCGTGCCCGCTCCCCATCTCGCCTGGGCCCACTACCCCTGCCTAGCGCGCTGCTCAAGCCACATGCCACAAAACGCCCTCTCTGAATTTTCTGGCAAGTGCGGCTTACCGTCTGTTTGCCCAAAAATCGGGGACAAGCCTGAAGCCTGAAGCCTGAAGCCTGAGTAGCTTGAGCCTGATTGCGAGCGAGCGCGCCAGTGGGGTCTGTCAGTCCTAGGGTGAAAGAAATCTCTCCGTCTGCATCAACAAGCGTCCAAGACGTCTCTGGGTAGTCACCCCCTCTCCCACCCCCAAAACCCAGTGCCCCTCCCTCGCCCGAGACCAGGCACCATAGTCTCCCTCGAGAAGAGAAAGAGAGCCAGAAAGAAAACAAAAGACACTCACTCATCATGGCGCCCCGTGGCCTGGTCTTCGTCGATGGGAGCAGCAGCGACGTCCTGCAGGAGGTCGCCGACTACATCAAGATTGGCGACGAGATCCGACCCCTGCTCGAGAAGAACCAGACCGAGGATGCCATCACGGCCATCGTCAAGGCCTCCTCCGTCCTGAACTCGGCCCCCGAGAAGGAGTTCGGCCCCGCCTACAACCTGCTCATCTACGCCGTCATCAACCACTCGAAAGAACCAAAGAAGCACCTGCCCCAGATCTGCCAGAACCTCACGAAACCAATCACCTCCTCCCCCATCAACGGCCGTGACCTCGCCCTTGGCAGCCTGTCCACCATCTTCAACCTTCTCGCCAAGGATGACCCCATACGATTTAATGTCCTACTCCAGATCATTCGCTTCGTCAAGGCCAACAACCTGTTCGACACCGTCAAGCCCGCCCTCAAGAACGTCCCCGGCTGGCTCGAGGCCTGGAACACGGACGAGGAGGACAGGCAGCGGCTGTACGTCGAGATCGCCGACGCAGCAGAGGCTGCCGACGAGAACAAGATCGCATACGAGCACCTCCTGCAGGCCCTGCAAACCTTCGACGCCGACGACAAGGACGACATCGCCTCGGACGACGCTCAGAAGCTCTCCCTGCGCGCCCTCAAAATGGTCCTCGTTATCGACCGGCCGTGGGCCTACGATTTCCAGGGGCTGCGCGTCCTGGCCCCCGTCCAGGCCCTCGCCGACTCCCACCCCGTCTACGCGCAGCTCCTCGACATCTTCGCCGAGCAGGACCTCGAGGACTTCAACGACTTCAACGACGAGCACGAGGGCTTCCTCGAGAAGGAGAAGCTGGATTACAGGACGCTGCAGACCAAGATGCGCCTCCTGACCTTTGCCAGCCTGGCTGCATCCCAGCAGGAGCGCGAGATTCCCTACGGCGTCATCGCCAAGGGCCTGCAGGTGCCGTCGGAGGAGGTGGAGCACTGGATCATCGACGTCATTCGCTCACAGCTGGTCGAGGGCCGCATGTCTCAGAGGGAGAAGGTGTTCAAGGTGCACAAGACCATCTACCGCGTATTCGGCGACAAGCAGTGGCGGGAACTGCAGTCGCGCATCGACGTCTGGAAGACGACCCTCAACAACGTCCACGGCGTCCTGAGGGCCCAGCAGCAGGAGGCGGAGAAGCAGAAGGAGAGGCAGCAGCAGGAGCTGGAGAAGAAGCTGGCAGGAGTTGGATTCAGCGACGGCCCCAACCGCGGCGGCCGCCGGCAGCAGCAAAGAACCGATAACGACGACTAGACCACACGACCCAAGTACGATATCATGTCCGAATGACATCCAAGCCATGTCCGAGGGGTGTGAATCCCCAGCGGAAATGCTCCATCTTCTCAAAAGAGATAATCACCCGGTGGGGAGACCACATGGCCCCGCCGTGGTCGCCAGGCGTTGGGAGGACAGAGCATAGGGGGAAAATGCCTCGGAATAAAAATCAAAACTGCATTTTCGATCCATGTCGTCGTCCCGCTCTCAGTGTTCCCCCAGTGTGCGTGCGTGCGTGCGTGCGTGCGTTGACCGTGGTGGCCCTGTTCTATGTTGTATCTCTGATAGTTCATGTGTGCTGTATATCTATTGTCCCGAGACCATCATCAAACGCCCAACGTGTGTGTCCCCCCTCGGTCGTCCTTCCCAGAAAGCCAGCCTTTCGGCCCGCGCCCAGCTCAAAAGTCCGCGCCCAGCCTCTCCCTGATGGCGGCCTTGGTCTTCTCGGCGACCTCCTCAGGGGTGGGCGTGGCGTCGATCTTGACGACGCGGCCCTGCTTCTCATAGTAATCGACAACGGGCATGCTGGTCTCGACAAAGGTGCGGAAGCGCTTACGGATGCTCTCCTCGTTGTCGTCGGCGCGGCCGCTGGTCTTGCCGCGCTCGAGTAGGCGCTCCTCCATGGCGGCCTCCGGGCAGTCGTAGAAGAGCACGAACTCGGCGGCGCAGACAGACTCCTCGAACTTGAGCGCCTGGTCCAGCTTGCGGGGGAACCCGTCGATCAGGAACCGGCGGCCCTTGGTGCTCGTGGGCTGCCCCGCGATCTTGTCCTTCATCGCATTCTCAAGCAGCGCGATGGTGACCTCCATGGGCACGATCTTGCCGTCCTTGATGTAGTCCTTGATCAGCTGCCCGTACTCGGACCCGTCCCGGTCCTGCTCCTCCCGCAGCAGGTCGCCCGCCGAAAGGTGGGTGAAGCCGTACGCCGAGACCAGCTTGGAGCACTGAGTGCCCTTGCCGGCGCCGGGACCTGTGGTCAGAGGGTGAGCGCGTCAGCAATCTCGTCCGGAGCCGGAGCCGGAGCCTAGGCGAAAGAATCGGGTCGTGGTCTCCCGTTGCCATCATCTCCAAGGGGGGGCAGAGTGGGTTGACTGACCGCCAAGAACGAAGAGCACTGTTGTGTTGGTGATGGGCATGTTGACGGGTAACTGTAAGGGCACAAGGGGTTGAACGGAGGTGCGGAGGTGCGGAGGTGCAGAGGTGTCTGGGGTAGAGTTGATGTGTTCCTGGAGCTGGAGGAGAGAATAACGAGGACAGCAGAGCGGAAGGGGGGACGACTCGGTGCAGAGATCCCTGGATCTTGTGAAGCCAGCTTCCAAGGTCGGTAGTGACGTGGGGCAGCTTTCAGGGGTCTCGCCGTCTGGACTGCGGCTCAAGAGGGTCGAGAACAAAGAGCTAGCTGGCTGGCTGGCTGGCTGGCTGGTCCGTGCTCGACGAGGAGAGACTAGGGCTGCTAGGTAGACGACTTGGTAGACTACCTAGGTACGTACCCTGCAATGTCGAAACATGCCAACGTCTAATCTGCAATGCGTCAATTATATAGCTTCTAGGTATATGGTTCCTGCTTGCGCTTTGTACCGCGTATCTGCTGGTCAGGTATATCCCGCCCGAGCCCCCAATGTTCGCGAGCCTGCGCTGTGACAGAACGCATAGTAGCACTTCCTTGTCCTGGGAACCCGACCTTGGCCGGCTTGTTCAGGCGAACCCTTGACACAGAAGGCGTTCGCAATGCACAAATCATCATGCCCTACTCGGCTTCAACGGACCTCGTGCAAATCTGCGTGCGTCCCACCCATGCTGACGCGGTAGTTGCAAGATGGGAAACCTCAGGCATATATACCCGTGGTCATGTCCCTGCTGGGTCTTGTACAACACCAGAAAGGTCGGGATGGAGCCTGGCATCAGATCACCTCAGATGGGTTCAGAACGCATCATTGTCAATTCCCATCCACTGAAGGACATGTGCTCATCATTCTTTCTAGACTGACAAAGTCAAATAATCCCACTTGTGCAAGGTAGTTTCAATTTCCACCGCTCCACACAAATTACTAAAAGAACGGCGTCTCTGTTCTTTTCAAAAGATATCTGCCCAGTCCCCAAGAAAACGCCGGTGGTATAAGTCAGGCAGTCCGGCTCAGCGCAGCTGCTTGATAGATAAAAAGAGATCGATCACTCATATATATATATAGACAATTAGAACCCCCGCTCCCCCGCCCCCTCCCCGCCACCCTCGGCGGTAGCAAGTTACCTCAGGTTGAATGCGGTCTGAGCCGGCGGTGGGCTCTTGACCGCCTGGCCGGCATACGCACCGGGAATCGGCACACTCTCATACACGGGCTCGTCCGCGGGTGCAGGCCCATGGCCATGCTCGTTGACGGTGATTGATGGAACGTTCGGCGGCGGCGTCGATGAGGATGGCCAAGAAGTCGGGCTGGGGCCCTCGACTGGCGAGAATGACTCCTTGGCACTGGTCTTGGGGGTGGCGCTGGGTGCCTTGACAGGAGGTGCCTGGAGCTTGAAGGGCTTTTCTGCCTTGTCGGCGAATGTGCTTGCCGGTTCGGGGACGTGTCGTCCGCCGGGTGTGAAGGGGTTTCCCTCCTCGATGTCGCCCAAGGAGCGGAACGCGGCCGAGGGCGGGAGGCGTGGGGACATGGTGTGCTGGGAGTACATGCCCGGCGACTTCGGCCCGTAGAAGGACGCGAAGCCAGGGGACTTGGGTCCGAAGCCCGGGGTGTTGGGGGCTGACTGGCTCCGGAGCTGCGCGAGGTAGAGGTCGGAGCGAGCCTTGTCGCGCATGTCCATGGACTTCATGAGCTTTCTCTTGGTGTGGTAGCGGTAGAAGACGACCGAGTAGAGGGTGATTGAGATGACCTCGATGACGACCTCGATGATCATGCAGATCAGAGACCAGTTCTGCTCGACTGTTAGCCCCAGCCCCAGACACAGACCCAGACGCGTCGCGGTGGACGCCAGACAAGCTCATCTTACCTGAAGCCTGCAGACGAGCGCATAGTCGACCTGGTTGGAGAAGAGCTGCGACCGGGTGTTCTTGACACACGACCATCCCCACATGTCCTTGTTGTTGCTGTTGTTCCTCGAGTTTTGCAGGACGGCGATGGCGAGGACCCACATGACCATGCTCACGATAAACCAGCCGACGGCGAAGAGCGTGTAGTAGACGCCGACCTTCTCGGCCCTCCTGTGGCCGCCACGGCAGTATCCGACAAAGACGAGGATGCAGATGAGCAGGGACAGGCACGATGCGGCGAGCACGAGGCACTGCGGCCAGATGCTGGTGTTTGTTGCCCAGGCCGGGAGGTTGTTCTGGGCCGGGAGCGCCTTGGTGGCGTTGAAGATGGCGAAGGAGGTTCCGAGCATGGCCATGACGATCAGGCTGCAGCTGAAGTTTACGCTCCGTAGTGCCACCTTTGCGAGCCGTACACGAGTCTTGATTTTCTGCGCAGATGGTTAGCTCGGCGGTTTGGCCCCGCTGTCGAGGGGGAAGCAGCACATACCAGGTCCTTGACCTGCTCCTTCTCGGTCGATTCCTCCCTCTTCTCCAGCAGCTGCTCTTCCCTGAAGGTAGGGCTGAGGGGGTTGAGGCCGCGGCCTGGCGTGCCGGGCGCCTTCATGGCACTCTTGAGCGGTGACCTCGGACTCATGGGCACAGCTGCGGACTCCCTGTTGTTGCTGATGTACCCGAACCCAATATCGCCCGGCTGTGACTGGGGGACCACGTTCCTATCTCCGAAGCCGTCCCCCGTTGAATCGACGGGCGAGTGAATGCTGGTTGCCTCGGCAAAGCGTGGTGTCCTTGGCGGCTTGCCTATTGATGATGTGGAGGAGGAGGAGTCTGTGGACGATGACCGCACGGGTTGAAGGTTGAGAGCGGCAGGCCGCCTCTTGTCGTCGTTTGACGCCATCACGCCGCTGGAGTGAGCGACGGTGCCAGCAGTGAAAGCAAGAAAAAAGAGATGGTAGTCCTGGTGGGGACGACGACGACGCTACGAATGGAAAGGGTAAAAAAAACGAGGCTTGTCTACTTGCTGGTGGAGCAAGAAGAGTGTGACAAGGCGAAAGAGATGGAAGAAGAGATGTGGATGAGGCCGGCTGTCGAGGATGAAGAAAGTCCAAGGCCGGGCGTGAAGGGGAGGGCAGTGGTTTTCAGTAGCCGCTGGCCACGAGGAAGGACGATCTCATTCGACCCTCGTGGGAGTACCGGGGAATTGAGTGGCCTACATGAGGGGGGGTCGGAAGGGGTTAGCACATGTTGTATGTAGGTCAGGGAGGACAATCAAGCAGCGGGCGAGGTTCCATACACGCAGGCACGGTACCGGGGTACAGGGCATCCGTCAGCTGTCGGAGAGCTGATAGGGCAACGGGTCGAGGTGCCAATGTGAGCCGGCGATTCGTGATGGAAATAGACGCCCGGCAGGGTGATCAAGGTGTCAAGCTGGCGCCGCCCGGTTTTGGTACACAGTACAGCAGGTTGGAGACGGCGGGACACAGGTCTGCCGGTGAGGGTGGAGCGTCAGATACAGAAGTTACTGGGAGGAGGGGGAGGGGGAGGTGGAGGAGAGAGCAGACGGCAGACGGCAGACGGCAGACGAGAGCCATGTGGCATCGGGGCTGCTGAAAATATCACAGCACCCCCTCCCCGTCTCTCGTCTCTCGTGCCTCGTGCCTCGTCCCTCGTCCCTCGTCCCCCATCAGCCGAGGGCGAGCCTGGCACGCCTGGGCGACTCGAGCGACAGGAATTGGCGCCGTGAGGGACCTTGTCGTCGCAGTCCCGAGCTTGGGGGCCTGGGTGCTTGATTGGGCCGGGGCCGGGGTGGACTTTGAGCTGCATTCTGCCAGATTGGTGATCAATGTACCAGACAAGCCAGAGCAGCGAGCGAGGACATCTGGTTGGGCGGGCGGCGGGGGGTGGTTGGCGACGTGGGCGGCTACGTGACCGCGACAAATGGCGCCGATGGGGACGTTGGAGCAACAATGACACCCTGCTCCCCTGCTCCCGAGCCGTTCCAAGGATGAGGTGTGCTACCCCTGTCGGCAGCCACCCCGGTCTGTGTCGATGCCGGCCCTCAATTGGCTGCCCCCCATGGGAGTGCCAAACAGCCGTCCAATCAACGGGCGGGCGGGTGTGATTCTCGCCTGGCCCACCTGCAGCCTGCAGGCGCCTTGCAACCCTCGGCGGCAAGCCATTTCCAGACCAACATGACCACTGATGACCTTCCGGACGAGGGGCCGTCGTGCCCCACCCCAGCGTGCCCAGCACGCCCAACTTTACACGGTAATGCCTCAAATTGCCTCAACCTCCCGGCTTGACAAAGGCCTCGTCAGTACACAGTCGTGACGGTACAGTTCTTGCTCGATGGCGCCGCACAAGCACAACACCCCCCGCGGGTCGTCGTGCCCCAGTCGATAGAAGAATTACCTGCCATGTCTGCATGTCAGTCATGTCCGCATGTCAGTCATGTCCGCATGTCTGCATCTTCACTCAACTACAGTACCACAGTAATGGTAAATATAGTCGGTCTAGCGCTGGTGCTGCGTCTGTAGCGGCCTGTGGTGTGCAGATGCTACTCCGTACATGGCCAAGAGACTATTATCTGACTGCGTTTATTGCCTAAGAATAGACCTGCCCCTTCTACTCGCAGCCTCGACAAGCTTTGCCACTCGGACCAGTCATCATCAGTCACCCAGACCCCATCCTTCCGGCGGCACAGCAGTCACGGCTCCATCACGGCTCGGATCTCCCATCTCGTCCCACACACACATGGTCTCGGTCGATTTGAGCACGCTCTACAGACTATTCGAGGTCAGTACCACAGTACACAGTAATACCGAGTACTGGTGGACCCGTTCGTAGGCCCCCGGGTCGACTCTTGATGCCAGATGCCAAGAGCTGTTCGCAGCTGTTCGCAGCTGTTCGCGGCTGTTCTTTGTCTGCTCCGAGATGATCTTGTCCGGCCGTAATGGCTCGGCACCCGCTCCGAAGACGGCGTCGCCCGGCCGGCTCACGCCCGGCCCACCTCGGCCGTGCCCGGCACGCCCATTGCCTCTCTCTGCATCACGCTCCCTTGTGTCAACCAGCACCGTCCAGGGCATCTTGACGCACCCACAGCCTCCGAATACCAGCCAGACATGTCGCAGACAGCCACCATCGCCCTCGAAGCCCTCACCAGGGACACGCCGCCGCGGGACGAGCCCGGCGATGCCTTCCCACACCAGGCTTCCCCTTCTCCTTCGGCATTTTCCAAAAGTACTACAGCAGCCACGGGCCGTTTATGGGGTCCGGAAACATCGCCATCATCCGCACCTGCACCTCGGGCATTAAGTACCTGCTCAGCGCATACGGCCATCAGACCACCCTCCGCGTCTGGGCCGCCGCCCTGACTGCCCTGCTTGTCAACGTCTCATCCGTGGCAGGATGCCTGGGCCTTGAGTTCCTCATCGACCGCCTGCATGTGACGACTTGCATACTAGCATGCACCGTCGGCGCAACCGTGGGCACGTTCCTGTTGTGGGGTTTTGGCAGTCAACCTGCCCGTGTTGTACATGTTCTGTATCCTGATGCCGGCTCATTCACCACCACGTGGACGGGAGTCATGAGAGGTTTCGTCGAGGGACAACGCTAGCACCGCCGCCAGCGAGGACAGTACAGGGCAAAGTCACAGTCCTGGTATCGACCCCAGCATGGTGTTTGTCTTCTTGGCGGCCGCGGGATCGGCAGTGTCGTGTCGGGCCCGCTGAGCGAGGTGCTCGTCAAGGGCCGGCCCTAGCTCGGAGAGGCCGGTGCGGGATACGGCAGCGGGCACGGGGCTCTCATTGTCTTCACCGGCGTCTCGGCTCTTGTTGGGGGCGGCTCTTTCGTGGGAAGGGCCGTGGGCCGCCTGTGACGTGAAGGTGTCTCCCATAAAAAGGATGGGGTGAGGGTGCGAGACCAATCGTCGACTCGATGCTGACGGACAGGTTTGCGGTCATCGGCAGGTGCACAACTGTGAACAATTCGGATGGACAGTACATCGCTGTCCACCGCTCTCCAGAATCGCGTAAAAATGGGTGAACAGAACTTGTCTTTATCCAAGCCAGCGCAGCAGATTTGAAACAATAGCGAGAGACTGTATCTGGTGGTCTGTAATTCCCGGCATTCAACTCGATCCACCCAACCCTGGGGAATACTCCTGCCATGGTTCAGGGGGCAACTCATTGCTGAAATGGTCCATCCCGAACTCTGAGTCCACATCCGTGTCCGAGTCCAAGTCCAAGTTATCATCACCACCCAAGCGATCATAACCCCTTCGCCGCCGCCACATCATCATGCCACCCATGGTCAATAACACGGCCCCCAGTATGCCGCCGCATGTCAAGGCCCATGCCCCCGCCGAGATCCCGGCACTCCTGCGCGTCTCGGTAAATGTCCAGTCAGGCTCCGTGCTGTCCGCAAAGAGAGTCACATTCCCATGGACCAGGTCCAGAACCTGAGTCGACCGAATCACAGCCCCTTGCCTATCCAGGGCGTCGGCCCAAAGGCGTTTCAGGCCCGTGCCGTTCACAACCAACCTCGTCTCGAAGCCCGTCCGCGGCGACCTCGCCAGCTCACCACCCGTCCCGCCGCGCACAACCCACCCACGCACCTCAGTCGCACCGTTCCAGCTGACGTAGACGGCAAGGTTGCCCTCCTGGGTCTCCCTCACCGCGAGCGCCGGGTCCCACCATGGCAGGGCCACCCAGTCCATCTTGTACGCTCTGTAGTTATCCAGCGCGTTGGGGGTCTGGTCGCCGTGCCACGGCGAGAACTGGACGTCCATGACGGTCTCGCCGGATGCGGTGTGCTCCGTGAACGACGGGCAGCGGCCCCAGCCTATGAAGACGTTCTCCATCTTGCCACGGTCGTTGTCGCCCGCGGCAGGGAGGGGCTGGACACTTCCCTGGCTCTGGGCCTGCAGGCGCGACGGGTGGAGGTACTCGTGGAGGAGCTGCACGGTAGGGGGCGAGGAGGCGTCGTCGATGGCGATGTGCAGGCCACGCGAGCAGGTCGAGCGGCACCTCTCGTGGCTGGTTGACTTGACATGATTGTCGAACAGGGTCATCTCGGTCTCATTGCTGCCGGGAACGAAACGGGCGTGGTGTTGCCAGCCCATAGTGAGCACAGGGCTAGGAGATTTGGCCCCGTCCGCCGGCTCGAGTTCGGTGAAATTATTGCGTTTTCCGCCGAGCGCCCATATGATATCGCCCGTTTCCCCGTCGATCAGCATGATTGAGTTTGTGTGGCGGATGGAGATAAGGTAGTTTCCTGCCTGGGTCTAGAGAGAGAGAGAGAGAGAGAGTCAGTATGCCTCCCTCTCAGTTGAATGATGCTATGGGCAGAATTGGATTTCACGGCCGCCGGTGATGCAGTACCTTCTGGACGCTGTTCAGGTGGAAGGCGTCCCAATCCTTGGCCATTGTCTCGAAAGAGTCCCAGGGGCTAATGTGGTCGAGGGCCTGCCAGCTGAAGAGCACCTCGTTTGTCTCAAGATCGATCTCCTGGAAGAGTGCGTTGAGGACGGGGAAGGTGGCGGGACCTCGCCAGTCCTCCCACCCGGACGTGTCGACGAGGACGTCGTCGACCCCGGTGACCAGAGCCGTGCCGTGGCCCGTCAGTGCGAACTCATGCAGGTCGCTGTGGAGAGCTATGCCCTGGGCAGAGACGTTGTATGCCAGGCGATAGGTGTCATCGAAGACGAGTCCGAAGCCATCCCCGAGGCCGTAGCCCTTCTTGCCCGCCCAGAAGGTCAGGTACCTCTTCCCAAGATTCTCCTGGACGCGAGTGCCAAAGACATTGTCGTAGTTGCGGCTCACAAACACCGTGGTCAGGTCCCTGGCGTCAAGGATCAGGGGAGATGACAGGGGCGACGCCGGCACTCCGTCATGTCGGAGGAAGATGTGCGAGCCCCTGTCAGAGATGGCGCTTTCATTCCATGTATTTACCTGCAGCACAGGAGAATACTCGTCGCTGGAGAAAAACTTCAGGCTGGGGCGGCTGCCCAGGTCTCCGCTGTTGTAAAGTTGGTAGTCTCTCGAGATGTAGTCTCCGCGACACGTTGTGCTGAGGACGGCGAGCCACAGCCATGTAAGCGAGGGGGGCATTGTCGCGGCAAGCAAAGAGGCGCGAGGTCTGACTCGTCCGGCTGCCCTGCTGCTGGACAAGAAGTGCTACGTCGATAAGACATGGTGGGCGACTGCGCATGAAGAAACCCTTGAAGAGCATTCAATCAAGTGGACATGCGCGTCACCTAGGCGCACCTAGGCGCGCCCATTTTTAACTCAGGGGGTTCCGAACGTTCTGGGAGGGCCAGGAGGTCGAGGAGGCTCACCGTCGACAAGAATGCCATGGCAGCGGAACGAGGCGAGACTGGTTGCGGCTCTCCCCCGGTAGATATCGCTGTGAAGGTGGGACCCGGCCCCGCGGGTGGCTCTGATAACTGCACTATTGTCGTGTGCCTTGGGGCCAGCGTCATGTCGACGAGCGTTCCGAGCCAGTAGTCTGACAGATTGTTTCGGTCCGGTGCTTGGCATACGGTAACCGAAATTTCGTCGCAGATTCTCGAGGTCCACGCCCGTCCTTACGCGTCTGATCCACCCTCGTCGTCTCCTTTCTCCGGGGCCCAGACATTGCTTGTGGGGGGGTTAGGGGGGGGTTAGGGTTGGCTTGCGCGTCCACGGCAGACTCGAAGAAGCGTGTTCCTCGTGGCATTTCCTCATGGTCAAGCTGTCCACGTTTTGGGAATGCGCCTTGCCGACGCACCGCAGAGGTGTTCGTCGTGACTGAAAAGGAGCACCGCACCGGCTCTGCCTGGCCTCCGCTTTGGCGGGCTCATGGGGGAGGAAAGGAGGAGGGGAATGAAAGTGACCACGAGTCTGCTCGTCCCGAGCAAAAAGGAGCGGCGCACAACCGCCAAAAGGAAAGTCCTCGGATACGGGGAATCGAACCCCGAGCTGGTGAGTGAGAGTCACCGATGTTAACCATTACACCATATCCGACTACGGTGTGAGGACCTGTTGATATTTCCCGAGCTGGTTGGGAGACTTATGGCCTAAGTCAAACGGGCTGGGTGGGTCCCCGCCGCAAAGATTTGCTGATAAGCTATCGGGACCCACCATCCCTGCCCCACAAGGCACCTCTCTCGCAGATGACTGACTGACTGCCTTGGGTCGAGGCTGGGGTTTCCGCTCTTCGGGATCGATCAATCCGAGCAAACAAGATATTTTCTACGAGTCAAAGTGTGACATTAGCGCCAAGGTATAATAAGGTCATGAGATCTCGCGATGATGGTCAGAACTTGTCCGAGTATTTGGGACCTTGTTCACGCATGTCTTTTTTGCTCAGAATATGATCTCCATTGTGTCCATCAACGGAGCAGGATGATTCCAGGCCGCGGCGCGAGCTTTCATAAGGGCCAGTTGGCCACCGGCAAGGGGATCAGATCAAGTAGAAGGATCTCCTGGACAGGAAATGTGGCGGGAGAGAAAGCAAATTCCTCTTCGGAAACTCTGAAACCTATCAGACAGAAAGAACGTGGAAAACCATCTACTGCCACTTGGGCAGGGCTAAGTTGCTATATCGTCAGCAAGGTCGATCCTGGACCTAGATCACTGCGAGACTCAAGCAGCTGCCCAAGAATAATGGCCAGAATAGATACTTGTATGGGGTTTTGAGAGCCTCGTTGTTGGACTCTGCGTTACTGTGGTACCAAAGGCCTGAGTCTCCGGAAGGTTCACCACCAGATATGAACTTGCCCAGGACAAGATAGTACAGGCAGGCTCATTCCCTACCTAGGTAACTAGTTGGCCAAGTCTTTAGACTAGTATGTCTGGGCACAACTAGAATAACTCGCCTTCGAGTATTGGCTCGGCTTGGAATGGGGCAATCCATGGAGTCGGCACCAAATCACTCTTTCGGGCATGACCACTAACTAATCAATCATCCTTTCTACCCCAGTTCCTAGCTCCTTCAGGGCCAACGGCTTAAGCCACATCGTTAAGTCGTATGCCAGACGAGGCTGGCTGCATATAGGCAGATGACAAGTAATGCAACCATAACCGCACCTCGGCGTCACTAAGGATTCCAATGGGTACGCAGCACCCATCACGACCCCGTTCAGGACTAACGAAACGACCGGCAAGCACAAAAGCCACCCAGAGGCTCTGCAGTGTTGTCGTGCGTACCACCCAGGTCGCATGTTGGTGCACTGACCCATCATCGTATATATCACCCCAATCCGTCGCGGCGCTCCTCATTCCTGCCCTGGGTCCGGTGTCTGGGGGGCCATGACGCAGCTCGATGTCGATTGTGCCACACTTCTACGACACGGAGACGGCGACATGCGTGGCCTGGGCTAGAAACCTGTCCTCAGGCATCGCCTGCATCTCGCACATTCCATCGACGAGGCATGTCTCCCGCGAGCCAAGGGCCTACGAATTCCCAGCACGCATGGACAATGCAGATCACGCCCCCCTGTGGCATCATTTGCTTTGCTGCATGGTCATCATCTCCGGCAGCCACCCGGCAGCCACCCGGCAGCCGCTGTCGTGGACCTCAACCGGTCGGCTGTGACTTGTCTTTGTACCAGCATCGGTATCTGCAACCGTGCCGGTGCCCTTTGTGATCACCTTCGGCCCGCGCCCGGCTTAGCTGTAGATCCATGTCCACCCAGCGTTGGGCTGGCTTCCTCACCGGTACTTGCGAAAGGTAGGCTAGCCCTTCGAGGTGCTTCAGGGCCCAATGGTTTAGGATACACCCCAAACAACACCCGGAAAGCAGATGTGCCTCTTCGATCTGTGGCACGAGAAGGATGCTGTTCTACACTGATGCACCCCGAGCCCTTATCGCCAGGCCAAAACCACGCGAGACATTCGCCTGCTCGGTACCCAGAAGAGAAACAGGTCGTCGCCGTGGGCAAGCGGCCAGGCGAAAGGCTCGGCCAGGCCCGGGAACTTCAGCTGTTCTACGTATGCGTGTATGCTCGTGCGCGTCAAAGCTGGCAGAGTCGCCGTTGGCTGGCATGGAGGCCTCGCCTCGTGGCACATTGCATCAGGCAATGTCACGACTGGGCGCCACATTGCTGAAATCCTGGGCGGAGTGGACACAGCAGACAGCCGTTCGATGATGGGCATCGGGCGGCGTCAAAACACCCCATAAAGTCATCGGGTACGGGGTTCTTGCATGTCGTCAGACAGGGTGCGCCGTCCACGGGGACTGCCGTGCGCGGTACGCCTGTGGGGGTGGTGCTGTTCGCAAGCAGTGACACTTGTCCCTCCTCTGCCGTGGCATCTGGCCGTCGTGTTGCCCTCCGTGCCCTGGTGCGCCGCCACCGCTCGCCCGTGGAGACGAAAACACGCCGTACCACGCAGCTCGCGGCCAAGGCTGCTTGCGAGGCCATCAAAGCCCCGCGAAAACATCAGGCCACCACCGCCCGCCCGGGACTTCTAGGCTCGAGGGGGGGGGGGCCGTAGCGGGCGGACTTGCTCCGCAAATCTCGCCGGGGCGGGAAGCACAGGCTAGCAAGCAGGACTACCAGCAGGCGTGAAACCCAGGCATTCCCGCGCGAGGCCGGGCCGCAGGTTCTGGTTCGTCGGCTGATCCGAAGCAGCGATTTTCCCTGTATGGGGGCGGATAAATCCGCCATGCAAAGGGGGCCTGCGGGCTTGGGCGAGTCTCGGCCCGCGATTCTGGTCAGGGGTAGGCTCAGTAGTTTATTTTGACGTCCAACCTCTTTGTCGCTGGCCTTTAGATGCTCTCTGGCCCGTCTCCCCGATAACTCTCTCCCTTGCCGGCAGGCCACGATGATACGTCGCAGTCGTCTGCCAGCGTGGCGCCTGCACACTGTGCGTGGGCAAGCCTGCCCGTTTCCGGCCTGTGTCAACACGACTCTATGCGCGCCCGCCCGCACGCCCGGACGCGGCCCTGCATCTCTTTGTTTCGTCCAGCTGCAGTGAGCCTGGGTTCCGTGTGCCTCTCTACCTCGTGGGGCGAGCTCGAGAAGGAGTTGGCCGAACACCCTACGACACAACTCGGAGATACCTCTCGCCTGGTGGCCTGATCTTGGCCCCTCTCTTTCGTCGGCCACCGTCGTCGACCGGAGATGACCTCATGGGGGCATGGACAATGTGTAAAGCCGAGCACAACGAACTCGGTATGTCACCCTCGTGCTGCAACGAAGAGACCGGGGGCGCCCGTGGTTGACTGAGCTTGCTGCAACGTGCTCTATTTCCCGAGGCCCGCGACGCCATTGTTGATCGTCTCGGGTCGGTTGCAACCTTTTATCATGGACGCTCTCGCTATTGGTGGTGGTCACCGGATCCTTCGGTGATCTGCCAGCGGGATGCTGTTCTTGCCACGGCGGCCCTGCAGCTGGTTTAGCTTTGCCAAACGTATCCGCAGTTCTGTCTTCACCGCAAGTATATGAGAGCGCCCGATGTGACACTGACCGTTCTGGACCGTCCACAAGTGATGGGTGTGCCTACGACTTCTCGCGCCCAAGTCCCGTCGCCTCTATTATAGTTGCTGATGATACCACAACCATGTCCAGCGAGGGAAGGTCCACGTCGACAGCCAGAAGTCGACCTGTAGGACGCGGTGGCGGCTCAACCGGATTCATGGGGTTTGTCATTTGCCAGTCGCGGAAAGCCATGTGGATAGCCGTGCAGCACAACTCCAGCTAGGGTGGGACCGCCTCGATGATTGAACGGCGTACACACCGAATGCCACACTTCTTTTCCTGAGATGCTTGCAGCTCGGGTGCTCCATGGTGATCACAGTCCCGTCAATCAGACCCGCACCAAGCATCCAGGGTGTTTGGAGAGGAATCTCCGGACGTGTACTTGGAGAGGCGGGCCTTTTGTCGCTAGAAGAAGGACGAGGATGGCCAGGTGCTGAAAGCCACCCCCTCCCCCCTCAGGTGCCGGGTCGTGGAGGCAAGATGAAGCTATCGCGTGGTACGCAGCCTAGGAGGACACCTTATAGCATAGAGCACATACATGGGTCTACTGCGGGCCGGTAACTATCGTTCGAGGGTCTTCGTGCTCGTGCGAATGGGACTATTTCAACTGTGTCAAATCAGCCATCGTCTTTGTCCGGGGGCGAGGGGTTGAAGGCCCAGGCCCAGGCACAGACTGTGCTGGCTCTGTCCACGGCTTTCTTGCCACACGTCTCTCTCGAGCACCCACTTGTGGTGTATCCTAAGAAGCGTCCTTTCCTTGCAGGTATGATGGGTCCGGGGACCATGCTCAGCGCGTTGTGGCTTCTCCGTTGCGAGATTACTGTCGGGGACTGGGAAGCTGCGTCGTGGCGAGACACTTGCTGCATTGGTGGCACTCGACCGGCGGACAGCGGGTCGATCGACGTTTCTCTCAGCCGACCGGGCCTCGAGTTGGGATTTGGGTCTGGGGATGCACTCGTAGCTTGGCTCTCTTACCAGATGGCATGTTGAGCCCGTCGAAATGAGCAGCCGAGTCTAGAACCTGGGAGATCACAGGTAGCACGGACCAGTGAGTGACTGGGGCTTGCTTGGGCAGCCCATCAGGCCTCGTCACTGCGCCGTCACAGGAAGGGAATCTCCGTCACGGCAGGTTTTTCAAGAAGTCTTCTACTGTCTCGGACTGAACCATTCTGGATGTAGCATGCATTGTTTCAACAGACTTGACCCTGTCTTGGTCTCTTCCGGCGGCCGTGTCTCGTCTTTCCCACAAATTTGTACTCCTATTCTACCTTGTGCTCCCATGAATGCCATCCGAAATCTTCCCCGAGCCAAAAAAAAAAAAAAAAAAATGGACGGAGCAGCTGCCACAGAATGACGGGAAGAAAGAAACCGCAGTTTTGTTCTAACAGGTACCCGAATATGCAGACCGCGTAAATGCCTCGTCCTGTGAATATGAAGCCGCTGGACAATGAATGACAACGGTAACTATACTCAAGATCCTGTCCCGGGACGCCATGACCATCCTTTTAAAGCCCCTTCCACGGACCAGAATTTTTAATTTGACCTGCAATTCCAATCTGAGACGCAGATACGCCGTCCTGACGCCAGTGCAACGGTCAAGAGCCAACAAGATATGAAAGAAAGAAAATGAACAATGGAGAATAAAAACGTGAAAAAAAAAGTGAACACGCATCATGTCGAGACAGGCAGAAGGACTGCCTTGCCAGAGCGCGGGACCAGCTTCCTCCTGACTGGCAGGGCTAGTACCCGTGACTTGCCCAGCAGCAGTGCCGAACTCACTCCCTTTTGGGAGCGGCAGTCCTATATAGCACATTGATGGAAACACAATCCCTCAGTTAGGATGCTTCCTCAGGGGGGCAAAATGCTCGGGCATGGGCTCGATGTGCCACACCTTGTCACACTGCTTTCCGAAAGCATCAGACCACTCTCGGCTCAGACTCGGCGGGATAGACCAGCCGAGCGTCGAGCTCCGCAGCCGCATGCGGACCAGGTGCCTCTGGGACGCCCCGTCGTTGAAGAAGCCGTCGCGTCGGTGCAGCACGGACAGGTTGTTGATGAAGTGAATGTCACCAGCCTGGGTGGCGAACTGGAACTCGGTGGCCCTGGCAATGGCCTCTATGGCGTCGAGGGCTTCGATTTGCTGGCCGTTGAGCGTAGGCAGACGGCTCTTGCGAGGGTGAGCAGCTGATCCCAGGAGAGGAGCCCGGCCAAAGTTCATGATGAGCTTCCCTTCCTCGTGAAATAGGACGGGACGACATTGATACCGTGGACTGTGGAGGGGGGGGGGCACATTGTTAATCGGTGCTTGAGTAACAGTAAGGCAGCCACACATCAAGGAGACTCACAGTGCAAATGGCCAGTCGCTCCGAGCGAGAATCCGAACAAGGTCAGGGCGGGTGGCAGCCAGGACATTGTAGACTGTTGTAGCCGACGCAATGACGCATTTACCGCCGGAAGCAGCCGCTCCTCGGGTGAGCCAAGAAACGATGTCTCCGGCCTCCTCACTGTGAAAGGTCTGGTACAACCAGTCAGTTGACCAGAAGCCCAGATAGCCTGCACGCAAGAGAAGGACTTACTATAGGGTCCGTAGAGTGGCGGTGATGTTTGTCGTTGGCCTTGTTGGCGACAATGTGGACTGAAGTTGATCAGCCCAGCCTCCTCTGTCGTTGTGCAGGGGAAGGGAAAACCTACCCAGCATATTGCCGAGCTTGTCCTGACAGCCTCGCTTGTCAGCAACGTATGAGGCGATGCCCATATAGGCGAGGGTGAGGTCCTCGACACTGTAGTCTCCGGGATTTATCCCCCGAATGACGGCAAACCCAAGGCCGTTGTGGACATCACGGCTGAGCTCCAAAAGCCTAGGGCCAAGCGTGGGCAGTTTGAACGTATCAACATTGATATGGGATCCATCGAGCCCAAGTTCTGCGGCCGAAAGCAGTCAACACCAAGTTTGGCCCAGCAGGTGTGGTTGGCAAGCCACGGGTAAAAGGCCGGGGGGGGGGGGGAATGGGCCCGTGTGGGTGGGTAAAGTAATGTCAAGATGCTGTGGCATTTACCTTTGAAGGCAACGACAGCCTTGTAGATCTCAACCAGCTCGGGGCCTGTGAGATGATAGACATAGTCCCGGTCCACGATCTTGGACCCTATCCAGGCACCCTTGCCATCCTTGTTGACGGGATAGCCAGCAGGGATGGCATTGAGGCCTGAGGTGGTGGCATTGCCCAGGAGGCTGGTCAGAGGGGTGCATGTCATGGACTGGGCCATGACAGAAGACATGATGTTTCTGCCTGAGATCAGGAGGTGCCAGCTCGGCTTGGAGACCGTGTTTGAGGTGGAAATTGATCGGTCACGGGTCGGTCTGCCGACAGGATTGGCCGGGGGAAGGTGAAAGGGGGATAGTGATATGCTGAGGTGTCTGATCTCCAGGTGGCAGCTGGGATGGCGTGGATGGGATCGGAGTTAAGTATGAAGGGAGGCGTCAGGTGGTACTGTGTGCCGTCAAGCTGGGCTTTATTCCGGGGCCTGAAGGAGTTTTTGTGGTCGCGGGAGTGAAGGGTTGAGGTAAACACATATGCTGTGACTGTGTGGAGCACGAGGAACAGGACGAGATGTTGGGGGTCGGGCGAGAAGAAATACTTGAACGCGAGGCACGCTACGGTCAACGAAGGAGCGGAAAAAGCAGCCTTGGGAAAATGCTGGTTGGAAAACTACTCCTTGGGTGCGCTTCCAGCGACAACAACTAATGGGAGGGAGGATAGCAGTGATGCAGGGCCAGGAGGTGATCTGGGCAGGAAAAGCATCACCGGGCGTCACCTCAGGGATGGACTGTGGGCGACACTCAAACGCGAGGGCGACTCAGAATCGGTGCTATGCATTAAGCTCTGATGAGGGTGTGTGCAAGTTTGTGTGTGTGCGAGTGCGAGTGTGAGTGTGAACGCGCGTGTGTGTGTGAGTGTGTACCTTGGGCCGGCTTCAGGGACGGAAACAAAGAGAAGGGACACGGCAGCTGCAGGCAGGTACCCTTTGTGTGAAATTGTGAAGTCCTCATTGTGTCGAGGACAGAGGTGGTCGACTGTAGCAGTACAGCGCTGCACAGTGTTGTTGAAATGATATCCACCATTTGGGAACTTGCATATATGCAGGTAGGAAAGGCCCAGTTCACCAGCAGTCCATGAGGTGACGTTGAGTTGAGGCTGTCAATCAGCTTCAGTGCAGCCAGCGAGCTGCCGGGAAGCAACCTCTCGGGTTTCTCGAACCGGAATAGAGAGGGGCAGCTCCTGCCGGCGCCTTGTCACTTGTCCTTGGGCATCACAGTTGACAACAAGGTCCCGGCCTGCCCAGGCACAGGGATAACTAGGAGCCTCGGGAACAGAGCTCGGGAGACTTGTGATCCCCACCTCGAAGACTGACAGCAGACACCTGCCAAGGGAGAGAGACACAAGCCACACAAGCTTGGGATCTAGACTGGCAGGAGAGGGGAGGGGGAAGGGGGCAGCCGGCGGGAGGCCGGCGGGAGGGGGTGGCAGGCTAAGAGCCGTCGATAATGAATATTGATTTGAGATTCGGAGGGCGATGGAGGTCACAGGTATCAAGCCATTACCTGCCATCATGGCAAATGAGATAGACGTCTAACTAAGGAGGGATTGTCTTGGTTCTGCAGGTGATGCCTGAGGGGGCACTGTCCCGCGAAAGTAATAATGCCGGCTCATCAGCGTCCAAGGGGACAGGGCTAGCTGATACGAGAAGGGGGAGGGGGGGTGCGTGCGGAAGGGGACAGGGTGGGCGTGCAGAGATCAACCTGGGCAGAGGCATCCAAGGCATCTAGCAGCTCGACGCACATGAGCATGAGTGAGCCGATTCAAGCTCTGCGGGATAGGAGCCCACCCGTCCCAGCCCGGGCATGGAGGGAACAACCAGCGAGGTCCGCAGTGAAACCGATGCTGCGCTGCACAGCCACTTGGCGATTTCCCATGCGATGGCATGATGAACTCTGAAGGGCCGTAGGGTAGCTCGGGGCCACTCACAGCAAGGTAGCATCGCTGTACGGCTAAGGAAGGTCCCACAGAGAATTTTTCTGAAATGTAAGGAGACGGGAACTTCAGCCGGGATTCCTGTGGCACTTGAGCGGGTGGCCGGTGCCCATCCCCATCCAGGACAGGAAACCAGGAGGGGCCCAGAGATTCAGGACTTGTCGATGGGATGGGCGACAACAGCCGCGGGAAGAGACAGGGAGCAAGATTGGGAGAGCCCTGGAAGCTTACAGTGTGCATGGGGGCTTGCTGGAGAAAACTCTGATGTCGTCTCTGCGCCGTAAACTGTGGGGGGCGCATGTCGATATCCATCCGCTGCGTTTGAGTACAGGATATGCAGCTGTACCCGGCGACACGGCCAAGGGTTGGGAAACAAGCGGCCTCACCCCCCGGAGAAACCCCCTCTGGACGGGCGAATCCCGTGCAGTCATTATGATGTTGTGCATGTCACCGTGGCCCGGCCTTCGTGCAGCTGTGAAACCACTGGCGCATGTCCTGACGGCAACGCGGAAGCATGGAGATGCTCACAACTGATATCGATCTGCTGCCCGCGGCGGTGGTGGTGGTGGTGGTCGGGGTGGTCGGGGTGCCGCAGTTGTGCGTGCAACAAACAGGCAGCTCGTGGCAGGCGGCTGGGCGAGCGTGTTCAGGTGCCATTGTACGGCAGGTAGTGTGTAGGGCCGGCCCTTGACAGGTCAATGACGGATCTTGGCAGAGGAGATGCACCCCCTCCTCAACCTCGTCCTCCTCCGCCTGCTCGCGTCACTCTTCCGTGGATGCAAGGGGAGGGAGGCCGGTGGGCGCCATGAAGGCCTCCTGTCAGGCTGAAGGAGAAGCAAACACCTGTCACCGGCTGTGGGCCGCCAGTCTTGGGCTGCCGGTCGTGACGGTGGCATGCAGGCAGGCAGGCAGGCAGGCAGGCAGGCAGACAAGCAAACACCCGTGGAATGGCATGTTGCGCGGGCGTGCCTTTTCATCACAGCCAGGGAGAAGAGAGGGAGAAAAAGGGGGGGGGAGGAGGAAGGAAGGGGCGGCGTATCACCCTCGTGGTTGTTGCCGCGTCTCGAAAGAGGATCGTGACGAGGAATGGGGTCCTGGAGGGGGGCAAAGACAGAGGCAGAGAGGGAGAAAGAGCCGAGTCGAGGTTCGGAGACTCTGGAAGCGGGATTAATCTGGGGGGCGCATTTTGACAGCGGTCTTGTGTGACCCAGTCGGCCAGCACTTGGATCATGTCTCTCCCCCTTCTGGCATTGGCCATGTATCGGAGCGGCCAATTCGTATTGTTAGCAGTCTATGATCAGTCGACTTGCCGCAGGCCACGCCGGGGACAGACAGATGGGGGTCAGGCAGGATTGCAAAAGCAACGAGAGCAGGCGATGTCGAGGTGGGCGTGGTGGGCGTGGTGGGCAAAAATTAGCAGCCCGAGTCCTGGGGAGGAAAGTCGATGTGTGGGCAGATGGGCAAAGACA
Organism: Diaporthe humulicola; assembly: GCA_038088545.1. Classification (NCBI taxonomy): domain Eukaryota; kingdom Fungi; phylum Ascomycota; class Sordariomycetes; order Diaporthales; family Diaporthaceae; genus Diaporthe; species Diaporthe humulicola. Next base: position 53,803 of record JBBWSL010000104.1, read on the forward strand.
CAAAACGTGCCCTGCAAGGCGGGTCGGCATGTGCATGAATGGTTGGTTTGGCTGTTTGTTCATGTGTGCAAATAATAGTCCGGCCCAAACGAAACCTTGACCGTTGCAGTCTGTTCTCTCCAAGGCTGCAGGGTAGCGTTGTAGTCCCCCTTTTTTTGCTTTTTATTTTGTCCTTCTTTGCCTCTCTTCCTTCGCACTGCTTTTCCCCCTCCTGGTTCTCGTCTCCTTCGGGCACATCAGACCATCTGGGTATGCAGCACGGTGCAGCCTAGCCCGACCCGCCCTCCCCCGGGGGGCAAGCTCAACGGGTGGGGAAGCCGCCGACCTCTGTTGCTGCTGAAGAGGCGCACATCCCATTTTCGGGCATCTCGGCCGGAGCTTGCAGACAAGAAGCATCTCCAGCCTGCCACTTCGATCCGACGGCGCCTTACGATTTGACGACAAGCTTGCGATTGCGATCCGGGACACGCAGACAAGCTGCTCGCACCTGGACGAGATCGACTCTGGGTCCGATTCGAGCTCCTTTAACCAGTTCAAACTAACCTCGAGTCGCTTGCTAACTCACTAGTTCGGGCTGCCCCCGGACAAGATGCCAACAACCAAACCAACACAGAACAGAACAGAACAGACCAGAACAAAACAGCACAGCAGACGAAGCGGAAACAAGTCCCGGCTCATGGTAAATTCGAATACGCCACATAGTAACACCTCGGTCCCCGCAGCGCAGCCGCCCCGGAAAGCCAAGCTGAAATAGACTGCAAAATCCCCCAGACAAATCCAACCAGAACACCCATGGCGCTCTAGGACCGAGAGAGCACGTGAATCTTGTGCTCTTCAACACCGTTCAAGGCCCATGTCGGGACCCCCGTCTTCGACATTGTGTGGCCCCTGCCCCTCCCACCTCCCCCAGATAAGCAAATGGCACGCCCCGGGCCGGGGGAGGGGGTGGGAGGTGGTATAGAAACATGAAACAGTATCCAGACTACCACAGTACACGCAGCCAGCTCGAGACAGAGAAAGACTACACAGAAGCACTTCGTACGCAAGCTAGCCCACCTCCCATTCCCGCCCAATCATGCGTACAGTTAGCCTTCCCCAACAGCCCCAGGGGGGGGGGTGTTCGACGGCCGAGAAAACACTTTTTTTGCTTTGTGAAAGGCGAGGCATGCGACCGGTGTGGATCGTCGACGTTGCTGGTTGGTGGGGGTGTTCGTGCGTGTCCTACGCGGGAGCTAGGGTAGGGGCTGCAGGATCAGCCATAGGCCCACACCGGGCAGCTCCTGCTCTTCACCCGGTAGGCGAGAAGGGACAGGGTTCCGATGACAATCCATGGAGGCACTCCTCCGTGGCGAGCTCCTCATGCATGCCTGTAGTTGCTGCAGGCGGGTGGCCCACATCGCTTGCGAGAGTCAATTCTCCGACTGCCTGTACACGGCTGTAGAAAGGGCAGATCGGAGCCCTGCGGCACGGCGGTTTGCGTTTTTTTTGCGCCCTTGGCCCCATCCGCCTACCCTCCCCCACCTAATCGACAGTCGTTGACTGCGGCGTCCAGTTTTGCTCGAACAGCTGTCTGATGAAGTAGTAGTCGTTGCCGTAGTCCTTGGCCACATGCAGATCGTCCCACTGATCCTCTGTTTTGCAGTATGCGGTCAGCACCTTGATTTCACCACGAGGCCCTCTTTAAAACTGTCTTCAGCCATCTGCACGCGCGCGTGTGTCTCGACTTACTGTGCTCCTTGGCATAATTCCTCGTGGACTTGATGAAATTGATCGACCCTTGATCCAGCTCGGCCAAGTTCTGCAGGTCAGAATCCTTGCACTCTGTCGAGAATGGGTAGACTCCCTTGTTGCAATAATGGTAGTAGGCTAGGAAGATGTTCGCGCCTGCCAACCAGGTCAGTCCATCGTAAAAACAACGGTTCTGTGCTCCCTGATGTTTGGGGGATGCAACATGCTCGGAGGTTCTGCAGCCGGACTTACCCAAGTGGTACTGTTCAACCATATCCTTCCTGGCAAAGTTGCTCTATTCACACCTGTGGTCAGCCGTCCTGCCTCCAGCCCGTCCTGAGGATGGATGCTTACCTTCAGACCATGCTTCTTGGCATAGCTACGGTCGTGAGCAGTGATAAGAGCCACGTTGTGCAGTAGGATGAACGTGACCAAGTACGTCGTCAGCCAAGTCTTCTGCTTCTTCGCCTGCGTCATGTTCTGCAAGCACTCCAACGTTTCCCTTCGCAGCTTGGGCAGCGTCTGGTTGAGGAGGATGAAGTCGAGCTGCGCTCCCATCACAGGCGGGATAGGGACGCTTCCTTTGAGGGGTTGGATACCCAGCGTCTCCTCCCCAATGATCTGGAACGATTTTGTCGTCAGACGGACCGCAGCCCATAGGTCGAGAGTCTTGGAGATCAGTTCTTTCTCGTCTTCGGGCGTCTCTGGCCTCTTAAATCGCCGGATTGCGTGTTCATATGTCCTCCAGAGCAACTTCTCCTTAGGCCCAAGCAACGCCTTCAGCATACCGTTCAATCCAGCCTTGAGATAGCTGTCGTATTGCGCCCTCGCCCCTTCGAGGTCAACTAGCGCGTACGGTTCTATGTACCAGAGCTGCTCCTCGCCATTCTCGAACCAGGTGCGGTGCAATCTGTCGCCACTCTGCTTGACGAAGCGACGGACTCGCAACTGAACACCATCCGAATAACCCTCGGTCAGCCTGATGATCTTGACGTCGGGAGAGTCCCACTGGCAGATATCAGGCGCCATCGTGGTGTCCTTCCAACGCCTTGTCCACTCCAGTCCCTTGACTTGGCCCGGCTTGAAGAGCCTGACCTCGGTGATCTTCCACCGTTTGCACGGAAGGCGGTGGATCTTGGAGTTGGCGCCGATCTTCCTGCAACCATCACACGGCGCATCGTGGTCGTCAGGGGTGTCAGTGTTGGCTTCGCACTATCCTCGACAGTCAGCACGCCGGACGGTTAGAGAATCAGCCTTCGGGCAATTTCACTTACTCTGATGCGTTGCATCCGACATCGTATGCAACTCCCTATCTTTCTCACATGCGCAGTCTGTTTCCTCTTCTCTTGGTTTCTGAAAGGCCCTCGCTTCGTGATCGGAGGCTTTTGATTTGGCATGACCACCTCCAGCCCGCTGCCTTGATGGGCCAGCTGGAAGCGGTCCATTTGCTCAGCGTTGAGCCCGTCAGCGGGAGTGTAGCCATGGAGGAAGGGGTACTGCGGCGGCGGGGCTTGATAGCCCACCACACTTTGGCGGGCGTAGTTCCCCTCTGGCCTAGCAAGGCCGGAATGCGTGTAAGAAGTCTCCGCCACTGTGTGTAGCGGCGCTGTATTACTCTGGAAACCAGAAACAGGGAACCCAGGGTCCGTACCCTCTGACTTGACGAATGTTGGACTTGCTTCTGATTTCAGATACCCATGATTCGTGTCCTGGGCAGCATATACCATGGTGTCCGAGCTGGTGGTAGGCTGGTTGCTCAGATGACTTGTTGGCTGGAGAGGAGGGTAGCCCTGCAGGTGGGCGGCATGGGTTGACTCTTCTGTGCCAAACATCAATGGATGCTGAGGGTCGTGGTTTGAACCCAAGGGATGCTCGGGAACCTGGCTGTGTACCGGGGACAGCAGATCTGCCGAGTATGCCCGCGATATCACGCCATCATACGGGCCCGTAGAAGGGATTGGGTGGTATGCTAACGTTTGTAAGTCTTTGCAAGCCATCAAAAAGGGCCCGGGGGGGGGGGGGGCAGAAACTCTTACCCGCTGTCGTGTCGAGGCCCGAAAACGGTGGGCGCATGTCAGCCATTCCCAGGCATTTGCGAAGGGAAGAGGCAGTTGCGCCTATGCAAGATGCTTGGTTCTCATCTTGACCGTCAGGCCCGGACACTGGTGACTTCTCATCGTCGACATGGCTAGGGAGGCATCTCGAGATAAAGGACGGTATCGGCATATTTGTCGAGTCAACCCGTTGTCTTTTGCGAGGGTGCCGTTGGTGATCTGCTTCGAAATAGTGTTGTGATTGTGGTTGTTGCTCCTGGAAAGCCTGCTGGTGACCCTGGCCCTGTTCGGTATATTGCTGGGTGAAGTCTGGCAGGGCCGCGTAGGGGAAGCGAAGGAAGTCTGTGTTGTTGAGGGTTGCGTTCGGTTGTTCTGGGAAATAGAACTGATGTGGAAAGGAATATGTGACTGGTCCTCCGAAGGAAGGTACCAAAGGCTGGTCTTGTAGGGCTTGCTCTGATGTATCATCGAGATAGCCGCGACCGCGGCGTTGGGTGAGGTGGCCGCTCTATATAACATCAACTGGCTGCACCATCGAGGCTTAGGGGCGGGAGAGGGGGGAGAAGGTGCACTAATGAATGAGGGAATGGTGACACAACAAAGAGAGGTGCGAGGCTAACACAAGACTCGAGGCGAACAAGCGGACGAGACAAGAAGCAAAGGTGAGGATGTGGCTATGTGGGCAGCAGAAGGCTGGGACGGGTGTCGATGATGACGGTCAGGGACGAAGAGAGTCCGATGATATATCCAATGCAGTCTGCCGCAAACCGGGGAACAGGAACTGGAGGAGCTTACCATGACTGCTGCAGAGAGGGTGTGTTGGGAAAATGCCCACACACAGTAAACGTATGAGTACTTCGGTCAGAGGTACCAGGTGCACGAAGCAAGGAACCTAAGCCCGGTGAGTGAGCCAAGCAGCAATGCTAGTTGTTTGAGGCGTTGGTCGTAATGCCAGAGCCAGGAGCGCAAGTACGGGCGCAGGATCAACACAAATCGACACAGACAAGGAGAGGGAAGGAAAAAGCCGCCTGATTTGAGATACCGGGGTGGAGAAGGGGTGCAATTAGGTGTCGACGCAGCTGGGGTTCCTTACAGGAAGACCATCACCATGGTAGCAGAGCACCCTTGGCAGAACAGTGTGGACCACTGCAGCAATGAAGGGCAACAGTGCAACGAGAGGGAAGGAAAAGTGGTGACCGAGCAGGGGGGTGGCTGTATCGAGATGGAGGTGCAAGGGGGGGGAGAGACTGATTGCAGCACGGCAAGGTACAGAGGAGTACAAGCTACCTCACTAGGTCTGCTGCGAACCGTCCACTCGACTGGCTCCTCCAAGACACACCGTACCCGGTCCTTGTTCTCCAGATTCTTCTGACCGAGTCTGACAAGTGCAAGACGGTGAGCGCCGGGTCAGGGAACAGCGAGAGCGGCCCAAGGATGAGAGGCGCGAGCCAGGCCGAAGAACGCAGTCGGGAGAGCCAATCCTACAATAACCAAGAGGTCTGGATTAGATGAGCTCCCGATGGCTCGATCTTTGTTCGGGTCTCCGTCCAGCCAAGAGACCTCAAGTTTGTCCGAATCAATTGCCTCGTCCGCAGGAGTGTGTAGGCCTGGACGTATGCCCAATGAAGTCGGTCTCGTTGTGGCGGTCGGCCGACTCACACAACGCGCCACAGCCGCCGAGGTGGCACAGGGCCGTCTGGGAAAGACAGAGAGGCAGGAACCTGAGTTGGCGCCTAGGGTCAAGCTTGGACTCGCAGGCGGTGCTGGCGCATGGGGCCCGTCTAGGCTGTGGTCAAGCGGCGTATGACGCGGTGTTCCGTGGGTTGTCGTTGCGTCCACCCAAGCCGGTCAAGCCCACAGACAACAGTGCATGTGCAAGAGTTGCCTCGGATGTGGGGACACGAGGAGACCAGAGCGGGTCGGGAGCGCCTGCAGTTGGGAGTCGATCCTTACGACCGGTAAGGAAGCGCCGGACGAGCGCCGCTGTCTTTGATTGCGACGTCAGCGAGAGGATTCGAAGAATGACTAACGCATTGTGTAGCTTAAGCAGAGGGGGGAAAAAGCAAAGCACGAGGAGGAGAAAAAGCATAATCAAGGGAATAGAACTCGGTGAGAATGGCCCGGTGGGGAAGCGGGCAAGCTGTGGGCGGCGTGCATTGGTGCAAGCCCAAGCGCACTTCGGCAGAGAAGCCCTGGGCTGCAATACCTCAACCTCTACACCGGTGGCCGCTGCTGCTGTCATATGGCTTGACGAGCGATCTAGCTAAAGAACCTGGGTAGGAAAGAGGGGTAGTTACAAGCTGAGCACCGTCCGAGCCTGGCACCTGAGGCGAGGTGATGGCGGATGGGGATGAGCCGCCTCGGGCTGGTGCCTCACGAGAGTTTGAACAGTCAAGACGAGGCCTGCGGTTGCAGGGTGGGGACTAAGACAGAGCTGCGCGGTCGGGGCGCGAATGAAAGATCCCAGGCGCGGGTGGTTGATGCGGCCAGGGGTACAGACCAAATGGCTCAACGTCGTTTTCGTGCGGTTTGGTCCTGGCAGTGATAGAACTCGGCTCGTTCCGTCCACAGGAAGAAACAGCTCGCACCGAGGGCTGCTGCTCACGGGCCGTTATGCAAGTGTTTGCTAGTGAGAGGGCCAGACCGCCTGGCAGTCGGTCAGTCAGTCAGTCAGTCAGTCAGGACAGTCAGTCAGTCCGTCCGTCCGTCCGTCCGTACGTGTCGGGCTGCTCGGCAAGACGGCGACCAGTCGTCAGTCAAGGGCCGAATAGGTCGGTCGGTGAGGTGAGAGACCTTGGGGCGGTCAAAGAGACTGAACGACGGGGCAGGTGATATGATGACAGAAGCCGAGGGCGCCGCAAGGGGCGCGGAGATGAGTGAGCGGGTGGTGGTTATCGAAAGGGACGGTCGCCGTCCAGTTGCCCCGACGGGCTTGCGGCTGAGCTGCGACACAGCTGCGACAGTGCCAACTCACAAGTTGCTGCTGTACGTCTTTTGCTGCAGTGTGCAGTGTGCGGTCTGCGGTCTGCGGTCTGCGGTCTGGTGTATCTGCAGCAGGCGGGCAGGGAGAGAGCGGACGGGCAGGCGCCAGGGCAAAGACGCAGGCGATCGGCAGGCGAGGCCCGGCGCGGAACAACGGTGATGGACGGATTCTTGACCGAAGCTGACGATGCGGATCAGACAAGAGAGGCCGACGAGGAGCTGGACTTCCAAAGAAGGTTGGTGGTCGGGACGATAGGCAAAGGACAACAGACGCAGGTGGGCCAGAGTGTGAAGAGGGATATTAAGGCGGGCAGGCGGGCAGCGGGCAGACGGCCCCCTCGCAACGTAGATCGCAGAGTAGGGCAGCTGGCAACAAAGCAGGCGTCCTGCTTCTGGGGTACCGAAGCAAACAGCCAACCTCGAAGCGGCAGCGGCAGCAGCACCAGTAGAGATGATGGCGGTGGCGGCGCGAGGAGGTGGTTAGAGGCTGGCGGTTGTGGTGGAGGAGGAGGAGGTGGTGGTGGTGGTGGTGTTGGTGGTGGCCGTAAGCAAGCCGCGCTGTGGCCTGAGTGGTCCGTCAGTCAGTGGCCAAGTCGCAAAGTCGCAAAGTCACTCCTCAGTCTGCCGTGATGTGCAGCTGTCATGTTCGTGCCGAAAGGGGGGAGACGGACGAGATGGCGTCGTGGTCTGCGCCTGGCTCCCGTTGCGGGAAGGGGAACCGTCCCAACGGTGTCGGGCTCGGGAGGCCCAGCTAGACCAACCAACCAACCAGCCTAGGTCGACTAACAGTACCTAGGTTAGGTAGGTAGGCCAGGCGCTCGGATTGGATTGGACTGGGCTGGGCTGGACTGGACTGCGCGGGCAGGGCTGGGTTGACTCGGCTGGGTTGACTCGGCTGGGGACGACAGGCCCTGCTGGATGGAGCCATGTTCCCTGCCCAGCACATGGCCGAAAACGATAGGGGAGCGCCGACAGAAAAACCAGGCCCGTTGTGGTGAGGGTGTGGTGCCTGGGAAATAAGTGGGTATGGGGCCCGCTGCCCGGGTACCCTAGGTAGCTGGGCTGGCACCTGGGTACCTACCTAGGTAGGCTCTATTGTGTGGTCTGGGTGCTGCCAATCTCCTTGGTTCCTTGATCCCGGGTCAGCTCGTGGTCTGACTCGACTCCACCACCACCACCTCACGTCTCTGCTGTCCATCACATCGCATTGCAGCCAGTGCCGGCCAGCCGGACAGCCATCCTTATCCATCCTCGTCACCAACTCTCCAAACGGCCAACAGCCAGACAAGGGCATACATGGCCAGAACCACGGGCACAGAACACGGGCACGGGCACGGGCACGGGCACGGGCACTGTCGCAGCCAGGCACCAGGCAGATGCGGGCAGTTTGCTGGATCCTCTTCTCCAGACTCCTCCTTCCTGCCTCCCCCCACCTCCTCGACCAGGCTTTTGATTCAACCGTCCACCTCTCTCTGCTCGGCCCGTGGTTCCATCTTTGTCTCCGATGCAGTCAATCGAGTGTACAGCCACCTCCAGTAATCTTCACCCCAGCCGGTTAAGTGCAGGGGTGCTGAGATCCAATACAAAAGGGCCCTTCTGCTGGGCTTGGGTGGCACGGGTAAGCAATCATCAAGCATCAAGGGGGGTTGCTCCAAGCTCGAGCCCCGAGCCTCGAGTCCCGAGCCTCGAATCTCATGCACCGGGAGGGCTGCAACACAGCACGTGTGCTCGCCTCTCAGCACTTGTCCGCCTGCACTGCGACTCGCCGTGCCATCGGTGGCTTCAGGGGCAATCAACCACTTTGAATGGTTCAGCATGACCGCGCTGCACATCTCAAAAGATAATGCACCTTGGCCCGCCCGCCATCCAGGCTCGGCAACGACCTGGCCGCCGACAAGGGGATGGATCAATCCTGGCCTCGTCCATTCCGCCAGAGCCCGACCCAGCTTCAGTGGTGATCCCTGGTCGGTTTCGTCCTCTCACAGGCCTCAGCCGAACTTGGCGCCTCAATAACTGCCCAAATGATCAATCTCACTCTGCATGAAGAGCTCCTTGCAGAAAGCCGTGCGTCCAGTCATTGCCGGACGACACCCCAGTTGCTGCAAGCCAAAGCACCGTGCACAAACACCAGCCTGCTTCACTGGCAATGGCCTCGTTCGCTGCTTCTCGCCCCTCTCCCCGCCCCGCCCTCTCGATTACCTGTCATGCGTGGCTCCGTCATGTCTGTCTCTCACTCGTTCCTGTGGGCGATGCGGCAATGTGGTTCTGGCAGACGCCGGGCTGACGTGCTCTCCATACCGCCGCCTGCAGGGAGTCAGCGCCATTCTACGTGGCCGCCCTGCATCTTGCTTACTCTGGTCATGGGAACTGCAATCCTCTCAACAAATATTGGGATTATCCACTCCCGAGGGAAATGATTGGCAGGTGCCCATCCCAGCGACTGGGTTATTGCAACGTTCCACCACATGTGCCCACTGCGCTGCACCTGCTGAGCAAATGACCAGAACGCCCTACTACTCCAACACTCGAGCTTTCCATCTCGTCGCTCTCGTTGGGTTGGGTCAACAGCGGACGACGCCTGATGGCAATTACCAGGCTCATGATTTGCGACGTGCTGCTATCTTTGCAGCGTGCGCATATCCGCAGCATGACGTCCCGCGCCATGTGGCACAAGGGCTGGCCTCAGGAATCCTGCAAAACACCCGACACCGCTCGTTAACCTAGCACGCAGGACAGCGGCTTGCCTGCTGGATCGTGCGCGTGTGTTTCCAACGCACCGGGACCGATCTCGCTTGGGTGTAATGCGCCACTTTTGCCGTTTGTGGAATACCCTATAGCGAATCCCGCAAATCAGCGCAGTGCATTGGCCAGACAGGCAGGAGCTTGACCGCATGACATGTATCAACGGTGCATGTACGCGAAAGGAAAACAAAAGGTCCACCGTCGGCAGGGTCGGAAAGATGGGGGCTACTCAGGGATCGTGCATGGTCGCGACTTGACCCAGCAGGCTGGTCAGCCTAGCTGTGATAGGAGCACTGCCGATGCTATTTGTGCATGGCACCTGGATACAGCAAGGCCACTCTTTAGCCACTGCAAGAGGCCCCCCAGGCCTTCCGATCGCTTGAGAGCTGAGGGAGCTCGCAGACAGAAACCAAGCCCGGGTATGGTTGTTGAGGTCACGGCGAGCATCGAGGACAACGTCGCCAATATTCCCCACCCTGCTTACCAAGGATAGGCGCCCACGTAATTGTAGCAGACAAGATGGGCAATTACCGTCAGACGGCTGCTGGTGACAGCGCAAAATTGACCCAGTCCCGCATAATTGGCAATGCACGAATGGACACGAGGCCTAGTCCGGACCTGTCACACAAATTGGCATGCCATCGGTCTGCGCAACTCCCTGGTGGCCGAGGCATAGCGGGTACTGATATTCCTGTCGACACGTAAAGGGGTCTTTGTCCAGTCCAACGAGAGTGGCTGCGGCTTGGCAGTCAGAAGCAACGTCCACGCGCGAGTCTTGCCGGTCAGTTCGTGGTCCGCTGTAAACTCAATCGGAGGTGCGACACACGATCTCCCAGATGCCAGCATTGGCGACAAGGCGTAACAGGTAGATATGGGCTCTGCAGTCTGGGCAATGCCCCCGAGATCGATCTCCATGTATTCGAGCGTGTGTTGTACCACGCTCCACGGAACGCACACATTGCAGGTGCGGGTCCTCACCCCTTGGGCGTTCTGACGAGTCACAATGCGACTGTCAAGGCCTTTCAGTGACGTCTATAACAAGTGGGCGAGCCCATGGCAACAGTACGATCGAGGGGTTGGTATCACAATATCCTTTTGCTCCTTCCTGAATCCCAAGAGGCTAGTGACGGCGACTGCAACATGATCTTCCGAAATGGCACGGAATAGCCAGCTCATCAATACCAACTCGGCCGTTGTCACCGCTGGAACCTTCCACCTGAATCCTTCCCTCGGCCACAAGGGACATGGAGAAGAAGTATTGCAACACAGTCTTCCCATTGCCATACCTTCCACAGCGCATCCGCTACTTTGGTCGATCCACGAGCTCTCCGAAGCTCCCAGGTCTCCAGACCGGTAAGTGATGCCAGCTTTTCTAACCTCTCTGAGGGCCCCAGTTGTCCGACAAGGCAAATCAAGGACCGTCACCCGACCATCAGAATTGCATCACGGAGCCAAGCCGTCACTTTCACTAGCGCCGCGTACCTCCCCCCCTCCAATGCCCCAATGCAATGAAGCATCGACTGACAACAAGCTGCTCCCAAAACACGGGTGAGGAGAGTTGTTCGCTCACAGCCTTGTGCCTGTTTAGTGGGGGATCTGCACCCATTCCTCCAGCCGCTGTGTGACTGCATTTACAACAGTACAGATGAGCCGGGCCTTGTCTGTATGGCTACCAATTCCGGTGGACTTCACATTGAAGTGCGACTAGAAAAGCACATGCAGCACATGACAAAGTGCGTCGTGTCTTTGGCGGCGGCGGGTAGCAGGGTGAGGACCTGGGCCTCCACCGCGAGGACTCACTTCTCGATCGCGATCTCGAATGGCAACAGCCATTGAGGAATCTCGACGGCGCATATCTGCAAGTCCGAGGACGTGATATGTGAAGGGGCATGACACGCGCAGACTGAATAGCATCCGCTTCTCCAGGCATTCTGTTCGAATCCTGCGCTGGACTGCCCACTGGACTCGGTCTCGGCGGCCGCGTGGGGTGTGCAGCAAGATTCATGAGGTGCTCCACTGTTGTTCCTTGTCTACACGTGCAGACACCTGCATTCCCGCGCCTCGCGTGCGAATTACCAGCATCCGTGGTGGTTTTGATAGCCAGGCGCCTCCCCGTTTTTATGGCCAGACGCCCCTCACTTGAAATACATCCCAGTGACAAGTTGAGGTCCCGGGCGCAAGAAATCAATTCCAGTCAGTAGAGAGCTTTGGTTTGGTCTGCGCACCTACTACCTCCAATGAGCCAGCAAGCGGACTGCGCGCTGGCCTGGACACATCAACACAAAAGAGGCAGTGAGCTGGCTGGAGCCTGCAGTATAGTTCTTCCACCGAGGTTCTGTTCTTGCTCGTGTTGGTCATGGCTTTACGTCGAAACATAGTAGTAGTAGGTAGGCTCAATGGCAGGTGCTGGTATTTTTGTTTGCGCCCAGACCCACCCTTTGTCTATCCATGCCTGCCATGGTGTCATTCCAGCGAGGTTCCTGTCCAAGCGTGAAGGCTGGGTCGGGCCTGTGGCATGGTGAAGGCAGAGATTCCTCCTCGGCTCCTGCTCGCCCTTCAAGGCGGGATGCAGCCAGGTATATCCTGACCCAAGACAGCGGCTCGGCGGGAATACCCAGCAGACCTGTTCCCTGCATGGAGCACAGTCAGTGGGTACCAGGTCGAGCACTTGTTGACGGCACGTCGCCCCGCGTCTGGCGGATCGTGAGCTTCAGGAAACACCCGCCCATGGGGATCTGAATGGCCGGAGCACGGTTTGCAGCCGGCTGTGCCAGGCAGCTCGGACCGGTTGGCTACCGGAAAGGCAGCAAATGCGATCTGAAGCAAGACCCGGCGGGGACCAAAGCTCCGGCGCAGCATGAGGTGGCTTTCCAGCTGGCAGCAAGGCCGTCATCCCAATGGAGTCTGTTCACCACCTGAGCAGAAGGCCCAGGGCTGTGGGAGGGGGGATGATCTGCTGACAGCATAATGGGCACGGGTCGCCACTTGGCCTTTTCAGGGCATATCGCCATTCCACATTGGCTTCTGTCGAGATGGCGCTCGCCCTGGCAAAGCCCTGGGGTTGGCTACGGCTCCACATGGCGTGACCGGTGAGCAAAACGCCCTTTTGCCTTTTGACCGCTTGACCGGTGCAGACAGGCCCCGACGACGAGCGAGTCGACCACATGCATCTCTTTGTGCCCCATTCGGCTACCGGTGAAGGAGGGTTCCAGCGCAGAGCACGACGCAACTCGCCAAATCGTCTGGTCTCCTGCAGGCCACGGTCCTGGTTCCCATATGCCAGCGGCTCAATGTGGAAAAAGGGTGTGGGCGCTGCAAGTCGGCGAAGGTCGGGAAGGATTCCAGGGCAATCATGGATAGGCCGAAGCCAGGGGGGGGGTGGTTGTTTTCCCCTCCGCCGACAGCGCCGAGTCGCCAGCCTCCACTTCGTCGTTGGAAGTTTGCACGATTGATTTCTAGCTCTCATCCACCCTCTGATCGCGTATTGTTTGCTTCGCTGTCGGTCGGCCACTTGCTTGATCCGGGCACCCTCGCTCTCCCTCACCGGACTGTGCGCGGTACGTTGTGCCGTCTGTCACTGTACATTTCGGATGTCTTTCCTCGACGGCGCCGCCAGTGTCGAGAGAGCCTCGGTCAGTCCGGCAGCTTGCTCCCACGACACGCGTCGATCGCACAGGCAGACATGGCCACAGCAGGGAGGAAGTGACTCGCCTCACGTTGCTCGCAGGCGTGCCTAGCCGGAGTCACTCCACCTCCGACACCCATGCCGATAGTGGGCGTTCTATGCTCATAGCCGAGTGCACACAAGGCCGCGGTGTGCTGACTCCCAAACCCGCAGCCGGCTTTCAACAGCTCGTGGTCCCCTCATCACCTGTGAGCAAGCAGACAGCCGTGTCTTCTTGTGAAAAGGACTGATCGTCAGGAGATCCGCAAGCCCAAACCCGTCGTTGTTTGCTCTGTTACTGTTGTTGTCGTTTTCGTTGTTGGTGGTGGTGTCCGACCGGCGTCACTGCGAAGGCGTTGCATCGGTCCAGACACCTTGATTCATCCCATCCATCACCTGGCCGCGTGAAATCAGGCCATGTTTGGAGGCTGGAATGCGAGGTCTAGCATGGCCCCCGGAATCTGCAGAGCTTGCTGTAATAGACGCTGCACTCGGTCGTAAAGAGCAACCCATATTGCCATGTCCGAACGTGATGGGCACCGGCCGGTTTCTCGGAGGCCTCTCCCCATGTGGAATCGTGCAGTCGAGCAAGCTTGATCTGCTTGTCTTCACATTTGTAGACGCTCACGACTGGTCTGCCGTCCTTGCCTACCCACTGGTGGGACTTCTTCTGCGGCTTGGTCGGAGATAGAAGGCCAGGGATAGCTCCAGGAAGGTGGTTATTGCGGCAGGATCAAGAATTGCCGCTGAAAACCTCTGCTACCTAGACATAGTCTTGACGCTTTCTTTGTCTGGTCGTAGCAAGCGGCTGGGTGCCGTGGTAAATACTGGGGCCAGGCCTGAGACAGCCCCGTACTCCGGACCCGTACCGGGGCCGAAGGCGGCCTACTATTATGCACATCTAGACCCATGTCATGCCCTAATACCACCTCGAGCAAAAGCAATCAGAGCCATGGCGCAGCCGGTCTGTGACGACGAAAATCATTCGAGTCTGCCGCAGCAGTCTACCTGCGGCCTCAAGTCACTGGGTACTATAACCAGACAGTCATGTATGACACGACATGGGCAGTGATTGTGCTGGGCAAACCAGGTTGAACAGAATAATTCATGGTGAACTCGTGTGCCCTCCCGCGGTCTCCTTGATAGCGGCCAGTTGATTGAGTGACGACTGAGCCGACTATATCTGGGTCGCTCGTCAGGATTCTGCACACCTCGGCCATACTCAGGCGGCCTCGGGAACGCAGACGCCTGGTCCTTGGCCATCACCACCGGCGCTTGAGACGAAGTCGTACCTTCGCGCGTACAAAATCTCGCGTCCAGACCGGCATATCACCAGCTCTGCCACAACCACATACCAAGGCAAGCAAGTATTACGAAATATCCCAGAGCAGTCCTTTTCTGGCTCTTCCTGGCCCTGGCCCTGGCCACACTGACCAAAGGTATTCCCGTGCTGACGGCTCATGTGTCAAGCCTAGGCAGAGAAGGAGGGTCAGCATTGCGGTTCCAGCGCGCTTCATTCCTCAGATCTTCGCACTCGCAGAATCTCAGTTTCTATTCAATAGCTCAGCAGTAACACATACTCTTTTCGGCTCTCCACCAGTACCTCAGACATCCGATCGCTTCTGTTGGACTCTGTGGCATCTATCCAGGTGACATATCCGATCTGGGTCTGCCTCAAAGCTGTCCCGGTGCTTGCGCCCAAAAGTAAGCCGCAATCTGATCTACTCCCCTTTAGAATGACCCCCCCCCCCCTGGAAGAGTGCTATTTGATGGTGGGCCTGCTATGAGAGGCGCTCCCAGTAAAATGTTCTCCAGTGGGAAGACCTCGACCTGGATAGTGAGACGCTCCCTGGTGGGATAATCAACATTTAAGCCTTCTGCGGGCCGGGGACATTATCACAGGGGCCTTCGAGCAGAGCCCTAGCCCTGTCATGTCCTCTTGGAGTTGCCCGCAAATCCTGACCACGTCGTTTAGGCCCAATCACACGAGCCTCCCCTGTACGATCGGGTTGAGCACCTGCAGGAGAACACTGGGCCCACCGCGTCCAACGACTCGTATCCCGCCTACCTCCACCGCCCAGCTTCCCCGGAGACACCAAACCAGGCCCTTGGGGCCGCTGGCCTGCTTGATAGGCATCTCCCATAGGCTGTCTCAGATCGGAACACCTGCGGTTCGGCACGAACCTGCCGGCCCACGTCCGGCCTGTCAGATATCGGCTTTGGGGATCAAGGGGTGCCCAGACTCCTGGAGCTTCGTGAGAAATACCTGGAGGACACTGGCAAATCCTGTCTGGCACACCGTTTTTTGATTTGACCAGCACAAATACCGTCCACAGTCGCTCACTTCTTTCAGTGGACGAATATCGGAACCAACGGGCGCGGACAAGCCGCCACGGAATCCACGCAGCACTGCCTTTCCCAGAAAGAAACAACCAAAAGCCCGCCGTAGGCCAGGAGCCGACTTCGATATGGACCTGACCACGGAGGCGATCCACGACGTGATACACCCGACAGCGATCTACGAAGTGCCAATCGACCGCCTCGTGCCCGCCCAAGACCTGACCGACCCACTAGAGCCGACCTGGGAGGACTCGCAACTAAACATAAAGAACCGCATCGACAGCACCACGCCTCTGCGATCGGCGCTCTGGAGCATAGATGGCGGTGCCGGCCTGGGAACACAATTCTTCGCGGTCGCTACTTTCATCGAGGATGCTCCCCCGATGCGCTTCGATGTCTTCATATCCGAGAAGGCTACCGAGTCGCGATTTATACGACATCTCCTTGACCTGGACGATGCTTTTCACGCCCGTGACCGCAGCCGGGTCCAGCAACAAGCCATCGCTTCTTACATCGTAAGAGCCCTGCAGATATGGACGACCGAGGTGTACGGGCTTGAGAGGGTCAAGGACATGTACTACAACCAGCCCTTCGGGTCGCGGATCGTTTTTGAGACCCTCCCTCTGAACGTCCGGGATGCCAGAATTGTCATTGGTCCAATGCATAATCTCGAGTACCACCAGCTTTCCCCTCGGGAGTTGGGGGACATGTGGGAGATGGACGTGGAGCAAATGCCGCCGACTGTTGACATATTCAGCCTAGTCTACGTTCGACAGTTGCAAGACAGCGTGTGTCTGGTCAAGTACCGTGGGGGTGAGGGGACAGGGACGCTCTGGGCGCTGAAGGCTCTCATCAGCAGCGTGAAATACATGTACCACGAGCTGAGAAACCTCCTGACCATGCCACCCCACCCGAACGTGCTCGGCCGGCCAACTAAGCTGGTCACGAAGAAGACACGGTCCAACGCTAGGAGGACGGTGGTCATCGGCTTCTTGGAGCCGTACTACTCCGGAATCAACCTGAGGGACATGCTGCCAGTGCTGCGCATGAACAACAAGCTCCGCCTCGAGGACCAGATCCGCTGGGCCAAGCAGATATGCTCGGGGCTGGTCCACATCCGGCAAAAGGGCAACATGTACTACGCGGACATGCGGCTGGACCAGATCGTCATGACGCACGACAATATGCGGCCGGTGATCCTCGACTTTGAGCAGCGCGGCGTGTGGTGCGAGTTCGCCTCCCCCGAGGTCAACGCCCTCGAGTACATGCGCATCCTCGCCAGCGACGACTACGACGAGGATGACGACTACGGTGACGAGGATGAGGGGGGCGACCGCTACGTGACGGTTCCGACGGCGGCAGAGACGGCCCAGCTCCGCAACCGCGGCCTCCGCGCGCGCTACGCCACCCTCCTGGGCCGGCTTCACCCGGGCTGGCGCGACCTCGGTGGCGCCGACGGCCACTATTACAACCCGCCGCACGGCTACAACGTGGCCTGGGCATGCCTGACACCCGCCGAGCAGGAGAGCGCCGAGGTCTACATGTTGGGCCGCCTCCTGTGGTGCGTCTTCGAGGGCATGAGCGCCCCACAGCGCGGCGCGGTCTGGCAGTCGTACCGCAACGAGCCCGAGTTCGAATTCCCATCCTTCGCGCGCACACCCCCGGAGCTCAGGGGCCTCATCGAGCGATGCACGGCCGGCAGGAGGCCACAGCTCGGCGGCCTCGTCGTCCGCAGGGGGGACAAGCTCGAGCTGCGGCATGATGGCCCCGCCGACGGGCCGCGGGGGATTGGGTCGCCGGAATCGATGCAGCCTGCGGACAGGAACCCGAGTTGCAACTTGGGCCGGGAGGCCAAGATCCGCATCATACGCCAGGTTGCTGCCGACTTCTGGAGGGCAGAGACTGCCTGGGCCGAGGAATTCTTGCTCGAAAGGGAGAGGAAAATGAAGGAGGGGACTTGGAAGGAAAACATATTTGGCCGGCCCTCGCTCGGGGAGGTTGACGGCGCATTGGCAGCTTTCCAGCGCAAGGTACTAGGAGGGTGAGTCACTTTCGAGTGAGGATGCTTTTGGTTTCTTGGTGGCAGTGATGGAGCGCATGTCATCAATATCCTCGACACTTTCAACAATTTCTGGAGTTTTGCAACCTGGGGCTAATGGTCCATAGAGGGGAGGGTCCAGCCAGGGCTGGAGTGCAGGCCGGGTGCTGCTGACAAGTGCTTTCCTTGCCTTGCCTCCCCATACACATAAACAGTCAGCATTGCTTTTCAACAACATTTGATCCAGCATAGCCTTAGCGACGCCATCATTGAGAATATAGAAGACTTGAGAAGGTCTGGCACAAGTTGACTCGACTAGGGGCACTCCTCACTATGCTTGGGTATCCCGTGATTCATTTTGAATGACTATTGGGGGCAAATACAACTTTAGATGAGAATGAAAGACTGCATCTCCTGCGTAAAAATACAGACCTGACATGCCGAAAGCCAAAATTAGCCTATACGTCGCTCCGATGTGTAGTGACAAAAAGAAACCCAACCTCATATGATGACAAACCAGACCAGCACGGTTGCTCTTCTCCTTCTGACTTCTGCGTCTCCCTCATTTCACCCTCTTGGCCCCTCCCTCTCTCCCGCTCCCACCACCCCTGCTCCTCTTGTTGCCCGCCGCACTGGAAGCACCCCTTGAACGGGGGCCAGACGTGTGAGCCATGGGGGGCAGGCCCGGCCGAGTGCTCCTCATCGAAGAGATGAGTTCCCTAAGTCGCATCAGGTACCCTGCAGGTGGGGCATATGCGCCCAGCTGGTCTTCGATCTCCTCGAGCGTCTCGATCCACTGGTTCTGCTCCGGAAGCTGGCGGAGGACGTCAATGACAAAGGCAGATGACCCATGCGTCTGTCCTCCGATGAGCCTGTAGTAGAGATTGCTCTCGTTCGGGGCCGGTGCTGCTGCTGTCTGTGTGGGTAATAAGGGTGTGGTGACACTGCTGCTTGTTGGGCCGACGGTGGCGGGGGAATAGGTGACATCTCGATTCCAGTACAGAACAATGACATGCAGGATCCGCACAAGTGTTCGCGCTGCGCTTGCTCGTTCTATGGAAGACGATGGTGAGTCGGATCTAGTTTGTAAGAGAGCCTGAATCGTGGACACGGCCCTCTCAATGTGCGCAGCGGCCCAGGGGACATCTGAGTTGCCCTCCGTGGCGTTCCTGGCGATTGATGTCCCGGAAGGGTCACGGGAAAAGGCGTCCAGGTCGACCAGCACGCGGTCCACGCGCTGCTGGATCTTTCGAAACGGATCGCGGGCTTTTGAGCCTGGCTCGAGAAGTCCCAAGAAGTAGGCAAAGAACCGTCTGTTCTTGATGAGCATCTTCGCCACGGTACGGGTGAGATCCCCATAGGAGATCAGTGCGTCCTCCCCGGGGACTTCTTGCGGCTTGTCGAAAATATCAGGCCGGAAGCGATCGCAGGCGTAATCATCGAGATCGGGCTCCTCAACAGACGCCAGGATCTCACGCACCTCCTGTAAGTGTGCTGGGTTGACCTCGGACGTGGAGTGGGGAGATATGATTTTGCAGTGTAAAGTGGTGGCCAACTGGTCAATGTGGAAGTCTGATATCTTCTCGAATGGGTGGCCCATCTCGGTTGCGTATCCATCTGGTCCAAGGTGCTCTGGGGACCCCGAGTCATGGTCGGCTGTGTGATAGTTGACCTGGTCCAATAAATAGATCAAATGCTTGCAGGGCTTCTCGTTGTCCCCCATGCAAAAACACTTTGGCTTCCGGTATTTGCTTCGTGGAGAACCTACGCGGATGGATCTGCGTACCAATACGGTCTCGAGCATTTCAAAGGCGTAGAAGTGGCTGTCGTGCTCCGCGTGAGACCGGCACCCCTGTAGGACAAACTGCGATGGCTGCTGGCCAGGGTTCGAGCGGAAGAGCTGTCTCACCGACTTCTGGGTCTCGGGGTCGAGGCTCGACATGTCGTAGCTGATATCCGTGGTGGGTGAGCGGACCACCACCGGAGCTTCAGGGCCGTCGTCATCGTCGACGGACGCGTCGCTGCCGTCGGACTCGTGGTCAGAGTCCTGGCCGGAATTAGACTCCCTTTGGCTCTGGGAACGAGTGGTTGGAGGCATGCTTTCAAGTGAAAGCCGGCTAAACTTGGAGACAGGGGCAGATGGAGGAGACATGAATATCCTCGACAGGGACGACACAGCTTTGAGTCGGCTCACCCCATCCGAGGCGAGGAGGCGGCAGGTATATAAGGAAAAGCCTGGGGGCAGGCCGTCGGGTCCCAAGGAAGATTGACAGAGCCCCCAAAAGCGAGCAAAAACCAGCGACTGTTGGTCGACGGGGACGGGATGGCAGACGTGTTGGGGGGGGGGGGGGTGAAAGTAACATGTGCAAGACCCAGGCTAGGCCATGGGGCCTGGCGGATCAGAGGCCGGTGTCCTTGTACATCCCAGCCGGGTTCCGAACACAGATTGTTGATCCTCCAAAGTCACCTCGACGTGATAGCCACCACGGAGCTGCGACAGCACACCTCGCCGTTGCCGCAGTGATCCTAGAACTTGCAGGCTGCACCTGGACGCAGAGACGGTGACAGCGCTGCCATTGGGGCATGCTGGTAATTTGAAGAGGCACAGCCGGTCAAGGTCATGGGCTGCCTGCCGGTGGTAGATGTTGAAGGGAAAGGAGGAGTAGAGTAAGAGTAAGAGCACACACACACACAACTGCTGGGTCAAGGCGTAGCCCTGCTGCGACGATCCACTAGATCAGTAGACCAGACAATTGCCACACAGCAGCGGGTGCCTGGTCAAGGGAATGAGCCAAGGGAAAAAAAGGCTGCAACTATAAGGAGGGCCAGCCAAGCAGCGGCCAGTACGTGTTGAGAAGAGGGTGCTGGACGACTGTGTTGGACGTCGCGAGGAAAAGAGCACACGGGCTGTTCGCGACTGTGAAAACCATCGCATGATAGGGAAGCACTGCGTGGTACCTGGCGCGCAAGAACATGGGAGGCACGCGGCACAGTCGAGTGGCCTAGACGAGCCTTGGGAGCTACACTGCCGACAACAGGGGAAGCTGGAGTGGAGCAGAGTGGTGTGTATCACGAGAAAAAACCACCGATAAGGCTGGACAGCTGGGTTTCCGAGTCTGACCTCGTTGGCCGGCTCGCACTGAGGGGCCGTGTGAGAGGCGAGGGTGGACGAGGCAGAGTCTTGTTCGGTGGTCGTGGTCCAGGAGTTTTGCTGGGTTGCAGTTTTGGCGGTTTCTTCCCGGGCCCTTTTGACCCTAACCCCAAAGAGTGAGACCAGCTCGAGGCCGATGTGACTATACTGGCCCATGGATTTGGCCTCATTTCGGGCCAACGACCCGCTTTCACAGAAGCCCTCCAGCCTCGGCAGCCAGGAGTCAGGAGTCAGGAGTCAGGAGTCAAGAGTCAGTCACGAGGCCGACACACGCCCTGAGCTGTACATTTGCCTGATTTCGTCGAGTGCTGGGCCAACAGGACAGGCTGCCCTGCTTGACCACAGCCCTGTAGATCCAGGAAAACGCTGTCTGACCACGTTCGTGTCACGCGAACCAGCCAGCCGGTAGCTGCACCTCTGCTGTGCCGTGTCCATGCTCAAGGCCACCACTCGTCCTCTTCGTTTCCCCGAGGTTGCCTTGGGGGCCGGACAGGCACCATACCTCACCCGTCCTACCTACCTACCTATCCAGGCTGATCTTCTGCTGGGCCTAGCCGGAACTCTTATCAACCTGAATCTAGGGCTGCACATCGTACCCCCACAGCCATGAAGCACGCTTTGCTGTCAGAAGGCTCATTCAACCCGCAGGCGGCTTCTGGGCCAGACTGGGCCGGTCGTGGCCAGCTTGGCCAGCCGTTGCCCGGTCCAGGTGCTCGAGTAGGCTGCGTTGGCCAGGGGGAGCTATCTGCTGGAAACCCTCGCGGCCACGGGATTGGATGCACTCCCGAGTATGCATACAGGGGTAGGCGAACGAGCAATCTTCCATTGCCCCATTGTCTCAGCCCTACGAGATCTATCCGTGGCCTGGGCAGCTCTCTGTGCGACCCAATCATTTCTGCCCAACCCATCGCCCATGCATAAAATGGAGCAGCCATGTCATCCATCATCTGCGCACACATTCGACCGTGTCCGGTCGGCCCCCTCCTGCCCCTCGCGAGCCGCATGGTGCGTCAACCACTCACGTAGTCATATCGCGAGTGATCGAATCACTTTGCTGCAATGCATCCTTTCTTTGTGCTTGTGCGTACTTGTACCGCTCTTGTGCTGCCGAATAGCCCCCAGCACCCGGAACGCCGGGCTGAGACTCGCTGCCTACAAAATGGACAGCTGAGGGACTTGCTGCACTTGATGACCATCTCGTAAGGTTTCAGTGAGCCTGTGTCACCGGTCAGCGTCAGCAATTTTCCACCGACATGGTTTACCCACGGACCAAACCAGAGAGACGAGCAGTGACAACGATTAGAACGATTAGACTCACCACAGTCCGCGCATTGCACAATTGCTGGAGAGCAACAAGACCTGCCCCGAATTTGTTTGTGATGGCTTTCTGCGTTGAATGTTTGGGTGGCCGGCGCCCCAACTAAACAAGGAATGTGCCTATCGGTGCCTTGTGGAGTTTTACAGACCGGCGCATAAGAGCCAAGAGATCTCTACGGTTGCTCACATGACGTGAATTCAATCCCCTCGTCTACAGTGCAGTGCCACGAGGTGTTTACACTTGGCTCACTACTTCCAAACAAGTTTTGAAAAGCAGTGTCTTCTGTTAGCGGTTGAAGGGGGTCATCCATCACGAAGTCAGTCCCAAACCACTCGTCAACTCCGTCAACGTGCGTCATCTGCATATTGGGCAGATCGGGTACTGTGGGCCTAGAAGGTATTGCCAGAGGCGGCATTGATGTTTGCTGCTGACCATGGTTTGCGTTGAGGCTGTTCTGATCGGATGGCAGAATAAATCTTTCACGGCTGTTATGCACCATGCTGCTTTGGCTCTGAACCGCAGAATGTGTTTCGAGCCGATGTATGACGGTTGCGGGGGTTGATCGTGAGGCTTCATTACTGGAACTCGCTGATGAGAGACTGTTCGATTGGTGCGAGGCCATTTCTATCGCGCTGTCCGCACGCACGCAAGATGACGATGTCTGGCCTCCTGGGCTCTGGTGACCCGCGGCCGCTCCGGCTGCTCGTATCCGTGCCTGTTCAGCTGAGAATTCATCCGAGAGCCGAGCTAAAATCACCCGAATCAGATGCTCTCTTGCTATTCTCTCCGTATCGTTCGAGGCAGCCAGTCCCCAGGCACCCTCTAGTTCAGTGGCTATTATAGATGGCCAACGGTTGGTGATGATTTCTTGGAGTAGATTCGCCTCTTCTGCCAAGCTGTCATTGATAAATGCCGAGGAAGGCCTTGGTTGGCCAGGACAGACAATGTCCCAGATGGCAAACCACTGCTCTTTGACTTCTCTCTCAGGCGTTTAGACATGGCATGATCAATTCCGGGAGGTCTTGCGTTCGGTTTGAGTTTACATATTTGGCTAGGCTCAACGTCGACGTGCGAGTTCTTTTGAGCTGTGTCCTCGAACGCGATCCAGCATCGTTGACAATATTCTGGAGCCGGATGCTCGTGTGTTCGCCTCAGGTGCTGCTTGACGTCCGTGATCCTGCTCAACTTCATACGGAAGCAGCACCTGTTGACATGAGAGTCGAGCTTCCAAAAGGGACAGGCCAGCTTTTGTGCCTGTTGACTGGTCGGGGATTGTGCTCGCCTTTTGGAAGGCCGTAGAAATCCGTCGTTGTCCCGTTGATCATCGTCGTCGTCGTTCGCGCGGCTTCGCTTGCCACTTCGGCGCACTTCAATGCCATTCGATTGAAATCTTGCACTGGATTTTGATCGATCGCCTGGGCTGTCCGAGTTTCCTTCTCCCCCGCGACTTTTTGTAGGCGCGCACTGAGGTCTAGCTCTGAAACCCTTGGACTCCTTGTATTCGACAAATATGAGATGGGATATCTGGTCAATGATCGCGGCAAGAGAATCCTCTGGATCCGCGCTTTTGGGCCAGTCCGAGTCTTCAGAGGAAATTGACAGCAAGCCGAAATCCAAAGAATCTCCGGAGGAATCCATGGCACTACTTGTGTCCTCGCCTGGGGAAAGTGTGGGGGTTCGATCTTCTCGCCTCTCAGCGCTTAAAATTTTCATCTTCGCATGAGCCTGAGGCATCCGCTTTTCCACAGGAGAGTCTGCAAATATATTTTGTCAACGTGGAGGTCATCATAAGGAAACCAAGGTGACTCACCTGGGTTGGTGTCAGGTATCCCGAGGTACTCCAAGTTTGCAATTATGTGTCTATTTCCACGAGCCGAGATGTCGCTTTGAAATCCGCCCTCGGAAGACGACGTGCCATGCTCGTTTCGGGAGGGGCATTCCGCGAATGAACAAGAAGTTGAGCCTGTATGGACAACATGCCACAGTACGACGTTCTGGGTTTGCTTGACCAACTCAAGCGTGTGAAAGTAGCCTTTCAAGACTAATCTATCATTTTCGAGAGTAGGACACCAAGATGCACCGATAAAATCCAGAATATACGGCAGCCCTAGCTCAAGGCCCGGAAAGAGAGGTGGGCGCTTCTGCGTTGGGAAGCCTTGGATGATAGTCACATCACAAAACATCTGAGTTTTCTGACTCCCCATGGTGCTTACAGCATGCCATGAATTATCCAGAGAATAACGGATCAACCATTCCATTTCCCGCCGACTTTCGATGCTGAAGCTGCATTTGGCGATGGTTTGCCTTGCGATGGGTCTTTGAAATGCTGCGCCGAGCCAAGTCAGCTGCTCGCCACATTCAGCAATCGAATACCGAGGGCCAGAAACTGTGATCAGCAAGTCGGGTAATTTTGAGTGTTCCAGCATCTCTACTTGTGATGAGATCCACGTAATGTCATCAAAGTTATTTGATGTTTATCAGCCTGAATCTCATGCAAAGGTTCTGTGTCTTGAAATGTTAAACTCCTACCAGTATGGATAGCCCCATATTCGCTGCCGCATGCTTTCTGCATGATTTGGGCTAGTTTCAGCCCTCCCGAGGACCATGTCTGGTCTAAGTAATCTTGTACTGATAGAGCCTGAACAGTGTTGGGTGCTGAGCTTGTCAATGTCATCAAATTTGCAACGGGCTCCTTTCCCAGATAGGAGATGATATCATGGCGCATTTGGATTCGAAACCTGGCTCGATGGATGTCCGGTGTTCGGTGCCTGCTGATAATGCCTGATGGAAGTCTTGACATGATTGATCGATGGATCAAACGGCAGGAATTGGCCTCCGTCGAAATATCAGAGCCCCAATCCAGCGAGATCCGCTTTCTCAGGCTCTCGATGAACCACTGGTACCCCTTACTGCTCAAGACGAAGTCGCGATATGTGGCCATGTCAGCATTTCCGGCAATGTCCTCTTCCTCCATGTCGCGAACCCCTTCAAAGAAACCGTCTTTCTTCGAATTTAAATCTCGGGTTGGCTCTTCGGTTTTCTCTCGATTCCACAATGCTATTCTATCGAGGAATGTCATTCCCTCGTTATGTCTGTTCTTCAGGCATGGTCCAGGGCTGCCTTCCCGTTGTTGACAGAGTAGCTCAAGCCCAGCCTCGATATTCCTTGCAAGGGTCAGTTGCTCTGATTATTCTGCATGTAAATCTTGTTAAACTTACCTGTGGTTTGTGTGTATAAATTGCATTATGTATGCCCTTGACGGCTCGGATATGTCAAGACCAATCCGTATGGAGAACGCTTTGATGAGATCGGGAAGACATCTTGGCAGCTCTATCCGGGCTCGGTCATGTCTATGCTTCTGTGATTCATTCTGCAATTTCATGTGGATGTCATTGCAGAGGTCACTGACATAATCTGACCCGTGAGGCAAGACCGAAGATGTGTACACGGTCTGTTGATCCACTTGCAGCCGACCCTGTGCCTCTGGCGGCTCACCCGTTTCATAGCCCTGTGCCTCCTCGCAAGGGTTCGGATTGTTTGTTGACCTGGACACGCACCAAGACACATATCCGGAATCTGCGACAGTGTCCTCTTGCAACGGGGCGTCAGTCTGCTGCTCGCGAGGTTCAGCGGTTGAATAAGCCAGTTCTTCGTACTCGTTGGCGCGCAGGGCCAGTGGCATTTTTGAATGAGATTTTGGTTGGGGGCGGCTCATCTGCATGCTCGGGTTGCCATGGTGTTTATCTTCGTAGTGCTGCAGGAGGTCGTTCAAGGTGTGCCATGTCTGATCGCAGCACCTGAAGTCTCTCATGAAATTTTGTTCAAGCTTGAGAAGATGAGACGTCGACTGGAGCGAGGGTGACTGCTCATAGGTGACGAACGGTGAGGTGCCCGGGGGCGTCCACGATGCACTCGTAATTTCAGGATGTGGCGAATCCGGTTGTGCCCTCAGCTGGGGTGGCAGAGGCTCTGGCCTCGCATCGACCGTCCAAGAATCAGTCCCGTCCCTGGGCCCTCCCAGCCCCGCAGGAGACTCCCCATCGTAACCACGGCCTCGAAGGTCTTCTGAGTGCCCTTGGCGCTCTGAGTTAATGTCATTCTCTGGCGAGAGTAACCTCACTCCCGCATCAGCCCAGTCGAGGTCTAAAAATTGCCGGAGGTCGGAGGGCTCCAAGGTTTTGTCAAAGACGGGGTCCATTCTGGATGCCAAGTCAGTGATCTCGGGGCCAAGGGAGACATCCGTGGATTTGCTGTCAAAGGCGTATTTGTTGGTACCAGAATGCTGGAATTCCAGGAAAGGATCATCATTCGTGCCCCACCTGTATTCCCAGGCTATGAATGCTCTGAGTTCATCCTCAGAAGCATCTAAACTATGAGCACCATTCAGATGCCGTAAGCCATGATTCGTCTTTTTTTGCTGCAGCCCTGTACAGTACACCCGTAGCATTTCCCATTGATAAATTGTTGGTGGGGCCTGTCATGATTTTCCTTGTGCTTCCTTGATGTGTTCATTAGTGCCCGTAAAGAATTCTTGAGACGGGTGATGTGCAACATACTTCAACTCAGTCTCTGTCCTGACCTTTTGGTGGCACGTCGGGCAGACCAGGATAGAGGGCATGTCTCCACCGCGGGCTCCTTTGTCAACACTCTTTGGAGCCGGTGGTGCCGGCGCTGGGTCTTCATTGAGCGGAGTTGATCTCTTAGGCGTAGCTGGTCGCCAGGGTGCACCGGCAGATGAGGGTGAAGGCCGGGATTGGGATACGCCGTATGCGCTGTCGAACATGTTCTGGGTGGATGTGCGCGTTGGTGTCTCGATACTGTCACCGTTGTCTACACCAAAACGCGGTGACTTGAGCCCTGGCAGCTTGCGGCTGCTCTCGCCTTCCCAGGCCTGTGTAAAGGGGTTTGCATCATACTCAGTTTGGGGCTCTGCACCGTCCAGACCTATAGTCGCTTTTGGTGAGGCAGGCCGCGTGTGAAAGGTGCACGTAGGATAGCCGTTGGCAGCAAACTCTTGACAGCCAGGACCGTTGCACCTTGCCCGAGGCCCCGGATAGCTGTTCTCCCCTCGCGATTCCACATTGTCGTATTCCCGTTGCTCCTCGACGGACTTTCGCACTCTGGGATCGTAGCCCAGACATTCGCGCTTCGACTTCTTACAGTTGTTGCAGGTGGGGTGTGTCTCGTCACACTTTATCCGTCGTTTCCTGCACGTTAAACACGCAGTCTTGATCCGACGCTTCAGAAGTTCTTTTCGGAGCCTTACTCCACTCAGCTGCATGCGCGGGTCATATAGTCCTGGCGGTAAGCCGTATCGCATCCCCATAGGGTCGTGCAAGCCGTATGGCTGCTGATTTATCGTGAAGTAGCTCATGTGCGGCCCAGGAGCCATCGTGGGGCCCATGGGGTGGTGTTGGGGTTGTTGCTGTACTTCGGCGTATTGTGGCGGCGCATGCTGGTGAGGATATTGTTGGCTTTGGGGATGCTGCTGAATAGCATGTTGTGGCTGTTCTCCCTGCTGCTGGTGGTCAAAGCTTCTCATACTTGGAAGTACCAGCGAGTGAGGCGCGGGGTTGGCTGACATGTTGGGCAGACTGGAGGTGTGTACGGAGTCTCCCTGAGGGGATTGAGACGTGATCTCGTAGCAGCTGTGAGATCTTTGGTTGGCCGCGCAATGAAGGTGTGCTGAGAGCTCAAAATCCCGGCGCGCCTGCTCGCGTTGCCTTTTAGCTTACCTAGGCACGCTGCTCCGCACTCATCCTGGCGCCTATAGGAGGACTGAGGCTGTAGTTGGACTTATAATCGACTACATCCTGGAGAATAATACTAATATCTGTGGGCTCAGGACGTCTTGCTGTAAGTTTGGAGTGATTGTCTGATAAGCAGGAGACCAGGGTTGAAGTGGAGAGCAGCAGTACTCATAGAGCTTCTGATGGGTGGAGGGAGCAATCCAAAATGTGTGCTCACTGCAGGAAAAAAAAAATTGAAGAAGTTCTAACTAAAGAAGCGACGGAGCTGACCCTCAGCACAGCTGTGTCTTTCAATGCAATTGGTGCCCGATTATGTACACCTGTGTGTTCCCTGCTGTTTTGGGCCAATCACATCAAAAAACACCACTGTGTTGATCAAAACTGCGTTCTTCTCCCTCATTTCGCAGTGGTGTGCCTGAAGGAAAACAGACCAAGGCACACACAGCTGTCCCAGCGTCGCAGCCAAATCGAGTAAATTGATGTTACCTATCAAAATGGCTGTCTTGTGAGTGGGACTTCACCCTTGTCCTCAAGAGCCAGTCAAATCCAAAAACACAATTGAGTGATTTTACCCCTTGGCATGCTGAGTGTTCTCGCCTGTGTGCAGCTCTGGAATGCGTTTTTATTGCCCCTGTGTGGTGTTTGCTGCCCCAGCTTCTTCCTGCGATCAACTTTGTCACTCCCTTTCCGACACCACAACACTGGCGTGTTAACAACAGAGATGCACTGTTCTGCTTCTTTTTCATAAAGTGCCTTGATTCTCGTTATCACACATTGATGATTCGACGACAACTATGGCCATTTAGAAGTAGAAAACCAATTCAAGACATAAATCAGCTCTCAAATATCTACTGAAAGCTTGGTGCAGAGCCAGAATGGAAGCACTCATGAACTCGAGGTCTTCCCCAAGCTATACTGCAGCAGCAATTCAAGCGGTAACATTTCAATTGGCCCATCTTGGATTTTTTCACCCCCCCCCCCCCTCGGGGCAAAGTAATCATCATGTCATGTGCTTCAGGTCCTTCCGCTACTACAACTACGGGACAGAAGAGGTTAGTGATATATGCTCGTTGCATGCATTTCATGCGGTTATGGTCCATGCTTACTCACAATTTATTGATAGAGTCTCCGACAGCAAGTCCAGTTACCTAATGGACAAGTTCCTCACCGAGGCTTGCTGTCCGATCGAGAAACTCGCTTGCGGAAAGAGCCAGACAGATACAAGGAAGATGGTCTCCCCAGAAAGACGCACCGAGGCTAAGGCCCAATACCTCAACCAGTGGCAATCATCGTGGGACGCTATGGGAGGAGCGAAGTCCTCCTGAGAATTTAGCGTCGACACTGCAACGGTTCCAACAAGCACTGAGGAGGATATAAGAGGATGTTGGGTTCAGTTGCCTGGGATCGAGACAATTACCATAGCCGCAGTAATAAATATAACCGCTATTTTCTCTGTCATTCATGTGTGCACTGCACTGAAACATCGCCCATTTTGAGGGGTCTCTTTCCAAATGACTGTTGGTTCTTGGCCTCTATGTAGGCTTTTCTGCTTGGACAAATTGACTAAAGGAAGTGGGGGACATAGTGCTAGTTCCTACATATGTAGGTATGCAAGGCGTCAGATAGTATGTCTCTATTATTTATGCAGGAATGACTATGCATCTTCCTCCCCCACGGGTAGCTTTCTTATCAATTGCATGCGTATAATCGTGAGCATTCCCCTCTGGCGTTTCCCAAAGAAAAACCAACACTAGATTGAATACTCGGACTTTGAGATGACACATAGGCGTTGCCGCTTGCTCACTAATCCCAGTGAATTTATATTTGGTCTCAAATCTTGGGTCTGTCTCGGACCCTGTACTTATCAACACGGGCCAGAGTAACGTTCGGGGTCAAACTCTTCTTGGTTCCAGTATAAGAAAACGGATATTCGCACAGCAAAAAACGGATCCTGCACAGCAAGTTAACTGACTAAGCAGATTCAGCCAATCAGAGGCCTCTATTCCATTTCACTGCACTACCCACTATAGTGCTTTTTGCAGCCTTACCCACAGCACCTACAAATCGACTGCTATACGTGGAATTCTGCTGGGGACGTACTTAGCAACGATAATGGCGAGAAGACGACTCAGGAGGAAATCGTTGTCCGTGGGCTATTCTGAGCGACGATAGAGGCTTCTGGCAACGATGGAGGCACGTTTTAAGCTGTGGCAACGATTGAAGTACTATGGAGGCATGTTGGGGGCTTGTGGCAGCAGTATGGCACGATAACTACTTTTATAGTGTATTTAGAGGCTTTAGGGCACTTTTTTGGGCCTATGGGCACTATCGCTTTAAGCGATTTAGTGCCCTTAAGTGTGTGTGATGAAGATATTAGTTGGTGTAGTCAAAATAACGATTTGTATATAAATTTTGGTGGCGGGCGTTATTTCGTGCACTGGGGCTGCAAAATGGCTGTGCAGCATCCGTTTTTGGCTGTGCGAATATCCGTTTTCCAGTATAATATCCTCCGGGTCCCAGAGCCCGGGACAGGTTGTAGTGACCACTATAGCACCTGAGTGAGAAGTTTATCTTGGCTTTCCAACTGCCGCGTGCCACGTTGGTCGTTCCCAGACTTCCATAGTACCTACTGGGTTGGCTGCGTTGATCAAGTGCTAACTAAACTCTGGGGGTGATTCGGTATATAATCGGGAAAGGCTTTTTGATCCCATAAAGCACCACAAAAATAGGCGGTCGATACTTCAGGTAATATCCACAGTATTCCGGTATACGATCTTTATTTAAGCTGGTCTACAGATTTCTACGCGTCCGGGAGAGAATGTGTGCGCAGTGGAAACTACATAGCTGTCTGGAGTCAACCGACCGGGCTAACCACGGCATGAACACCTCCTTAACGGGCTTTGAAGCTCTCTTCCCATATTCTACCAGGAACTTGTGTCAGATACGACCAACATGCTGCTCAATAACAAGCTTGATACAGAAAGTATTCGAGAACGAGGGAGAGGACATCTTTTCTTGACAAATAGATTATTGGACTTACCTGAAGCATTTGGGCCATAACCTGAAATAGCCACGTAGGATCACTTTTTGTCGCGTTCTGTGAGGCAAGTAAACATTGCATAACGTGGGCATGGTCCGGGGCGTTGTCGTAGTCGGTAAAGTTGCGTAACAGCGGTGACGGCTTTTCAAGGCCCTCCGTGACTGCAAAGCCACCCGTCGCCTGAACCTCACGCCACTTATTTGAAAGCACCATGTTTCGAACTCACGCGTCCATGATAACTGCAACTCGGCTGTCCCCCGCCCTCTACCGGGCATGCGCTTTTTTGCTCTGGGCGGAGGCCTTGGAGATCCCCAGTCGCCATGTCGCTGGCTTTGTTTTCGTGCTGTATCTCAGTAGAGGGAACTATGATAGGGAAGCTTACAAGCCTAAGAGCAGCTGTGACTAGACAATAGTTATGGGTGATCCTCTTGGCAGCCTCCTCGAGCGCAGCATGGTAATAAGACATTCTGAGGTATGACGCAGATTGGCTCCCGGAAATGGTGCATGAAAAGAATAAGCTTGCTGCTCCACAAGGTCAGCAGTACAACTGTCAGTTCATGTTGAGAAATTCAAGGGCGTCCGGGCCCCAGACCTTAGCTATTGCAGAGATCACCGCCCACCGCGGCAGGATGAACAGCACTGAGTCGAGACTTGTCAAAACCCCAGAGTATATCTACTCCAGCCGAAGTCAGTGCGGAAGGGTTTCACGCGCCCGTTAAAGGCACCTGGCCAGGTAACAGCATAGGAAGGGCTGGCCAGGATCCCCGTTCTATGGACAAGGCCCGGAGATACTCAAGATAGCCCAAGATGACCCAAGACAGCGGGCTCGCCTCCATACCTACTTAAAGCGCCTGGTGACTCTCGGACAAGAAAGAAGGCACCTGGAGGTTAAAGTAGTTGCTCGGAACGCCCAGAGTCTGCGAGACTTTGCAGCAGTTTGCATTATGCCCCTGAATAAATAATACGTATGTGATTTTGGAAGGATGCAGGATCATCATATCCTCTCTCATTCACCCGATATCGCCAGAGACAAAAGAAGCTGCGCGCTAAGCACGGGGTAGCAGTTGGTCTCGGACCCCACCTGCTGGCCCTCAACAACCCAGCTCTGATTCCAGTCATTGACGATGCCAGGTCACCTTCCTGGAAGCTTGTGAATTTTTATTTCCTAGTTATATGCTCTTACACGTCGCTCTAGGCTCATACGGGAGAGTCAGACCGTGTATAATAATCACACAGCGGCTCAAGTCCTCTTGGTTGATCCTACGTGCTTTTAGTCTGCCGGCTCGAGAACCAATTTATTTAGGCGACTCTGTGGGAAAGACATGTAACCTTGCTTACTGGACCCGATACCCATTGTTTGTTTCCCTGGCAAATTGTATGCAATGACAGACCAGTCGTGTGGGTCCTCCTGGGTGAAGCCAGTGTCTGATTTCATATCCTATCGGGGAACTTTCCGTGATTTACCTGGGTCTGGTGTGTTCCCCTGTATTCCTCGTAGTCAACTTCAGTAATAGTTGACGGCGTTCCAAGATTGGTCAAGCAGTAACGTGATTCGCAAAGCTCCTCAGTATGACCGCCTACCGTCTCAAGACGGTCAAAGCGGTCGATCATATCATCCACTTCAATGTTTAGTTTTGCCCGCCTGAAGGAGCGCGCATAGCCTCTCAAAGCATCGTCACCATCAAGTGTTATGTGGAGACCTACAATAGAAACCAGGCAAGAGTTTGAAGTAACAATTGGCTCCATGGTTGAATTGGTTCAGTCGCCTGAAAAAATATGTTGGCATGACGATTTGGAGCCCAGACTATATGGCGGCCGACGCAGCTCCGACTGATCTGGCTACAACGGAGAGGTTCATGATTTTTCGTGCCAGACGGAACAGAAATCAAGGGATTCAGATCAATATGGTCATTGCAATGCATGTGCAGACATTTTACGAGTTCGGTTGCGGGTCTGCGCTGGCGCCAGATGTTACCCGAGGCACCCCAGTTGTAGGGATATCGCGCCCCCAGGATGTATCTACTCCAACTTGTCCACACTTGCGAGTTGGGTTTCACCTTGTAGTATTGGACTCTATTCCTAAAGGGTGAGTCTGAACCAGTTCACATGGCAGCAAAGGTCATGGCCACCCAGGGCGTCAGACTGATCGAGTGAGCATGGGCCGGGCCCCTTGGGAGCGACGGGGAGCATTGAAAACTGCAGCTTGAGGATGTAGACCTTAAATGTATTCCAGAAAATAAACACGAAGGCTGTAGACACAGACGAGCCGACCGGTCCACCTTCCCCTTGTTCGCAACCCGCAATAAGATTAAACAACAGACAATGCTCGCTCGCCGTTCCCTTTCCTGCCTCCGTGTACTGACCACTAATCTCCCACCCATGCAATCATCTCAAAATCTAGACGAGTCTGGAGATGCAATAATGGAAAAACCCCCAGGACCTGGCGGACCAAGTAGATGTATATCCAAGCCGTCTTTTCTTCAATACGTACGTCTTCGATCCAGAAAATACCAGGCCAGACTCAGCATCTTGCCTCAGTGGGCGTTGCAGCCACCCCCCAGTCGCCTACACCAGCCGATTGACCCCTGCCTCCTCTGGATGTCTCCATTGCCCGGGGTATCCGTCATTAAACGCCGTCGCACATATGCAATAGAAGACGAGAGAAGAGTCATAATGTTCGTAATTCGTCATCCAGATATTGCTCCCGCACAGCATGGCCCAGCAAAGGGCACACGACACAATTGCCGCCCGCGACAACATCGGCTCGAGTTGCTGCCTCAGAGCGCCCCAGAGATCTTTCTCGCCGTGTTTGCCGCCGCAGTTGTTGGGCTGTGGTTGTGGATACTCCCGACCCGGCCACTCGTCTTGCGCACGCCCGCCGGCTCCTTGCCGCTGGGGTAACCTCGAAGACTGTCAGCAGTTCGCTTGCCACCGCTGCCACCTCGGACCTTTGTCAGAACGCCCGACGCGGAAGTAGCGCGCATGGGTGAGGTCTGGGCCGATTTGACCCGGCCGAGTGAGCTGCCAATGTTCTCGACGTCGTTGGAGGCGTCGTCAATGACCGAGGTGTAGATGGAGGTTGTCGTCGTCGTGTGGCTAACAGAACGCGACTTGGCAGAATTGGGGGAGTTGGACACCTTGCGTGATGCTCTCATGCGCAGGTGCAGCTCCTCGTCGGACTCGGCCGGCGATTGCCGTTGGACAGAGACCACCTCGGTCTGTTGCCCGATGCCGCCATTCTCCTCCTCGATCGAGGACCGGTACACACCACCACGGCTGCTATACGGGTGGTGGCGGGTCTTCCGAGGCTGTCCTGGGGTGGGCGCTGGCAGGTAGTTCTCTTGGTCTGCCGAGGCATTTGTCCGCTCGTTGTCCACCTCGCCCAGCGGTGTCCTATTCGAGGGGCTGCGGTTGGGAGGCGTCGAGGTCTTGCTGGGGCTGCGGCCAATGTTGGCCTTTTGCATGGCGCGGATGGGTGTGCTTGGCTGGGGGTTGGCGGCGGCCATCTCCTTGCGCAACTTCCTCTCGATGCGCTCCTCGACCCACCACTCCCGGAAGGCACCTTGGTTGAGGTGGAGCCAGTGCTGCTGCGGACCTACAACCATTCCAGGTCGCATGAATCGCATGTATGCAATGACCTCATTGGCGGTGAAGCCATACCTGTAGATGAGGTAGGCTCCGATGAGGCAGCCTGTCCGTCCAAGCCCTGCCTTGCAGTGGACAGCAATGCCCTTCTTCCTGACGGTAATCATCTCGTGGGCCAGCCTGATGAACTTGCGCACCGTGCCCATTGCTGGGCAGGTACCGTCCTCGAATATCATGTCAAGGTGCTGGATACCCATGCCCTCAAAGTAGGATGGGGAGTACAATGCCGAGTTTAGTCGCACCACCAGGCCAATGTTGCGCTCTGAAAAGTGGGAGAGGACGTTCTTGAATGGCTGTGGCAGTGTTGGGTGTGCATCGATGGCGTCCAGGGTCTTGGGGACGGTTGCCCAGAGCTCGGAGTTCTCTGGTATCTTTGCAACCGGCTCGTGCTGTGGCGAGGCAAAGGCCAGGAAGCTGGGTGTGATCCAGTTGAAGTCGCCGTGCTCTACTCTTTCGAACCTCTCATACTCGTCCAGGTCGAAGTCCTCGAGGGCACACACGCCCTCCTCCTTTGCTTTCCACACTCCATAGACGACATCCTGAACAGTGATGCCGTAGTCGGCCTGGCTATATCCAGCGTCACGAAAGGGCATCAGTGGAGGGTCGACCTGGGCGATGGGTGCCAGGGCCAGGTGTGGTGGCCAGGACTGGATCAGGACCATGTAGCAGGCCAGCAGGGCCGATGCATTGGCGCGGCCTGGGGAGACGATTAGCATGAAAGACGGTTGATGAGGCCCGGAGCCGGGGGACACGTACTCCTCGGGTCCGCTCTGCTCCAGAACACAACCGGGCGATCCTTGTTCTCCTTTGCGCCTAGGATCTCGTGGAACTGGAGGGCAAATCTGTAAAGGTGGCCAATGTGCAGCGGGCCAAAGTCATGGTGGAAGTTGTTGTAGAGCAGAGTGTCGTCTACGGTGAAATAGTATGGCTGCTTGTAAGGAGACTTGGGAACTGCCTGGGGCCCGTTGCCAGCCCTCTGGGACCGCTTGGTGGGCGATTTCACAGGCCCATCTGGGTAAGGGAACAGGGTATCCTCATTTGGGGGGTGGATATACGAGGCGAGATACAGGCGGTCTTCGGAGAAAGTTAGCAAGTTTACCGGGAAGGG
Source organism: Diaporthe humulicola (assembly GCA_038088545.1). Classification (NCBI taxonomy): domain Eukaryota; kingdom Fungi; phylum Ascomycota; class Sordariomycetes; order Diaporthales; family Diaporthaceae; genus Diaporthe; species Diaporthe humulicola. The sequence goes on from JBBWSL010000104.1 coordinate 89,363, forward strand.
CTGGGGCAGGCAGTCGAGCGGGACTGCGGGCATTGGCGGCCCCCGGGCCATCATTGACAGGGTTTTAGGAGCAAGAGAAGCCCTCATCACCGCCCGGTGGGATGTTGTTGAGAAGAAGATGGGGATAAGTGCAGATTGGCGCAACAGTGCGGGTGAGGCATGGGACTGCAGCACGCCGTTGACCGGCAGAGCGCCACGTACCTGGAATGTACTCGATGATCTGCCCGAGGTTGGAGCTCTTGGAAGGACCCATGGCCGTCAACGCCGTTTCTGGCTCGGCGGGCTGGTCTGTGTTGTCGTGGTGTCGAGCTCGAGGAAGGAGCCGGCTGCAGCTGCGGTGTGCAGTGTGTAGCGAAGGAGCGCTGCAGTTCTGCACTCAGATGGGCTATCAAGACACGAGAGTGCACATGTAATGGGTACGGCTCAATCGTTGAGACAATATCTGTGCTGCTCAGGTCGCCGAACCTCGCCCATAAAAAAAAAAAAAGTAAGCAGGCCAATGTCCAGGTCCCAAAGGTGAGGCTGGGGATGTCAAGGTGAGGAGGGGGGAGGTGCGGAGGTGAGGAGCTAGAAAGAAGCCAGCAGCAGGCGCACGCTATGCGGGAAGCAAAAGAGGAGTCGGGTTGCAGGCTGGGATTGGGATTGGGATGTGGATTGGAAATTGATGCTTGGGGAGGAAAAGGACAATGACCATCAGGATTGAGGCCGGGCAACGACGTAAATATGAGTTTTCCCAGCGGTGTGTGCAGGTGGCAGAGAAACGGAAGCGCATGTTGTCATGGGCCCGGCACTCTGTTGCACGATAATAGAGAGCTGGTTTGTTATTGCCTGGCGATGGGGCCCCGTTGCCTCGACTCCAGGCCAATGGCAGCCCCTGTCGTGCTGGGGTGCTTTTTTAGGCGGTCGCTTGCTGTCGTCCAAGCAACCAACGGCCTCGGGGACGGACCCAGGGCCAACGCACCCGGGGCACTGCAGAGCTCGGACTGCAGCTTGTGCGGGTGCAGGTGCAGGTGCAAGCTGCGGGTAGCACTGCAGGCCTGCGGCGTTGAGGCCAGGCCCGTTTTCCAAGCCCCCGGGGACCCGCCCAGCTGAGTCCCAATGCCTGAGCATGAGCCTCCTTCCAAGCTTCGTCTGGCCCCACCGAGTCCGTGTGCCGTGGCAGCTGCGTGCCCAGGTGGGTGGCTCCTTATCTTATCGACGGGCCCGAGCTCCTGTCCTCCTGCACCCGCACGACCGCACACCCGCACAGCACAGCACAGCACAGCACAGCCAGACCGCACGGGCGGCGCACACATAAGAAACACGCAGTTGGAATCCTCCCGCGGCAGAGCCCTGTGCCATTCCCAACCCAACAGACAAAACACAGAACCTCGTTCCAGATCTGACTCTCTCGACCGACCTTCCCCACATCCCACACACAAACATGGCCACCCGCGCCGACCCAGACTTCCCCTGCTCGCTGTAAGTTGGCACGCCCCTCTCCCTGTTGTGCAGTCAGACCGGGCGAGGATGCCTTTGCTGAGATGTGCCTGTCTCGTGTGTGTGCCGGCAGCCAGATCGACGTGCCCTTCCCGACCGCTCGCCTGGCCTCGATCGCAATCAAGGCCATGACCGTCGACAAGGAGCTGTCACCCCTGGTCCGCCGAGAATTCTCTACCATCAGTGTCGCGCCCGCGTCTGGCGGCGGCGGCGATGATGTCACGGGACAGAACGTCATGAGGGTGCTTTACGAGGCCACCACTAACCGGATGCTGCGGGTCTCTGTCAACTCTTTCATGGACAGCCTGTCGCTCATCCTGGAGGTCATGGAGAGGCTCGATGCCGATGTGCTCGAGTCCAGACCGATCGAACCGCAAGCTGGGCCGTTCCGGTGATTCACCCCACCCCACACAACCACGTCACGTCACATAATTGTTGCTCCACCCCGGGAGGATGGGTTCTGAGGAGCTGGAATAGAAGCCTTGCTTGCCTTGCTTGCCTTGCTTGCCTTGCTTGCCTTGCAGTCTTTTGCAAGCCTTGTCTTGCACGTCCGAGTTTAAGAATAGGCCCCCGTCAGCAGAACCTTTCCATTCCGCCAGGCGCAGCACCGCGTATCCCTGTCTGTCACGCGAAGGAGTCGCGACAGTCAGGCTTCCAACACGCCCCACCAGCCCTAGCAGGGCCCCCATGAAGCGCAGCCCAAATCAAGACTTCGTGACCGTCACCTTGCTCCTGTCTGATGCAGAGAGTCAGCCGGTCTCCAGAGCTCTTGCCGCACCTGACACGGACTGGTGATGTCCTCTTGGCCCCGCCTGCTCGCCTGCCCATCAAGGGCCACGATCCTGCCAGTACGAGTAGAAACATTCCAGACTCACAGAAAGCCACGTGGTTCCGGATGTGCTCGGCCTTGTCCTTGGTCTGCGCGTAGTACCAGGCCGCATTCTCCAGCTCTTTGCCATCCGCATGGATGCTGTAATAGCTTGCATCGCCCTTCCAGGGGCAGTGGGTCGAGTGATCGGTCTTGGACAAGTAGTCAGTCTTGACAGACCCTGGAGGGAAGTACACATTTCCCTCCACCTCCTCCCACGTCTCCGTCTCCGCGAGCACCGTGTCTCCGACAGTGGCTTTGGCGTGACCGGTCGGCATGGTGTTGATTACAGTTGGATGAGTCTGCAAGTGTTGTGTATGCGCACACAATATAGTCTGGTCGTCAAGACCCGGAAACGGCTTGTCAAGATTTATTAGAAACTACCTCCCTCAACTTATTTGTAATGACAAGGCTTAATCAGCCGCGCCCATTTGACCTGGATTGCGGGGTAGCCGTTGGGGTCGGAAACGTGAAGCTGTTTGTGGTCTTGAGATGGCTCCTAGGATTAGCAACTAGAGTAAAAGAGACGACTTCTATGCCCCCCCCCCTGCCGCCGCCGCCGACTGCTGCAATACTTATTTGGGTCTCCTTCCACCCCGTGGGGCGTCAGTCTGGTCATGCCGTGGAAGCCAGAGGCCGATATTCAACCAATGTCCCACAAGCAGCATGTGGCATCAATTCATTCTTTCCTGACATGCGATATGCATATTGAATAAGCCCTGTACATATCTGTATGATGTTCTGCAGAAAACCAATACCCTTCCGTCAATCTGATGTCTAACTAACGCCTTTTGCCGTGCCTCGAATGCCTCGAATGCTTGAGAATACCAGTCTGTACACACACCGCACGTACACAATACACTCGCTCACTCTCTCACTCAGCCACATCGGCTCCACCAAAGCACGTCTCCTCGAAGTTCGCCAGCTTGGGCATCTCGTCCTGCACCTTCAGGAACGTCTCTAGCTCACACCAGCCGTCGACCCTGGTCGCGTCGCACTCGGGGAAGCTCCAGCCTAGCGGAACCGTCCGCTGGTTGAGTATGAAGTGCATGTATTTGGTCTCGCCCGCGCCCTCGTCCTCGACGTAGCCGGTCCTGTCCGCCCTGACAGGCTTGGGTGCCCTGATGACCTCAATGTCCAGCCTGGCGCCGAAGGGCGTCAGGTGCGACACGGTAAAGTTGTGCTGGCCCGGGTACGCCCTTGGCGAGAGGGGCGGGTCGTCCTGGAACTGCGTAAGCCCGAAGGCGGCTAGGACCGAGATGATGTTCGTGTCGTGGCTGAAGTCCAGGTAGAGGGACTGGTTGAGCGGGAACGTCTCGGTGCTGCTGTCGAGGGTCGTGTTGATCTGTGAGCCCGAGTAGCCAAGCGTATGGTTCCGTAGCCTGGCCATCACTTCTTGCTGGTATCCGATTCCAACAGCACGCTGTTCGCGGGCGCGTCAGTCGATTGTGCTTTTACGCGGGCTTTTCTCGATGGAACTCACCCCGGTCTTTGACTGGAATCCACTGTCTCCCGAGAAGAAGAGGTCTGTTTTACCTGGTCAGCGAACAGAGGGGGGCGCGGGCCGAGTGGAAACGAGCGTCAAACCCTGACACTTGCTTGAGAAGCACGCACCGACCGAGTAGCTGAAATGGATCCACTCTTCATAGGTGAAGAGATCGCAGAAACGACTGAATCCATAGGCAACCTGCGTGATGTCACGTCAGTGTCATGTTTGGAAAAGGCATTGCCGGGGAGCGGGAGGCGTATTGTGGTGAGCCCCAAGTTCACCCACCGTTTCGTATGGGCACATGTTCTGTGCTGCATAGGTATCCTCTATGGTCCAGTCGTAGCCTTGGATCATGCTGCCAAGTCGAGCAGTTGCTTTTCGGGAAGTCAGCCTCACGCCGGTGCCTTGTGAGCCACGACCAGAGGAGAGTCGTACCTTTTTGCAGGTAAATCTGCACCCACTCAACGGTGGCATTCCTCCCGCCATGGTCGTGTTCTGCATTGGGGCAGTTCTTGTAGCCGGCCAGCGAGTTATTGAAACCTTTCTCCTCGATGATGAGCTCGATGGTGGCGTTCCTCGTCCACTCGAGCCCGAAGAAGCCGGCCATAAAGTACTCGGCCGACTTGAGCATCCTGTCCTGGGTGGTGGTCCGCACGATGATCCTGCTGTTGGGGTTGTACAGAGACGAATACATGTACGAGTGCAGGATGCCCGAGTCGAAGAGCTCCTGCCTGCCCTTGGGGACAAGGATTTCTGCGCCGAGGGCGTAGCTCCAGTCGTTGAGGAACTCGAGCGGGCCGGAGGCCTTGAAGCCGGAGGCGGCGGTCCTCGCCGCGGCTATGCGCTCGCCAAAGGTGACGACGTTGGAGCCGGTGCCGCCGGTTGGGTAACGCGAGCCGTGGCGGGACAGCATCTGCACCTGAACGATGTCGGCGCCCGGCGGCAGGGGATACTCGCGGACGCCGAAGCCGGGGGAGGGCGCGTAGGGTGACAGGAAGCCCATCATCTGGAAGATGCTCTCGTTGTTGGACGACATGCCGTCGATGGGGACGGCGGTCTGCAGCGGCTGGTTCGGGACATAGGTTGCGGTGGGGTTAAGGGTCCAGGTCTGAGCCAGGAAGGCCGGCGCCCCCGTCGCGGTCGGGCCAGCCCATAGCTCGGGGGAGGTCTGGAAGTACTGAGGGACCTTTGGGGTGGGCTCGCAGTGGCAGTCCGGGCCCGGGCCCGGGCGGGGGCGGAAGCCGAAGACACCCGGGTTGACTGCGAGGTTCAGGGCCACAAGGACCAGCAGGCAGGAGATGACGGTGATGAGAACAGCCCTGAGGTTGATGTTGGGCAGGCGGCCGGGAGGCTGAGACTGGTATGCCGGGGGCTGCTCCAGGGGCGACTCGGGCCCGTCCTCGGCGTAGTCTTCTCGGCCCTGGACGAGCTGGTAGCCCTCTGCCTCCTTGGGCTTGGGCTTCAGCTTCAGGGGTGCAGGCCGCATGTTGGACGTCGTCTTGTGGATGGGACCGCACACAGCAAAAGGTCACGTTGAACCGGTGAACCGGTGGACCAGTGAGCCGGCGTCGCAGGCGGGGACGGCTCTGCGCGTCCGTGTCCGCGTCTGCGTCTGCGTCTGCGTCTGCGTCTGGGCTCGGAGGGAGCTCCCGCGCGCACGGACCGCCTGGTTGCTATATTTATCCAGCCTGTGTTGTCCCCACCCAATCCTGGGCGTCGTGGGCAGGAATATGTAGGATTTCAATCTGTAGGATTTCCATCTGCATGCTTAGGCTCTCCAGGATGGTCTCCAGGATGGTCTCCAGGATGGTCTCCAGGATGGTCTCCAGGATGGTCTCCAGGATGGTCCGGGGATCCTCTTTCGACGGTACGCATTGTGGAGCATTCTGTGAGCTCAGGCGGCTATTTGTAAGACTCATGGGTACACAGTATACGCGGTACACGCCTGAAGTAACTCCGGGTTTTTCTCGATGGTAACTGAAAAGGGTTAATGCAACCCAGAGAAACAATTTGCGGGAGACTCCTCGCAACCGCTTGTGGTTAATGATGCAATTACGCCGTCAAGTGTGCGGGAACGGAACTCCCTCCTGAAGTCGCAGTGATGTACTAGGATATCTCTCAAAATCGCCCCGAGGCCTCTTGGAGACGTCCATGAGTGATGGCCGACTAGGAAGCCACAATGGCCGATATCTCGAATATTCCTACTTGTTCCACATGCAGCCTTGGTGATCTTGTGTGATAATGAGCCGTAGGGAACTGAGCCCGAAGCCATGCTCTCAACCTCATCAACTCTCTCTATAGCTTCTTGAACGGGGCGGGATCGAAGACCGGCCCATCACCGTTGTCTTTTACAGCCTTGGGGACTTCGTATCAGAAAGCGCGACGTTGTTATTGAGTGTCAGCGTTGAACCGCATGTTAAAAAATTTAAAATTCATCGGCGCTTAGATATTCCAAGAGAATGCCTTACTTTTGCTCAACGCTCAAGTGCTTGAATTACGGGCCTCGCTCTTCGGACAGACCACAACGGTTATGGAGAAGACAAATAACAATGTTCTTGAAGTGCCCCGAGGCTTGCCCACGGCGTCTTTGACGCCTTCTTGAGGGCTCGAGCTGACCAGAACTGCCCGCCGCTGATACTCACTTTTCTCTACGAGAAATTGCCGGTAGACGGCGCTCGGGCAGTAAGACCCTGTGTTTTCTTATTCCCCTTCGTCTGTGTACCGATACTAGTATCACCAGATTGTCTAGGAGTACCGTACTTCAAGTACGTGGCCATCCTCCTGGCTTACAAAAGTATTGAAACCCACTGCAGTCAGCCGGATATGGCAGAATCATCGAGCTCTGAAGATTTGAGATATCTATCATTGTCAATGGAGATCCTTCGATGGGCTCGGCCAATTTCAAAAAGCCCAGCGACCAACAGATGCATTTCCGCTTTTACAACAATACGACCTCCTAAAATAAAAGCAGGTCCCTTCAGCCTGCGAGCGGCCAGATCCATATTGTCATAAGGCTATTGTGGCAAGGCAGTACTCCGTGTGCTCTAGGACATAATGAGGGTTCCCGATCAATGCCACCCAGTTGATAACTTCCCCAGGGGGCAGCATTACACCAGGAAACATCCATACTCATGGCAATGGAAGGTCTATGGCGCGGAGCACCTTCCAAGTGCCAACCAATTTCCGAGTCGTAAATAGTATTAAACTGGATTGGTGGTCAACTCGTTCCATCGATCTAATCTCTCAAATTGCCAAGAGGTTGTTGTTTAAGGAAAAAAGGAGCGGCACGGTAGAATTTTGACCGTTGATGTGCATAATTACTGAGCTACTTTGCGGGACGACCAACTAGAATCTAGAATCTCAAGCAAGTCCGGAAGCAAAGATCGAATCGATGCTCATGTTTTCTCAGGGAGTTTTGAGTGATTGCTCAGCCACTCGATTACCGGTATATATCTCACCGGCTTCGGCGTGTCTCGCCGGGGCGTGTCAACTCACGGAGACAGTGTTGGCACATCTGTCTGGAGGCTATTGCGTCCCAAAGGCACAGGAGCATGAGCAACCGCAGGGTGAAGAAACGGTGGGGGCTGCAGCTTACTATGCGCACGCCCACCCGTAGCCCTAGTGACCAGCTTCGAAATCACCGTTCTGCTCGTGCTTAGACTACACCACTCAGCCAACATGGACTGTCAATGTGAGCTCCGGTGCGGCCAGCATTGGGCGAGGCAGAGCTGCACCTGGCAACTTGGCTCCCACACGTGAGACCACCCCGGTTCAACCTTGAGTGAGAGGCTGCCCAGCGGGAGCCACGAGGCTCGTCTCCTCCGCAACAGCCGACATCAGGCCTGTGACATCAGGCCTGTGACATCAGGCCTGCGGTCACACAAGACGGGGCGTTGGAGATGGAGGGAGCAACGGACATGGACCTCTCGATCAAGCTCGAGCCGAAAGCCAGTCCCGTCGAGATCAGCGATTAGCGATCAGCGCGCGGGAGCATGAGTTTGGAGGTTTTCGGGGGGTGACGTTGGACCGGAAAAGACGAGGATCCCCAGTCGCCATCACGTGTGCGAGGCCCATCTGGCCGTCCGGCCTGCCAGGCCATGCCAGGGCCCCATGGCCCCAGGCCAGATCCGGCTGACACCCCTGAAGCGAGTGACAGACGGCATTGAGAAATCTGAACTCGGAACTGGGGCGCGGTCTTCCTTATCTCTTGGCAAGGGCCCGCCTCTGCAATTAGCCCGAGAGCTTGTTTCGACTTGACCGGGGCCTCTCCTCCCATATCTGTATGTAGCTGTGTGTAGCGTATACTGTGCACACTGGCAGGACTGGCAGGTTTCTTTATCCTTCCAGCCCGGAGGATTCTGAAATGGCGAGGGCGAGCGGCAAAGCTGGGGTGCATGAGGCAAAGATGTGCTTTTTGCTCAGCCCTGACCCGGGTCTGGACAGGCAGACAGGGCACAGTTGGGCTTCTCCGGCACCCGGACTGGGTTCGCTGATCAGGCCATCCGCCCCGTCTTGGGTGCTTGAGATGAAGCCCAGCAGCAACCTTAAAAGTAAAAACAGCGCACGCAACACGGTGGGCGAATCCGGTGTGCCACCCTGACACTCTGAGATGGTTTGCCAAGCCTCTTGGGACCTGAGCATGCGAGCGGCCAACCTATTTGGAACGGGGCAGGTCGAATCAGCATGGATGGCCGAAGAGATTTACAATTTTGCGCTGCTGGGGAGATGCCGGGCATCGGAGATGGGAGGCGAGTGCGGTTGCAGCGCCGGTGCTGCATGACTGATCTGTCTGACTGACTGACTGACATGGGAGCTCTGGGGGCAGGTAGACTACTGCGTCACTGCGTAAGGCAGACGTGGTGGCTCGCTGGCGGGAGCTGGCGGGTTCAAAGTGCTCGCCGATGGGTTCTGTGGCGGACCATTTCGGGATGCTTCTCTTGGAGATACGAGCGCACGACGAGATATGATAAACATGTGGGCACGCCTCGAGTGAGCCTCAACCAGAGTCTTGCTAACACCGAGGACAAATGGTTTGCTAACCGATTCAGCCCTGTCCCCAGTTTTGGGACCCGGGGCAGACCGAGACGTCAACGGGGGCGGACGGGGACCTGGCCTGGACCCTTGAAAATGAGAGCTCTCCTGCATGACATGGAGATGTTCTTGACCACCGTCCATGTCTCTGCAGACTCTGCCTGACTGACGACCAAGGGCCTGCCCAGGTGGTCACCGCTGTCGGGGCCACTCCGGAGACGCTGAGCAACGTGGCCGTGGGACGTAGTTATCTACTACCACCAGTGCGATTTGTCTGCCACCAGCCCCTCCGCAGACAAGTCTGCCACTCTGCCACTCTGCCACTCCAGCAGGCTCGATGCAAGTCATGAGCCTGCGTCGTGCCATCTCCAGAACTCAAATCATCGACAACCCGGAGGCCGATCCAGCCTGGCAGCCTGGCAGCCTGGTCGATGGGCATCCGATCTTGCTTGCACCTGGCCCACGTCCATGCCCACGTCCACGCCCAACGCCCACCGCCCACGCATCCGCCTTGCCCGATCCGGCACCCAGCACCCTTGTCGCCGAGCCCCCACAGGCCCCGAGTGTTGTCGATGCCGCGTCTTTTCTTCTTCGCTTTTGCATCCTTGCATCCTGCACGTCAACCCCCAACAACTGAACATCAATGATTCGAATAGAGCAGATAGGCTGCATGATGGACACATCTCCTGCTTTTTCAAATCTCCTTCAGGCTGAACGGGCGGGAGGGAAAGCTGTCAAAGGGGGGGTCAGAAGCAGGCGTGCCTGGACCTGACGTCTGCAAAGCCGTTTGCCATTTATGGATACAGTATCGTATCTCCACGGTTCGCCATTTGTTTATCCGGAGACCCCCCTCCCCCATGTCCACACTCAGGCAACCCCCCCCCCCCAAACGAAACGATCAGATGCCAGTGGATGCAGGAGGTTGGAGCCTTTCCCATCAATTATCGACTGTACGTAGAGCACACAGTAGATGTAATGTGCCTGGACCGCCGACTACGGAACGGGCGTTGCGGCGGTGGTCGAGCCACCAAAAAGCAGCCGCAGGCTGGGACGCGGCTGGGGCGACGACAGGACTGGCTGTGCACGGCTTCGTAGGTTCTGATAACACGGGCACTTGGCAGTAGTAAGCCCTAGCATAGTACGGAGTACATACCTAGGGAAAAGGTAGACTACAGGACGGACGGATGCAGCCACATGCCGAAGAAGCACCTCCTGGAGGGGCAGACGGAGGTGCTGGCGCACGCACGACAGCTCGAGGGCGTCGTATCACGGCACCACGGGCGGCCATGAGCTGATGGCTTCAGCAAATCCAACCTTTGGCGCGGGATGAACACGGCGTGGGGTAACCCTCGATAACGTCCCCGTCACTCGTAGCTCCCAACCAGATCGGTGCCTGGCTCCCAGGGCCCTGGCTAAAACCCCACGGGTGGCAGCATCTGGCGGGCGATCCGACTGACTGGGAGACACTTCCGGCAGCACCGCCAGCACTGGTCCTGTCCTGTCCTGTCCTGCCCTGCCCTGCCCTGCAGCCCCCTCATGCGCCGTTCGTGGCGGTAAAACAGTAAAACAGTAAAGCAGTAAAACAGTACGGAGAATGCAGTAGTAGCCCTGTCTACTTGTGTGCAAACCGGGTGAGGGCAGAGGGCACAAAGGACTTTTTTCGCCGGTAGGGCGAACAAGGGGGGAAGACTGCACAAAGCAGGGTTGGTCTGCACACAGAGCGGCCCGGATCCCCAAAAGCTTCTGTCTAGCAGCCTCTAAACTTCTAGCCTCTCGCACAACCCAAAGTCTTGAGTCGCCCACGCCGACCCGGAAATCTTGCCCGGACGACGGTCGGTCGAGCCAGCCAGCCAGCCCATCTGTTGGTCGGCCGACTGGCTGGAAGGGACCGGCTTGCCTGGCTAATCTCCAAGGACTAGCCGGGGCTGGTTTTGTGTGGTGCGCCCCCAGAAAAGAACCCGGCGACTTTTCTTCCTATCGCCTTCCGAGTACAAGCCTCACGACCTGCATCCAACCTCGAGGCCAGGGCCCCCCTGTGTCGCCCTCCCACGCATCTCTCGTCTTCCTGGCCCACTGCAATCCCCAAGAGATCACCAAGAACGCATGCCTGGTCCATCTTGTTAGCTTTCATATATTACCACTCTCGTCCCTCTTCCTCCACCCTTGGCGGCTTCTTGAATCTTGCTCTGTCCTTCTTGACTCCGTCGACTGGCCTCCTGCCGCACGCCCGTTACACCTCGACAGCTGACAGCTCGAGAGTCGCGGCACCCGCACACAACATCATATACCATAGGGGGAAGCTTACATTGCTCCTCACCTAACCCCCCCTCTTCCCAACCCACATCTATCACCTGTCCGACCCTTCCCTCCCCAACGACATAGCAGTGGTGATACCTTCAGCCTCGCCGGCAAGAAGCAAATCTCCATTCACTCCGGCACCATGTCGTACTCATGGATCGGAGCACCGGCCGTCTTCAATGGCACCAACGAGGAGACCGGTGGTGATTCTGGTGTGTAGCACACGACCCCTAAGAGGACTCGGCATTGCTGCTGCTGCTGCTGCTGCTGCTGCTGCTTCTCCTCCTGTCGTCTCCTCATTAGTCGGTATTGGTCTAGTAGCTGACAGTCTTTGTAGCCACCGAGAACCTGAACCAGTGGTACCAATCCGGTGATCAGGCCTTCATCATTGTGGCCTCGTGTATGGTGTTGATCATGATGCCCGGCATTGCGTTCCTCTACTCGGGCCTCGCCCGGAGAAAATCCGCCCTCTCGATGATCTGGGTCGTCATGATGTCCTTCTCTGTCATCATCTTCCAGTGGTACTTCTGGGGCTACTCGCTCGCCTTCAGCTCTGTCGCGACCAACGGCTTCATCGGCGACCTGCACCACTTCGGCCTCATGAACACCCTCGCCATGCCCTCGCCGGGCTCGCCCCTTATCCCCGAGCTCCTGTACTCGTTCTACCAGATGCAGTTCTGCGCCGTCACTGGCGCCCTCGTTGTCGGCGCCACCGCCGAGCGCGGCCGCGTCCTCCCCGCCATGGTCTTCACCTTCTTCTGGGCCACCCTCGTCTACTGCCCCATCGCCTGCTGGGTCTGGAACATCAACGGCTGGGCCTTCAACTACGGCGTCCTCGACTACGCCGGCGGCGGCCCCGTCGAGATCGGCTCCGGCATGTCGGCACTCGCCTACTCGTGGGTCCTCGGCCGTCGAAACGAGAAGATGATGCTCAACTTCCGCCCCCACAACATCTCCCTGATCCTCCTGGGCACCATCCTGCTGTGGTTCGGCTGGCTGGGCTTCAACGGTGGCTCCGCCTTCGGCGCCAACCTCCGCGCCACGATGGCCTGCTGGAACTCGTGTCTGACCGCCATGTTTGCGGCCATGACCTGGTGCCTCCTCGACTTCCGCCTGGCCAAGAAGTGGTCCCTCGTCGGCTGGTGCTCCGGCACCATCTCCGGTCTCGTTGCCGCCACCCCAGCATCTGGCTTCATCCCGCCGTGGGCCTCTGTCATCCTCGGTGTCGTCACCGGCATCTGCTGCAACTTTGGCACCAAGATCAAGTTCCTGGTCGGCATCGACGACTCACTCGACGTGTTCGCCGAGCACGGCATCGGCGGTATTGTCGGCCTCATCTTCAACGCGCTCTTCGGCGCTGGCTACATCATCGGCCTGGACGGTGTCAACACCGGCGTCATCACGGGCGGCTGGCTGGACCACAACTACAAGCAGCTGTACATCCAGATCGCGTACATCGTGGCGTGCTCGGGCTACGCATTTGTCGTCTCCGCCATCATTGCCAAGATCATCGATCTCATCCCCGGCCTGAAGCTTCGGGCCAGCGAGGAGGCTGAGTTGCTGGGTATGGACGACGACCAGCACGGCGAGTTCGGTATGTCTTTCTTCCCGACCCATTAGTCTCTTAAACTTGTTCCTCCCTGTTTCCCCTTATGCTAACCCACCCGCGTCAACAGCCTACGACTACGTCGAGGTTCGCCGAGACTTCCTGGCCTGGACTCCCGCCCAACAGGAGCAACGCATCGACGGCGTCGGCCTCGTTCCCCAGCACGGCATCGAGGAGCACCAGATCCTGGCCAACGGCACCGCCTCCAGGGGCAGCGAAGAGGCGGAGAAGCGAGCGGTCGGGTCGTCAGATCGGTCCAACAACGAGAGGTCGATCAATGAGAGGTCCAACAACGACAGGCCGCAATGAGGGCCCCATTGCGTGTTTTATATCTTTTCCCTTGGCTTTTATAATAATACATGATGATAGTTGAAGATTGGTCACTCGGTTTCGAGCAGCGCGTCTAAGGATAGAGAACACTACGGGATGGAATTTACTGGCATTGGGCGTGAGGAGGGGAGGCTATGTTTTTATTTTCACGGACTCGTTGGACTGGGGTACAAAAGTTCGAGTGGTGCTTGTGCTTTCAGGCCTCTCTGCCTTTTACTACTCGAGCGTGTGGACCACTCTCGGATAACCGCCTCCAAAGTTTGTTGCAGGGTCAGGTTGGCCTTTTGTCTCGGATATCTTCAATTATACCCAATTTACACCTACACTATTGTTGAAGCATGGGGCTGAAATCTGTGACAACAGCTACGCTGGTGACTGGAGTGGTGTGCCGGTTGAAATCTGAACATTGAGAAGCATGTCCTCTCGAGGACCACGTGCAACGCGGGCGAGGTGGGTTGCGATGTGAGCCGCCCGCTGGGCTGCACAGAAAAGGGGCTGCCGGCTGGACATGACCCCCGGGCATACCGTTTCTTTGCCCCTCAAAGACCTCGTCCGACACGTGCCAGTCATAGGCGAAGCATACCAAGGCCAAGTCCGAAACCGCCGCTGTCAGCGCAATGGAGCCGACATGTGGCAAGGCAGCCAGGTCCATTGTGGTTCCCCCCAAAGATATCATCATCGAACAGCCGACCGAGCCTGAACCCGCCCGATTGATTATATTGGACAATTACGGTATGCCAAGGAGGGAAGACTTCCTTATCTCGGGAGGACAACCCTGCAATGCAAAGCAGGGGACCCGGTCGGCCGTCGCTAGTGCCGCCAATGCCTCGCAGGCGGACGGCGGGCGGACGGCGGCTTCTGATTGCAGGTTCCCCAGGCCCCCGATCGTCGTCGGGTTGTCGTTGTACGTCCAGATGTCGTGCGACAGCCTTGAGCTTGCCCGTCGAGCGATCAGCGCAGGGACGAGTTTGAGTCGAGGGGATTTGAGTGTCATGACCAAACACGGGATGTGTTCCGACTATTATTGTTTTATTATTGTTAGTGTAGGCATGCATACACACCTATATACATACATACATACATACACATAGTACTCGGTACAGTGGATTGTCTCGGGCACAGCAGCACACGCGCACAAGAAGGAGCAGACTACCGGCACGTAGCACCCCATCCCCACAGTCTTGTCTTGGGATCGGCTGCAGGTGGCCCCGTCTGTCACATATCTACCAGGACATCAGCTAGACCACCTGCATCTGAGATCCAGAGCGCCGGTAGTGCAATGTCTATGGCTCTCTTATCTACCGCACCAGTCGGGTGACACTGCCGTATACCTAGTTAGCCCGCCACAGCCCTTCCTCTCGCGCCTGGGCGGCCAAAGATAAGGGGAAGCAGCCTCAATGCCTTGGTTGCCTTGCACACGACACGGCCCTCAGCGCACATGTGTTCTGCATGAATTGTCCTGCACCCGGCCTGCACCCGGCTGTCGGGTCCCAAGAGATGGGGTCTCCTCTCCAGTGGCGCCTCCTTGGTGGGTTGGCCCGTCCCATCCCCACGCCGCCGGAGCCAGCCTCACTTGTCACTCACCAGGGGGCATATCGGCATGACTTTTGGGGCGACACGTACCGCGCGTGCATGCCCAGCCGCGCGTGTGCTGCCGTGCATCTGCAGCCCCGTCTCTTTGCTCCTTGTCGTTGGATCTGATGTGCCGCGGCGCGACTCCGAACAGCTGGCACAGCATGCGCCAACCCGTCTTTGCATCTTGCTTGCACCTTGCATCTTGCACCTTGCTTCTTGCACCTTGCTTCTTGCTGGGCGAGGCTTGATGGTCGCGTGGGTTGATGCGTTCACGCCCTGGGTGATGTCGTGGCCCACACCCCCTATTCCCCCGTCTTCAATGTTCTCTCCTGGCAAACAACATCTGGATCATCGTGGAGAAGAAAAAAAAATGTGTGTGGGGGTTCCCGGCTTGGCGATCCTTGTGGGCTGGCCCATCTCCAGGCCCAGACTTGGAGATGCACACTGTGCATCTTGTTGGGGATGGGTTCAGGGAGGTCGGCGTTGTCGTCGGGCAAGCGCCACCTGGCGCTCGTGACCACCATCGATGCCTGAGGAGGGACTGGCGAGCAGGAGCGTTTCCTGCCTTGCGCGGGCTCAATCAGCCAACAGCATCTAAAACACGAGCAGCAGTTCACCACACGAGTCCTGCCAGTCAGTTATCGTCTCGAGAAATCCAAGGTGCCTTCGTACGTGTGTGGTAAAACGCGCTTCTTGGTCAAGGTCTGGCGCGCACGCAACCTGACCCACAATCCCCAGGTTGCACTGCTTCCGCAGCGGCCCGTGGCAGCCAGCCAAGCACCTGCTTACACGGTACCATGATTTTGAGCCGCTTAATTACGTATTACCTCTGGCCCACCTCGATCAGGCCCCGGCACGGTTCCTTTTTGTCAGGATTCACCAATAATCACTTCATCTTCATTCCGACGTTTACAGTTAGAGGTTGTTTCAATCGTTTTGGTCAGGACTTGTATTTCCACCCTGTGATCTCATTATATACAACAGAATTCCTCTCTCTCCCTCTCTCAATCGAAAAAAGAACGGCACCATACACTGGAGACTCCACCCACAACTCAACTTAAATTTAGGAGATGGTGAGGGAGTAGGCGGTGGTCTTGAAGACGGTCTCGGAGCCGGTGAAGGGCTCGGTTCCGGCCTGCAGGCTGGTGATCCAGTTGCTGTCGGAGACGCCCTGGTTCTGGACGAGGTAGTTGAGGAAGTCCATCATGTCGCCCGAGAAGTCCTCGACTGGCGAGTCGACCACGAACGAGTAGACAGTCGTGTCACCGTTGGGGCCCTCGAACAGCTTGAACGAGGTTGACCCAATGGTCGGCGTCGCGATGGCAGAGCCCGTCGATGAGATGGGGCCCGCACCACCGTACGCCGCCAGCCAGACCATGATTTCGTACGAGTTGGTGCCGCCCTGGGTCGGGGCGAGCCACAGGTCGTATGACACGTCGGCGACGATGTCGGTGTTGGAGTAGCTGTGACCATTGTTAGTCCGCGGTCGCCTCGGGTCACATTTCCGAAAGCCGGGAGGGGAGGGGCGGGGGCACTCACGTCCACTTCCAGGTGGAAGGGATGGACTTGACGGCGCTCAGCTGCTTGCCGACGTTCTCCAGGGCGGCGTTGGAGTAGGACTTGACCGAGGTGGAGCCGCCCTGCCAGTTCCAGTTGGTCTCCCAGGCGACGGTCGTTCCGTCAATGCTGTCAAACGAGGTGCATTGCGTCCCAGAGGTGGCCTGGGCCGCGCCCCAGTTGTTGTGGTAGATGGTGTACGGGCCGGCCTCCTTGGAGCCGAAGGAGTCGCAAGAGATCTCGGTCGCCCGCTTGGCTGATGGGGCAGCCGTGACCGAGGTCGCGGCCAGCACGATGGAGGCGATTTCAGCGGTGAACTTCATTTTGGCTGTCTGTCGTCGAGGGGTTATCTGGCAGCGTGCGGGTTGTCGGTTGTGTGCAAGTATTGAATCTGGGCTTGAATGAACAAAGGTCCGGAGCACCAGGACTTAGAAACGAAAGGACTGTGGGCGAGTAGGGAGGCAAGGCTAAGGAGGAAAGTAAGCCCTGCAAGGCAAACATCACAGCGATCGCCCTCGAGAGGTTATATTCTCGACAGGATGCCCACACGCACCCGGCCCCTGAGCGTGGTTCGGCTGGACCCGACTCGACGGCACCCACATTGGGGACCCAAGGCGTGTTTCAAGCAGAGCGAACGCAAATTAAACACGGCCCACCAATCCGCTCACTGCCCCGGGGCCGCTGTCCCGATTGATGGGAATTGGCAGCCCATCTATACGGTACGCGAGGCCGCTTCGTTTTGATGGCACCCGACGTCCCAAAAGGAACATGCCTGCCTGCTCTGTGCACGTTTCCCATTGAACCTGCCGCCTCGAAGCCTCGGACAACGCCTGTTGCTGCTGTTTTCCAAGTTCTTTGTTTGGAAGATCAGGAAACGCCAAGTCCGAGTCAGTGTCGTGTTCATCCGCTGCTGCTTGTAGACAAGATCCCCGTGCAGCAACAACGAGCTTGACTAAGACCCCAGGTTCGCCGCCCTTGTTGGCACAAGGCTGAGCTGAGCCTCTCCAGGGAAAAAGTTATAAAATTAATTTCCACTGTCATTCGCAGTGCCTCGTCTCACCCATCCTGGCCCCTTTTCCCGGGCAGTCGAAAACCCCTCCACCACCCGGTTCCTGGTCAGTTCCCAAGTGGTTCGAGATGGGAGCCCCTCAGAAAGAGAGCCTACCCCCAAGGGGCTGATGGGGTCTGGCTTGACAGCGGCAAAACAAGCTCGTCGAAGCTCGAGTCCCGAGACACTGCCGACGCCTGCAATACCCGTTCAGGAGGCCCCGCCTCTCCCCGGGCCCCACCAGCCTCGGCCGGATGTGACGCCATTCTGGGCCATGATCATCGACCATACGCGTGGGAAGGACACGGCCATCTCGTCATCCTGTGGGGGCCGACGCATTGTGGCCCTGCCCTGTCCCGTGTTATACCAAGCAATTCTCCATCCTCGTCGCGGCCCAGCGGCCTCAGTGGTGGGAATTGTCTTGACATCTGGTGTGGACATGCACATCCGGTGCGCGGATCCTTTCTCTGCTTGTCGGGCTTGATCGTCGGCGATCAACTCAATCGTGAATAAGAGAGGAAGGCCGGAGGCACTGGAGCGAACGAGACTGCCTTTAACGAACACAGCCCGCGTAGGACTACCTGCCTCCGCCTTGCGAGATATCCGCTTGGCCCACGCTTGGTGGTTCTTGCTGGAGACGACCTTGTTGTGGCGGCTCTCGAAAGCCGCAACTCGGCCCTTAGTGGATCGTCTATGGGGCATCCTAGACAAGGGTCGTTTGATTTGCTCTGGTAGCCATCGTCTGACGGTCATCTGGTCAACGGCCGAGCAACCATCAGCCGCTCATCTCTCCGATGGGAACGACTGCCGCCGGGGCTGTCTCGGGCGTGCCGATGGGTAAGGGGTGAAGAGCCCTGTGACAGCGTGTAGGCCGAACCCGAGCACCACATGGGTTCCATCCCAGCGCTGCGCAGATCAGTCCAGCCATCGGCACGTACGTGCAAAATGAAAAGGACATACAAAGTCCATGCCGACTTGACCTCGGAGACCGTCCAGGATAGGTTCCATCCTCATGGGCAATGTGCACGTAGGCAGTCTGTGCTCTCAAGGCACAGCACTGGAGCAATCATCTGTTTCCGAGCGACTGTCTGTGACATGTTCTATGGAAACTGCGGCCCGTCAATGATCTCACAATACTCCGATGCCGCATCACCGAGGCCAGGAGGGCGGGGCGATTGTGCTTGCTCAGCGGTTCCTGAGGATCCTGGGTGGCCCTCAAACCATGTCTACAATCAAAGGGGAGTCATAGACGCAACCACACTGCACTCGTTCTTCAATACCAAGAAGCAGGCAATGATCCATACCCCCCCCCCCCCGCCCCAGAACTCTGGCCCCGACAGTGCTTCTCTGCCGCGTATTTCCCGACCACGGCTAGATGTTGAACGCGAGAGACAACCGCGATACTCTTCACACGCGCAGGACACACTGTATCCAGAGCCGAAACAGTCGGCCAGCAGCCTTCTCAGGCGATCTGCATGTCCGGAAAATCGACCTCCTCGCCGTCGCCTCCCCCGCCCCCAAAGACTGCCTCGAGCTCCTCCTGCGCGAGGTCGTCCAGCATCCCGTCCATGACGTCCTCGGCGACCATGTGCTCGTGTGGGTCCTGGCCCACCCCGATCGTGATATCCTCGTCCTCCGAGGAATCAGCCCAAGAGTCCGAGTCATCTTCCGTATCGCTGTCCTCGGTCTTGTACCTTCTTCGGGAATGCACCCTCGTCCCCGCAAAGTCGTCCCACGAGCCCGTCTCACCCTGGTCCCGTTTCACGATATCGTACTGCATGACCGTGTGATCTTGATAATTGAGGATCAGCCTCCACCTCCTCGGCGGCTCTGGCTCAATCGACCGTATGCCTCCCTTTCCAACTTGCCGGCGCCGCCTCAGTTCGAGTCCTTGCGAACGGGGCTCGGGCATTGGCGAGACCGCTATGCCTAACAAACAGACGTAAGGGCGTTCAGAAGTCTCCTCTTCGTACTGGAAAGGTAGGACGGCGTCAACACGGAACGCACGCCGGGGTATATTCTCCGCACGTGGCGGCTTCGTGAGCGTGATGAGTGCAACACGTCCGCACATGGAACCCATAATCACAAGATGAAGCTCCGGGACAGTGAGGAGCATGCTGCACCTCTTACCAAAGTTCATGTCCCACGGGGCTTCATCACCGTTCTCATTACCGTTCTCATTACCGTTCTCATTACCGTTCGCATTACCGTTCGTATTGACGTTGTCAAGCACACTGTAGTCATTTGTTAGCCCGAAATGTCAAGAGGGACTAAGCCCATAAACAAACACAGCGTCAAGGTGCTTACTGGTGGCAAACAACACCAGTGTCCGTCTCACCAAGGGCGAGCATCTCGACATCCTCCTCGTTGAATCGCAGGAAGCCAATGTCTCGCAGCAGGTCTTCCCCGCCCCACTGCTGAGCGTTTTGCCGGAACTGACCGATGTTGAGGGCCACATGTAGGTCGTGTGCTCGATTCGCCGCACCCCTGATCCCCGCAAACTCAACCAGTGATTTGGGCGTGGCGAGTTCGGTGAAGTGAGTCCCCGAGTAGGGCACTACTGTCATGGCCAAGTTCACAGGGCGTCTGTTGTCGAGATCGATGCCGTCGTTGGGGTCGTAGACCGGATGCCAAATGTTAGCGGAGAGGCGCGGCGTAATGGTGGCTGATTCCTCAAAATCCACGCGGGAAAAAGTATCTCTGGCGATGCCGTCGGTGTCCTCGCTGTAATCCTCAGACTCAAACGCAGCGATACGGTGTTTATGCCTCCTTGAGGCGGCGTCGTACCGGACTTCTGACATACATCTGGATATATCCTGCCAAGCACCGCGGGCGGTCTTCGCTCGATGAACGCACTTGTGTGGGTGCAGGCCCAGGGCTGCGTGAACAGTGTCGGTGGGTAGCAAGTGCGCATCCGTGACAGGAAGCACATTCCAGCCACGAACAAACCTATATCGTCGTCCGGCGGGATACTGCACGTTGTGTGGAGGGACCCTGATGGGTTTTCGAGCGGTTTGCCAAATATCAGCAACGTAGAGATAGCCATTGATGTCAATGGCAGCAATCCGGCTGCCATTGCCGTCTGCATCGTCGCAAAATGTGACGCTTGGCATGTTGGACGCCTCAACCCCAAAGGATAGTACGATTCTCCACGTCCGCTGCCTTGCTCGCAACCTCTGGTTGAGCATGTCAATTTGCTGTGCGGCTTCGTTCACCGTCGTCTGCGTTTGTCTGAAATCGGCCTTCCTGTGTGTCTTGCTTCTCCTGGCGCCAGGTCCACCGATCCTGTCAGTAACAATCTTCGGCTTGGCCTTCGGTAGCTGCGTTGTGACTCGGTCTTTTCCGCCCTGTACCGGTGTGTTACCAATGTCTCTGTCACTCTTCGAGATATCTCTGTCGCCCACGTCCTCGTGAACAACATCGGCGCTGTCCGTCGATGATCCGCTGACGGCGGTCTTGTTGTTGTTCAGCGCGAATGCGAACACGGTCACCTCATGGGCATTTGAAGAAACAGCTATTAAGCGGGATTTCTTGTGGACGGCCAGGCCCCATGCTGACGCGCCGACGTTGTCTGAGAAGAACTGTCTCGGGTGTGGCTGCCGTGCTACCCCAGCTGCCCGCTGTCCACGGCCGTTCGTCTGATCCCGGTCTTCCCGCAAGCGCCGATTCCTCTGTGTGTGTTCCGCAATCGTCGCCGTGTACCAGGCTTCGACATCACCGTTATCCCTGCTGATGACGAGGACCTCCTTATCCCCCAACGCTCCCACGACCACGTGGTTTATCTCGTGCGGGCAGCTGGGGTTGATATCACCGGCGACGTATCTGGACATTTCAGTCTTGCTCTTGTCGGGGTCAAGTATCACTTCGGGGTCCCCCAGCGCGACCCTGACACCCCGACCGAGCCGGTAGACGTGCACAAACCCCTTGTATGCCACGAAATACAAGTTGTAATGCTGAGAAAGCGCCGTCAGATTCATGCGTGCTCTTGCGACTCGAGGAAAGTCTTCCCACTGGCCCGAGAACCCCTGAGGATACGGCTCATTTTCCCGATCGTGGAGCATGTCCGAAATATCCTCCCTGCACCCGACGCCGAACCGATCCTCTGCTTTCTGCGACCCGCGATACTTTACTGTGTACCCTGGGGCGAAACCCCTGCCAGTGGTGCCCGGCAGATTATTGGCAGCCGGCATCGCGACGAAGTCCTGAGTGATGACATTGGTTGTGGTTCGGTAGGATCGTGTCGGTGGCCAGGCTGGGTCGCGAGGACGTTAGCGAGGTGATGGACAGGACCCTGCTGCGTCCGAACCATGACGATGGCTTGATTGGGCACACGCAAGGTGGAAAGGACCATACAGTAACCCTCGGTAGGCGAGAACGATGGTCACATGAGCAATCTTGCAGTGGGGTGTGGGAGAACAAGGTGTGCAGGAAGAGATGAATCACACTCGGGAAGCATATGAGACGGGAAGGTGAGCGGCAAAAGGCAACCTGTTTCCTAGGTCGGGTGAACTCACCAACCTACTCTTCTCCGTGTGCTAGCTAATCCGCAGTGTGGCTCCCAATATCTCCCGGTTGTTGTGTCCTTCAGCAAACATGTCTCCGTTGGGCGAGCGGCAGCATGAGCTTGGCAATCATGTCGCGCCGGGAGGCTCCTGTCTGTTTGCCCACGCTGTGCCAGGCAAGTCTGCTTTGGACAGGCAAGAGGGTTGCAATGAAGTGGGTTGATCAGGCCTGCCTGCCTGGGAGAAACATGGAAAATGTGCTGTGTCCCGTTGAAGGCTTGACGAGGTTGAAGGTGAGGACTCGTTCGGCCCCCTCCCCCTGCGGAGGAGGGGGGGGGGGGAGCTTAATCACGATAAGACCCCCACTAATAACGACACCACGCCACATCCCTGCTCGTATAATGGGTCGAGTAGTGTAGGCACAAAGCCATTGTCTTCTAAACCCGGACCGGTGGACACTTCCCGTCAATGGGACGGTTATGACAGCCCTGGAGGGCTGAACGCGACACGAGGGAATAGGGAACGTCCTGTTGGTATTTGTCTTGACTTTCATTTTCTACCTTCTACCCCGTGAATGACCGGCTAATCATGGGTATTTCCATAATTCTCTGTATCCTTAATCGTGGGATACGAGTCCCTATAAATGCATTGCGCCCAGGTGACCAAACAAGCAAACCCAACGCCTTGCGGAACAGAACGTCACGCTGACAAGGTTGCCAACGTCCGGAAAATATCGACTTGCCCATGCATAATCGTAGCAGCAAGTGATATACATGCGCCCTGACATGCCATGCCCGGCCTCATTCGTGGTCCAATCTCATCGTCGGCAGGTGCTGGTGCCAGCATCAAAGCCTCGAGATCAATGGCTCTCTGGTTAGAAGCTGAGCTTATCAGCCTCTCTCTCCTCTCAATCAGCGGCCGCGGTGAATCCCAGCGCCTCACGGGCACACTAGGCCCGCATGAGCTCTGTCATGTCCCGCATCCGGTAGTCCAGCACCGGCGTCACCCAGTCGTCCTCGACGAGCGAGTACGTCTCCTTCTTGTCATCCTTGGGCTTGCGCGGGTTGATGGCCCAGTATCCAAAGTCGGCGTTGATCTCCTGGAGGTAGCGCAGAAGGTTGCCCCAGTAGTTGGCGTCGCCCTGGCCCGGGTGCTGCGGCGCCCCGAACTCGCCGATCCAGACGGGCGCGATGTCGTCCTCGATGAGGTACGCCCAGTTCGCCTGCATGGCCCTCACGAACGACGGGTAGGCCCGCTTCGAGAAACGGCCCTCCATGCTGCCCCAGCCGGACCACGCGTACACGTGGGCGCTGTAGACCACCCTCTCCGGGACGTCGAGCTTGACGGGCCGCGAGCGCGCCCCGGACAGGTCGTTGCCCGACTCGGTGCCGCCCACGATGACCAGCCAGTCCGATTTCAGCTTCAGAAGCCTGTTGCCCGCCACCTCGGCCGCCGTCGCCCACCGGTCCCACGACATGGTGCCCCAGACCCCGCGCACCTCGTTCCTCAGGTCGGCGCCGATGACGTAGGGGTCGTCCAGGAAGCGGGCCATGACGGCCTCCCAGTGCTGTATCCACTCCTCCTCGGTCTGCTTGATCCGGCACAGCGGGCCGAGGTGGTCGTTGGCCCATCCGGCGTCGCAGGGGTCCGCCCCGCAGCACCAGGTGGCGTGGGTGATGTGGTTGTTGATTATGACGGCGATGCCCTCGTCGGTCAGGGCGCGCACGCACGCCTCGAATATGTCCATGGCGCGCAGGCCGACCAGGTCCGGGTTCGCGGTCAGCAGGTGGGGCAGGATGAGCGGGTCGCGGATGACCAGCTCGTCGGCGTAGGGCATGCGCACGCTGTTGAAGCCCAGCTTGCGTATTGTCTTTGCAATGACGGAGCGGTGCTGGACGTCGAGGCCGCCGGGGATGAAGAGCTCGTCGGAGGCGCCGTACCAGTTGACGCTGGCGAGCTGGAAGCGGCGGCCATTGGCGTCTACGATGTCGCGGCCCCTCGCGCGGAGGGGCAGCGAGTACGTGGTGATGCTCGTGTCGGGGGCGGGCGGCAGGAGGGGCTGCTGGGCGAAGAGGCGGGCGCCGGGGTCGGGTGTCCAGGGCTCGTTGGAGGATGCTTCTGCCCTCCAGAGGAAGTGGAAGAAGCCCCCGAGGAGGAGGACGGCGAGGAGGAGGAACATGCGGGAGGGTTTGGCTTCGAAACACGCTGCTGACCTCATCGAGCTGGACTGGCCGGGTTCGCGATTAGATGGGGTTCCTGGTGGGCGGGCCCGTGTGAGCGGGCTGTGTGGTCTCGTCTTGGGAGGCGAGATGTTGGAGGGATGGAGTCTCGAGAGGTGGGTTTGAGTGCCATGCCTCTCTCTCTGTACGGGGGGGGAGCTTACGGCGGCGGGAGCGGTGCTGGCCCTCGGCCTTATACTACCTAGGTACTGAGCAGCACGGCTGACCGGGGAGAGGGCTCATCTGCGCGCGCGGGTGAGGCGGAAGAGCAGCGCTCGTGATTTCATGCAACTAGGCCTGCAGGGATGCTCGAACCTCAGCAGAACCAGCTGGCTGGACAACAGAACAGGGTGGGGGCAGGAGGATCAAGATTTTGCGAGACCATGGGCGGCTCGACGGAAGGCTCGGTAGGCGACGGGAAAGATACCTAGGTATCCATAGGTATCCATAGGTATGTGGTTGAAGAGCACCGAAACCTAAGCCCACGCTCGGTGAGACGGCGCAGCAGCACCAGTTACCTAATCATCTCGGACCCTCTCCCTGAGCTCGGGCGGCCAATCCCTGCTTGCGCTGCAGACTGGCGGTACACAGTAGGTTCGTTCGTCCGCTTTCTTACCACAGTAGATATCTGGTTCGTCTGACTTGCATCCGGAGAACAGCCACCACCACCACCCTCCCCTCCCCAACCTGGGCGAGTTCGGCGATGCCCTCTGCTGCTACATGCCTAGGCAATACCTAGGTATCCCAGATACTACAGGTTCAGCTGGTGGGCAGGCAGCATGTGCGTAATTAACTGCCGGACCTAGGCGGGATGCAGGCAGGCTTCGCTCGTTGACCCCAGCCACCTGGGCTCTACTGTCTACTCCGACATGTCAAGACTGCGGAAACATGTACGCATATGCAAAGCTCAAATTGGGTATCCTTTTCTTGCAGTTCCCTCAGTTCCCTCACTCGCCGCACACCCCATCCAATCTCACGTGCGGGCTCGGCCACTTCGGAGCCCGTGGGGCACGCGACCAACCCGGAACCCGACTGCCACCTGGATTGCTCATCAACCCCGGTACCCCCGAGGTTGAGTCATCATCATGTGCGCCAGAAAATGGCTTCCTTCTGTCCCCTCGCACAACATCAATCGCCCGAGGCCATCCCCAGGTCTGTCGCTGCCTCCGGTCTTCCCGCTCTGTTGCTCCAAAAAGGCCAACACAGCTTATCCTTGGGCAATCGACCCGCAGGCAGAGCCGTCGAGTCTCTGGGGGCGTCATCTCCATACAAAGCCACACTCATCACATTCTTCAAAGCTCTCCCCAATTTATGTCACTGGGATCATCATGACCAATCGTCACACCCCCCGCGCCATGTCCTCCGGCACGTCATCGGGCCAAGGCAGATCTCCTTGTCAACAAAAGTCACATTGGCCCCAAAGAAATCAGAACTCGATGAACCAAGCAAAACGCCCCGTCGACCGACACCCGCATGCGCCGTGCTAAATGGCGGTGATGTGTGGGGTGGCTTAAGTGTGTGTGTATACCGGTACGTGTTGGGGTAAATTAGCTACCTGGGCCTCCTGCCGCGATTCTCGCATGTCAGCAAGCTCGCGGGGGCCACCACGGTTGAAACAAGTATGGTGCAGTTGCGGGAACGACAGGCACGTGAGTGCATTCTCTTTCGCAATATAAGGAACCCAAGCCGGCCGTGAGTTCCAGGCATGGGCGAGGAACGTGCCACGTGTGTGCTCGTGTACGTGTCCGTCTCGACTTCAGCCGCCGACCGCTCTCCTCTCGTCTCATATCCTGTTCATCCCCAGGGGATTCATATCTTGTTGGCCGTAGCTCTGTTGGTGTTGATGTTGGTTCGCCGTTTGCGGAGGACTTTGTGAGTACTGGCCCGCTGGTGGTGGGCTTCGTGAGTATTGTCTTGCTGCGGTCGCGTCCCAGCCCGCCTGTGAGCCCTGGCCTTCTCGCGTCGGCGGTCTTGGGCTGGAGAAGGACCTCACAGGCGGCTGATACCGTGCCTGGGGTCCAAAGTAATCCGGTGTCCGTCGGCCCGAGCTCATGTCGGGGCTGTCAATCGTGGGGCTCGCGGTCGAAGCGAGGTAACTTCTTATGGGAGGGTAGATCGGACCCTCTCGAACTGTGTCCGGTGTTACCATTTCGTCCATGTAATTCTTCCCGGAGTCCCGGGATAGCATCTCGTACGAACGTGGGTCTGTATTCATCTTAAGGTCGTCCAGCCTTGCATCAACTGACACGAATTCGCGCTTGGCGGCGGGGCGGCGGCCCAATAGGTCCAGCCAGGCGGTCACCATGGACCAGCGCCCGAGGAGCATGAGCAGCCAGAACCCATTCATCTGCCCCGTGTCAGTTCATCTGCGGTGGGTCAAGGGCAAGCAGGGAGGGAGGGAGGGTGTCCCGGGGTGGGACGTACAGCCAAAAGCATGAGGACAGCTCCAACAGTAGCCATGTCCACGGCAATACTGCCTGCCTGGTCAAGGCATTCGTTCTTGTTCCCATTGTTGAGCGTGATGCAGGCAATCCAGGGCAGCGCGATCGACGGGTCTCGCTTGACGGATTCAATCGTGTTGTCCTGGAACACAAAGACCACGGCGAAGAAAATGACGTCGGCGATGATGATCAGGACGATGGCGATTCCGCGCCATTGCAGCTGGATGACACGGCGGATCCGGCGGTACGCCTGTCGCGGCGTCATGGTGCGAATGCTGTTGGAGTAGGAGGGCAGGCCTGCCGAGTTCTCGGTGGTAGCATTGTTGTCAGCCAGGGATGCAAGGTAGACCTTGATGCAGTAACCGAAAGTCGCAAACTGGATGATGATTGTGGCGCCGGCGAGGACAAGCAAGGGGATCCACAGATCTGCGAGACTGTTCTGGTGGTTGATGTGGCAGGTTGCCCCGAAACGAAACGAAACACCGCTCAATGTCAAGGCCAGGATGATGCCGATCGCTGGGAGGCCCCATCCTGCAGCCTGGGAGAACCACATGAAATTGCGGCCCACCACAACCTGCCAGCAAATCTGGAGGTGAAGGGACAGTGCCCTGAGAAATATCCAGAGTACAGCAGCCCAGCCCCCGATGATGAGGAACGTGCCCGAGGCGGCGCATACTGAGCTCGTCTGCATGTCGTTTGGTGTGATTGCGTCGTAGCACTGCTCTGGCTTTCCTGCCAGCGGGATGACGAAGCCCAGGTTCATGGAGACCACGGCGACTGTCAGGCAGATGCTGAGGTAGTGGCGGTGCGTCTTCTCGATGGGCAAGAAGGCCCAGGATAGCAGCAGGAACAAGCAGCAGACCGTGCTCGCGACTGCGACCCAGTTTGCCGCTGTGCTCATCGACTCGAAGCTGTCCGGGTAGGCCCAATCGGTCATGGGACATGGCAGACAGCACGAATAGCCCGTCCGGTTCATACATAACCGGCCCTCGATGACTGTGTATCCAGGTCAGCAAGAGGTCTCTTCAAAAATTGCAGAGCATGTTCAGCGTACATCCGCCATCTCCAAACTGCAGCTCATTGAGGAAGACACTGGGGCACGCGAGTTCGCTGACGTTGGTAGTCATCTTGTCCGGTTGCCTGATGCCAACTGAAATGAAAGTAGAGTCGCCGGATGGCAAGCACGTCGACTCCTTGTGACGATTTGTGTCCGAGGGCGTTGGGAGTCCTCCCGAGGGCGGCGATTTGCCGGGCGCTGTGGCCAGTTGCCCAGCGAAGAGGCTGTGCACGGGTGGTATTTCGTGACGACAGCAGGCTTTATATTTCGACCGATGCGTTTACGGCGTCTAGTCCCACCGGTGCCGATATTATATAAATATACTTGAATGGTCTCGTGGGCCGTCCTGGCTGAAGACGTGATGAGATTGCGCCGGGCTCGGTGCTGCTTCCGTGAGATGTGTGATTATACGGCGGGAGGGCATTCACATAATGGCCGTCCCAGGAGACCAATTGGGCTGCGGAGGTCAGGAGAGTGCCTCGAAGATGATGGCAAGAAAGAGAGATGGGGTCGTGGGGCGTTGCACATGCACCTGCACAGTCCGAGGGGGGGCGGGTAGGTCGCAGGGCGTAGGTGGTGAATAGCTTATACCAGAAGTGGGATACTTTTGAGGGTAGATAGATGATGGACTACCGGTATGGGGGTGGCATGACTACAAGGGCGTCGGCCGATGCCAAAAGAGTCCGTGTCCAAGCAGAGACGCACAACGGGGCCAGAGGTGTCAGGTGAGCCGAGCCGCAAGGAGAGAGTGGCAGGGTCGGGATAGGAAGAAGGAGAAGAAGAAGCAGAAGAAGTACGAATCCATCATGGAGGGACTGTGGGCGGGCGGGCGGGGGGAGGGCAGGGCAGTTTGTATTTACGAAGGAGGATCTGATGGATGGGCGGGTGTGGGTGGGAGGGTGGGAGGATGGGCGGCGGCGGACGCGGACGCAGCACGGCAGCTGCAGGCGCAGGGAGATGGCGGTCCCAAGGTTTCCCAAGGTTCCCAAGACCTGCATGCTCACAGGCTGGGGCGGCCAGGGGCCCCGGGAGCGACCGGGGTGCCTCGAGGTTTGCGAGGAAGTTTGTTCACCTCACCTTGGGCTGCCAGGGCTGCTTGGCTTGTCTGCTTGTGCAGTAATGCTCGGTGGGCCCGCCGATCCTGTCAGGTCGGTCGAGAGCAAGGGTGCTGCGTAGCAGCGGGTGGTAAAGCGGGAAAGAATCTGCATCCCGCGTACCCATTCGACATGCTCAGCAGGGTCTGCTCGATCAAAACGGGCAAGGCTGGCTCTGCCTCTGGCTGTGCCGTAGACCGGGGGGGGGGCCCTCGGACGGGGCAGCACTTGCGACTGGATGGCGGATGCTGGATGCTGGATGATAGAGGCAACACTGGCACAGCAAATATCGTCGGGATGCCACGACACAAACACACAAACACACACACACACACACACAGCGCTCACCAAGTCGCTAGGCCCCGGCGATACGTTGCTCGTCCGTCCGCGGCGACTTGGCCCCTGCATCACCAGAGCATCCAGCAACAGCAGACTGGGCAAAAGACAGCCGTGGTGAGGAGGGGGTCCGCCACAAGGGGGCTGCCAGGCCACAAGGCCCAGGCTCTAGGGCCTCCGGACCGGTCACTGCAGGCCCACCCAGGATCGCGAGCCAGCTGGGCCCGGCGAGCTAGGACGTCCTAGGCAACGGGCAGCAGGCAGGAGATTTGGGGTCCTGTGGTCCTGTACATTGGTACGTGCCGTCCTGCCCAGCGGCCAACCACGACGGGGGACGTCAACGGACGTCAAGGGTACTGCGGCGCCATGCATCTGGTGGAGAAGACCCATCATGCGAGACGGGCAGGGGTGACGAAAAGGGCAGTTCGCCAGTTCGCCAGCCAGACGAGCCCCAGCAGCGACCAACACTGTCGTCGACCCATGTTCCTGACAGGCTCAAGGCAGTGGAAAGGAGATACACGGTACTGTACCACTGTACGTTGTTACGCGGTTGGGGGGGTCGGATTGGGTGATGCGACAGCCTGCCTAGAGTCCTGGGCACTGAAAAAGTCTCGTCGTCGACTCAACAACTCAAACCCGCACACTACGGGGGGTACAGTCCTGTGTACACCCCAAATTGCCCGACCTGTCGTCCATCCGTGCCATCCTTTTTCCCTTAGCACCACAGGAGGAAGGATCTGCCAAGTTGGTAGTTGGTAAGATGAAGGAGTGGCTCGTTCCTTCTCCAGGTCCATGATCTACCTCTACCTAGGTACGCGCACCTACAGCACTGTGCACACCCGGCAGAAACAGAAACATCACCTGGGGGCCGCCCGCTTGATCAACACTGTCTGTCAGTCTGCCCACTATGCTGCAGCTTTCGTACGGCACGTTCCTGTCTTGACTCTGCCTGAACTGCCTGGTGGGCTGGTGGGCCCACGCTAGGCCCCGACATCCTCACATCCTCACATCCTGGCGTCCTGAAAATTGAAGCAGCTCCTCCACCTCCTCCTCCTCTGCCTCCTCTGCCCCCTCCACTCTCCACTCTCCACTCTCCACTCTCCACTCCCCACTCCGCTTGAGCCACCCGCCTGCCAATTGCGAAATCCTCCGCACGCACTACACTGACTTCCTGCCTACCTAACTAGGTTCCTAGGTACGTACTGTGTAGTCCACGTGTGTAGTGTACATGGCGCGGGCACTGATCGGAGGGAGATCCATCCCTCCAATCTCGCGTGGATCGTCCACTGTTGCTGTCATCAGAGTGTGTAGATAACGTACTAGGTAGGTAGACTACCGTCCTGACTGTCCGGTCGGCCGGTGCGTCGGTTCGTGTGAACTCTTGTCTGCCGAGGGTCGTCGTCATCGGCCAGTGCATGGCTGCTGCATGTGCTGTGCTGCACAAATCAGGATACGTAGACTTCGACCGGGCAGCCTCTGTTCTTGTCCCGCACCTCACCCTCACTCTCGGTGAATGCAGCCCTGCGCCGTCACATGAGACCCTTCTTCAACCTACCTAGAGTGCGGTTGATATGGCACATAGCAGCCCATGTGCCCAGCTGCTGCCCACGCGGCGCATAACTCAACCCGCAGCCGTCTCACAAGGCTCCGCCGATCTCTGCATGCCTCGGTTCTCCGCAGGCTCGACTCGCTCTCCGCCTGGCCTTCCATCCCAACTATCCTTGTCCCTTCAGACATTGTCCCTACGCCTCTCATCCCATGACCTCACCCACGCTGGCAGTTGGCTGTCACTTCTAGTCTCACAGATCTGTTGGAATCGCACAGACGTACGTGCCTTTGGTATCTGGCAGACAACAACAACAACAACAACAACAACAACAAGAAAACCCACAAACCCGGGAACATCCCCGCCTTCACGGCCTTCACTTCCAATTCATCGCTCCACCGCACCCGCAACCCTGCACACCTGCACACCTGCACACCTGCACACCTGCACTCTGGAGGGTGGGCTCCGCCCAATCGAGCAATGCAGACAGAGACCAGCTTCTCGCTCCCATAGAACGAGCCCGAGGGGCAACCAGTAACGGAGGTGGGTGTGTTAATCTCGCCCGCCACGTGCGCTGCTCAACAGTGTCTCAGCCTTGAATAACTTTATTCCAAGATTGAGTCCTCACCACCATGACGGCCTCTTCATGGCCATTTGCTCGGCCAGCCGGGCCAGGAAGCGAGCTGGTGGATGTTCTGCTCGGTGTTGCTATTCACGGACCAGACTACTGCAGCACCATCAAACCCTCGCGGCTCCACAAATCACAGTGGGAATGTGTCCTGTGCAGTAGATACCCACGCGTGCCACCCCTAGGTATGAACCCTAGTTGTTGGAGCGCGTGCCATGCCCCGATCTCCAAGCCCTCGTTTCAATCGCGGCTTCTTGGAATCACTTTTGCCCGTGCGATCGGGTACCGGTACTCAGACCTCGTGGTGTGTGCCAAGCATCGCGGTGGGCCGTTCTCTTTGTCGAGTCCCACCGCCAGCCAGTTCTAGACTGACTGACTGAGTCTTTGCACGCCGGCGTCGAGTAGATCCGTCGGGAGGGTCCTCGAATCGGACTCGTAACCAGCTTTCGACCAGCCCGCCAATGCGTTCCCGCCTCGCATCCGCTGCCCTGGACGTGACCGCTTTCGACCACTCATAGTCGACAACGTCACCTTCGCGCTTTGATAGGCTAATTACGAGACCCTTCTCCCGCCGGTGAACCAGCCCTCCGTCCAAATCAAACTCAATTCGCGTTCAATCTTGTTCAGATCATCTACTGGGCTACTAGCTTCCTACCTTTCTTCCCACCATGTCCCCTTTGGACGTAGATCGCGCCGCCTTGACTCCCCTTCCAATCGCACGTACTTGTACCGCCCACACGGACCTCATAGGAACGAACACTGTACACAGTAGTCGTTGATCAGGGGAGCATACGGAGAGGCCAATACCACCCAGGTTCAGGTGGTGTATCTTGAGTCTTCGAGTGCCTTGGACCAGTAAGCTCACATGCTCTACCAGCAGGAAATTGCTTGCTGGGCCGGCCACGCCTCATCACACCACTCGGCGCTTAACCGACTGGGGTCCTACACAATGCCTGACAATCTACTGTGTAATGATTTGGATCTCAAACAGTCGCGACGCAGAGAGTGTCTTCCGCCCTCTACCAGAAGGAACATGTTATATGGCCCCGGCGTAGCTCTTGATCCAGCGAGAGGCGTACGGGCTCAGGTCTCACAGCCAGACAGCTTGTTGTGTTGCCAGACACAGTACGCCCCCGAGAATCTATCATACACTTCAGGGCACGGCATTGCAACAAGCCACTCGACCCGTGCTGCGACCAGGATCTCCTCGAGCCACAATTCTGTTTTTCTCTGGACATTGCCCGCAAGCGAGCCGGCCCGGTGGGGGGCTTCGCAGTCCGTGCATTCCTGACTGTATTCACGGGCACGGCGCGAGACAGTCTTTGGCGTGCACTCTCAAGGTTATCGGGTCGAGTCTAGAACTGGTCTTGTTAACAGCCCAATCAATCAGCCGCCACTTCTCTTCTACTGGACTGTTACTGTGCACAATCT
Source organism: Diaporthe humulicola (assembly GCA_038088545.1). Classification (NCBI taxonomy): domain Eukaryota; kingdom Fungi; phylum Ascomycota; class Sordariomycetes; order Diaporthales; family Diaporthaceae; genus Diaporthe; species Diaporthe humulicola. Next base: position 121,898 of record JBBWSL010000104.1, read on the forward strand.
GACATTTCGCGACGCAATGCCACTCACCTGCCTTCTCATCACATAAGCCCAGGCTTCGACTGAGCTTGCCCCAAAGAAGGCTGAGGATTGGGTTCGCAAGACACCCATGTGTGAACGCGAGGCACGCGACAGTGATGCATCTCGGCCGTTCTTGACAGAGTGCGGACAAGGCAGTGGACAGCAATTCACCAGGCTCCTAGGCAGGTAACAACGGAATTGCAGGCCCGCGCGGGACTTATGGCACCTCGCTGGTCGTCTCGAACATGGTTATGCTATTTTGGGCTGTGGGCTGCCGTTTCACTAGACATCCTGCGATGAGAAAGAAGTTGATGATGAGAGATAATGTTTCGACATGCCGGGATCCCTCCAGTCCCATGATGCTCACTACGGCTTTAGCCACTCTTCACCTTTCCCGCTCCCACGTAAGGAAGTCTTGAATGACACCTGGTTGCTGAAAGCAAGACATGTCGATCCTTTCCAACCTTTGGTCTCGGACCTGATTAGCCACTGGTATGCGGCACAGCCAACAGGGGCAACACGGCAACCCCGAAGCAACCTTGCGTTGGGGGCCAAAATCACCTGGGCCGCAGGAATCTCGAGTTCGAGCGTCTTCCAGAAAGCCCCTAGAAGCCAAACTGTGATCCAGAGGCGCGGGTCCAGAATCCGGTCCCCGGCCGCGCACGCGACCCCGAGTGCTGAGGAAAGTTCAGAGGAACGGCATGACCGCATTGGGTATACGGCCTTTGCTGTCAGTTGCTCCTTATGGCACCGATCTCCGATGCGGGATGCCGGCGTCCGCCCGTCCGCTGTTTTGTGTACACCACTGTGTACATCCCACTTCGAAATCAATAAGGCGCCGATTGACGATTGAACGTATATCGCAATCGACAGTGTTCCTTGTCCCACTACAACTCCTCAACGAGCGCTGCACGCGGTGCTGCTCTGCATCCATCTGCGTGGCGTCGGCGTGGCGCTTCTCATCGTCGTTCCTGCACATCGCCAAGCCATCTTCATTTACTTCAGCCTGAAAGCTTATGCGGCCTTTCTTGGTATTCTCTAACATCTATCACGCCATTGTTGAGGCCCTTATCATTTGTCTGAGGGGATGCAACTGCAGCGGACATGTCGGATAGAAGCTCTGCACGAATCTCCGTGTGTCCTATCGGGCTCCAAGCGCGTAAGAAGTCGTTGTTCGTGAACTGGACATGCATATGTGAGGCTACCAGGACCAATGTGCAACTCCATAAAGTGCCATACACTCACCGAGGTCGCGCGGGAGCGAAAGGCGTGGGTTACATCGTCTTCAGCCCTCTGCGGCCCTTGCTGACGCAACCGCGAAGCAATCTATCATGGCCATAAGCGTGGCAAGGGGGGCGGCCGATGTCTTACCTTCCGTTGCGGGGCATCGCGCATCCACGCCCTCGTATGTGGACAAACTGGAGCTTCTAGGTCCTCTCTGCCAGGACCCTTCGCCGGCTCTTGGCGAGGACTGTCGAAGAATATGGACCCCACAGGCTTGCGTCGCCTCCGCTGAACTTGCCTCGAAACTCCGTGCCGCCGTGTCTGGCGACGCATTAGCACCAGACGCCTCTGCTGCGAGGACTACGCGCGCCAACTGTCCAGCGTCGCCAAGGAACTCGGGTGGTGCTATTAGTTTCCTGCTGTGCGCGACGATGGGTCGAATTATGTTTGACACGCTACATCGTCTCAGTCCTAGCAATCCCCAGCTTGTCCACCCCCCCCCCCCCCTCAAAATGGGAGTCGGCGACAGCACCCACAGCACCGCGGGATTTGGAACAGGCCGCAATGGTCGCTGACAGCTGCCATAGAGCATGGCACAGTCCAGACCCCCTGAGGTAGTTTCGAAAGTCCTTGCATATTGTACGGTCAGAGAAAAAGATGGTCTGGCGCGACTGCATCTCGATGCAGTCACCTTTGAAAGTCGTCGAATGGGTCAATCACCCCAGGTTGCCCGGAGCAATGTGGGTCAGTGCCTGCCTTCGTACTGACTAGGGGCGGGTGATCTAGCCTTGGTCGGTTAGATCTCGCGAGGTTGAAAAGAGTCAAGGTCCAGGGCTGCAGCTGTTGCCTGTCTTCAACGATGGTTGTCTCCATTGCGATCTGCGAGCTGCTAGCTGCTTGTCGAGCTCAGCGTCACAAGGCTCAAAGGCTACGGTGTACAGACGGAAGAGTTGCTACAGATGTATTGCCGACCGTCGGATCTGCACGGCTTCTGTCACGTTTTCACCGGCCGCCAGGAGCACGCTTATGGTCGCAGTGACAACTGAGCATGGCCGAGCTAACGCCGGGCCGTCGATCTCGTCTTGCTGGGTCGTTCCAAAAGGCACCTGCCTAAGTGGGACAAACAAAATAGTCGTCGGACCACTTTTCTCAGCCTGGGTTCCAAGACCTGGGCCATTTTTATCGCTCGTACCATCCGGTTGGAACAGACACACAGACACACAGACCAGGCCTGGGTGCTTGATGATAACAAGCCTCGAGGGCTTTGGTGAGAGGAAATGGGTCCTAGGCACGTGTATTTCAAAACTGAGCGCCTTGGCGCAAGCTACACGCTCTGATCCTGCTGCCTTTGCGTTGAGACCGCGATGGCTCCTTGACCTGACATCAGCTAGGACAGTAGATTTTATGGGAAGTACACAGTAGCGAAAGGATAACTCTTTACTCAATCGCGGTGCCGAGCAAGGACATGGTGACTTAAGAGGGATATCGATAGTCGCCGCGCCAGGCTCCAGTAGAGATTGCTCAGTTGGTAACAGATGTGAACCATTGCATCGGGCGGCACTAGACGACGTCGTCTACCATTCTCCAGCTAAGCTCCCGGCTTAAATTCACAGAGAGAGAGTGTGTGTGTGTGGTCGCAAAGTTCGCGAGGACCACATCACGCTCAGGGTAAGCCTGGATCCACCCAGATGCCAGACAGCCATTGTTCCAGACTCGGAATATGTCCAACGAGTTTTGAGGGCGTGTCAAGAGGGAGGCACACTATTATTCCTCCAGGAACTGGACCCCGATGGATCCTCTGCGACAGCCGTTCTTGAAGGCTCCATATAAGCGCGGAAGTATGAAAATGCATTCTGGAGTCCAGCCAGTTGGGATTCCACGTAAAATCAACGCACTCCACGTCTCGGTGTTGAAGAGCCTCACTGCCAGGTATGCAATGATATCAGAAGTTGTATTGCATGTGGGTGGATCTATCAGGGCGCAGGGACGAGGTTGAGGTCCGCCCCGCCCATTGGATCCCATTCAGCACAGCCACAGGCGCATGCAGCAGCATATCGGCTCAAGTAGATACCTTGTTGCTGTATTCTCGCACTTTCGTTCTCAGAGCAGGCTCAAAGACTCTTTCTTCGAACATTTGAGTGCAGTCGTGGGTATGAGCATTGCACTCAACTAGATTCAGAGGTTCGGCTCATGCAGTGTGACAGCCTTTGCATGTGCTGCATGCTCAGGTAGTCTACCAAGCCAAACCCTTGACGGGTATTCTGCCCGATGCCTGGCCACGGGCAAGGCGGTGCCGATGCGCGGGAATCTTATGAGAGTTTGCGCGGTAGGCATACTGACCTGCGTATCAAGATGCCATCTTCCCAAGAGACTGGTAAACTCATTTATCCGCAAATTGGATATTGCCTCCTAATGCAGGGTCCCGGAAAACTCTCCGCGCGTATCCGATGACGGACGAAGGCGAGTGAAAGTTCAATTGGACCCTCGGGACCGCCTGCTGCAGTATCACGAAGACATCCTCAACGCGAATTGCTAACTAGTACGGGAATCGTCTCGCGGGTGGGCGGCTTGTGGGGTCTCTGTCAGAATGCTTTTGGCTTGCAAGGGTGATTTTGACGGTCCGAATGAGACGTTGCTGTGGCCAAGACGAGGGGCGGGGGGGTCATTCAGGTCCATGTGGGACCACTGGGACCACAGAATGCCTCTCCTGGCCCTCGAGAAGACCTGGGCATCTCCATCAGCGCTCCTCCGAGAGCCTCATCCCATGCTCTGCACGGAAGCACGGGGCAGGGGCTGAATAACAGTGCCATCGTGGAGTCTTGGTAGGTGACAAGGGGCACAGCAATATCAGACTCTACCTGTACTGGACAACAGGAGGCATCGGCCCATCTTCGTCCCCGTTCCCAAAGCTGACCACCACACGAAACCCCCTCATTGCACCCGAGAAAGTCGTGCCTGGCTGCAGCTGACTGCAGGCATATTGTTGGCGCCATTGACCACTCATGTTTCAACCTGCCATCCTGTACCTCGCATTGGCCCTCGTGCCTTGCATCGACGTGCTGCAAGCGAGCTCGTCCGCTGAAAGACAAGCCGGCGCTTCGTATGTTCGGAAGCTCATCCGCTGAATCTTCAGGCTCATGGGTTCCTTCCTCTGGGCGGGCCCGGATTGCTGCTGATCTGATGCACCGGACCCCGAGTTCACAGAGCCAGGGTGGCTGACAGGCTCCCGGACGGGCCAGCAGGCGCACTCACGCACGGGCAGGACCCATCTCCGGGTCCCTTCCGCAGGTGTCGATAGATCATGGGCGTTGCACCGGGTCACAAGCGAATGAGGCTCTTCGCACGAGAGCCCCATCGTGGTATCCACACTCCATCCTGACGGCCGATCACATATCGTCAAGGGTCTCGGTGAGCATAAGAAGGCCCTGCCATATCACATTTATTTCCACTACCCATAATATTCAACTGCTGCGCCGGCTTAGGTGGCACGCGTTGTGCATAGTACAGACTGCAAGTATCTAGTGCCATGTTTTTCTTGGGCTCGTGTTAGTTCTCATACGGGTTGAAAGCTGTGTCTCGTGAATCGTGCCTCGATACTGACACACCTGTCATACCTAGCACGGAGGTCTCTGTCTCCTTGGATCACCTCGGCGCGGTCAATGTGCATTTGTGTTGTCCTCTAAGCCAGAGCTGAGCAGATTAAGCAGGAATGTTGATTGGAAATCGGACCGGTCCTTCATTTTAAATAAAGCGAGTTTAGGACGAGAGTTTCGACACCTAGTTTGATTCTTTAGATAACACAACAGTGATACAAAATTCACAGTGTAGCTCGTTGACTGTTCTGTCAATTCTTTAGGCACTGCAGCGGACCATCTAGATATCAAGGGGCGCTCAGCGTTCATCGATAGAGAGGTATAATATCATAATCCAGCATCCAATACACTTGCGCTTATGTTCAACGGGTTCTTTTGCAGCAATACTGCAGAGGCCAGGCATTTACTAAATAGCGACCAACTCTCACACGTGCACTCATGCAGTTGTAAATTGTCCTTGATACGAAACCTCATGGACTCCGCTTCAGGCGACTTGTCTTTCCCGAACGTGCCCGATCTGTAGCGGTCTGCTTAAATAATACATAAGGCTTGAAAGGGGGCTCACACTTCTATAAGACTACTATAGGCACACTGGCATATGGCCATATGCCAATTAGAGTGGATAGTTACATTCACCTAGACATGTGTTTGCACCTTGTGCACCACTTGTCTAAACTTACAGCTGTATGTATTCGTTAGTTCTGGAAGGGGAGATTGGAAGAAATGAAAACATCGTCACAGGAAGTTATGCAGAGCAGCTCGACCGACAGCCTGGACTGAGATTTGTCACCACCACGAATTGCTGTGAATAATGGGGAGTTCAAATACACTGGCGAGAAGACCTTGTCTCCGCCTCGCAGTAGTTCGAATAATGAACAACCAGGAGAGGGCAAACGTTAAGCCACTATAGGACGAAACCAGCGATAAAAGAGCCCATTGACTGCTTCCTAACCCCCATCATTGATCAGATGAACAAGTAAACAACAGATTTATAATTGATACTAGCGGAATCTTAGATTGAAAGCGTCAAAAGTCGGGTGGGCCGCTCAGGCAAATTACCGTGTCAAGCTCTAAGAAGACTCCCATATGACCCTACAAACCCTCCTCTTCAACGTCATTATTGTGGTATAGTTGCAATGAGCAGCCTTGATAGGCAAGGGGTACTCGTCACACTTGGTGACAAGAACAATTTGCACCGTCACCAATCAGCGATAAATGGAGGGCAACCCTCTCAAATCCGTTGGATAAGGAAGGGATCTTTTTTGTGCCGGCTAATATCGGCCGTCAGGAGATCTCACGCGTGTATGTGTGCTCATTCTGTAGAAGAGAAGGCGGCCTTTACAACTAGCCGCCGCCAATGTCATCGAGACCTGCTCGAACTATATTAGAAGCAGTTACCGTTTGGCAAGATCAGACATATCTGCGGACAGTTTCATGACGGTCAGCACTCTCTTCTTTGTATTTCTCATCTATCATGGGTCGGCGCACGCGCGTGCTCGGCCTTGAACGCGCTTCAGTTTGATTGGAAGAAATCACTGCAGATACAGTGTCTAAAAGCATACACATTCGACTATCTACATGCCTTCGGCGAACTGGGGGGTTTCAGACCCTGAGAGCATATCGAGCGTTTACGCATATAAGCGAGTAATGCGGATGTACACACGGTTTCTCACGATTGAGTGCTTGCAGGACAGCTATTGCGGTATTTTGTGGGTACCATACAGGTCTATACGCTTCTCGGGATTCTTTAAATTGTCCTCGACTGAGGCTCTTGACCTGCTGGACAAGGTCGAAGCCGCGGGTTCGGCTTAGAGACCGGCATTCGGCATGGCTCGAAAGTTAGATTCCATCATGTGCCCTAAGCCTGACTTCAGGCAGGGACGCTCAATGAAGGCCTCTCTGCTGAATATGAGTGATTAGGAGCCCGTTTCGGCCTCACGGACACCGAACCACGGTGTTCACCGCAGCTTGCTGTCGAGGATAGCTTCTGCCATCAACTAACCATCGAGATCGAGCAATGCCAGTATAGTGCCTGCAGTCACCTGTGCTGTCTATTCTTAAAACCCAGACTTCATTAGCCGAAAGGCGCAGGAACGGCGACCGATGTGTCGTCTCAAAATGCAATGCTCTATTTCTGTGTTGGTACAGACCTGCGCGTGATCCACTGAGCTCACCTACCTACTGTCATCGTCCCTTTAAGAGCTGCGCAACCATCGTGTCTCTATGTATCCACGTCCATCTTCTCGCTCTCAACAGACACCTCGTGCACGTCTACAAACTTCAAGATCTCGTCCTTCTTGATGACCTTCTCGTTCAGCACCGCCGTCGTGCCCTTGGGGAACTTGTACGACTTGAGCTTCTGGCTCCTCTCGTTGGGCTTCACATAGCCTCGGTGAAGCGTCGTCTTGTCCGCAGTGATTACCGCAACATCGACGTTGCTTCCTGATCCCAGGTCGTTGAAGATACCAGCCTGGATGGCCTGGCTGCACAGCTCCATAGCCTCCTCCTTGGTCAAGCTGGCCTTCCACGAACTCTCAAACACACTCATTGCAGCCAGCGAGCCGGATCCCATGGTGACGTAGGGCAGCTTGTCGGTGCTGCCGTGCGCGTGGACGGTGAACAGATGGGTGCCGGTGGGGTCGACGCCCGCCACGACTAGGTAGGCACCGATGTAGCCTTGGTATCGGAAGAGGTGCTGCTTGAGCATGGTCATGCAGGTGACGACACGCGGCTTGCGACCCGTGGAGAGGGAGTGCAGTTCCAGGTTCGAGGAGATGATGGCGGTTGTGAACTCGGTGTCTGCCGCGGTACCAGCACCGGCGCACCAGATCTGAGGGGCGATGTAGTGTAGCTTCTCGCAGTTCTTGTCAGCCACGATGGGGCCCGATGTTGCTCGAGTATCGGCTGCGATCTGTTGGTCGGCAGGTTAGTCTCAATGTTGACGGCTAGACCGAGCATCACGAGCATCACGAGCATCGCGGAAGCTTGACAGGCGGGCTCAGCGCGCGGTGGGAGCCACACGGTAGGCAAGACAAGGTGAGAAGGCCCGGGGGTTCTGGAGCTGGGCTGCACATACCACGACACCTCCGTCAAATATGCAGCCCACGATGGTGGTTCCTGTGCTGGTGGCCTTGGGCAGTGGGACGCCCCGCGCGTGCAGCGCTGCGTTGCGGTTGTAGTTGGAGAAGTCGAAGCCTGGCATGATGGCGGCAGTTTGTGTTCAACCGTGGAGCCGTGTTTTTGAAAGGGACCAGCGAAAGCCGTAGGATGATTGGGACGTGTCGCTGAGGCTCAGAAGATGAAGGTTGATGGGGTGCGTGATGCGTGGGAACGAGGTGGTCGGGGGAGCTGTTGCGTGTGGTCGCCGTTTGGCGAGGGCGAGGCACAGAGGGAGCTGATGGGGCCTGCCGCGGTGGATGACGAGGCTGGAAGCTGCCTTCCAGCTGCCTTCTATCTAGCAGTAAGCACCCAAGCACCCCAGAACGCGGAGGACTGCAGACACCCCTGTCACAACAGCTGGGTCTGGTTGGCCCAAGCTCGGGAGGAAGCTCTTGGAGCACCAGGCAGGGATTCTTTTTTGGCAGGCAGCGTCGCGATCCTCAAGTCACAATCGACCTCCTACAACCACACCCACAACCGCTTCTCTTTGTCTTCCTTTGCCCTGCCCATTCCTCTCCCTATCCTCCGACCCATTTTGCATATGCAGCGTATTGCTTCCCCAGCCTCTCCTGAAAGCCCTCTTGCAACACTCCTGCGACGGAGTCCTGTATCGCGCATCTGCAAACCCATGCTCAGAACCTAAGAAGGGACTCGTTTGCCTGGATCCGTCGCGACGGCCAAACGGCACTCGACAGAATGGAAGAGGGCGCAACACTTGAAGTGATTCAGACCGAGGTAAGTCGCTATGTATACAACCCTATGAGATACCCGCTGATCAATGGCCTGACGTGTAATAGACTCTCGGATTCCTCGCCATCGCCGGCGACGCGAAGGTCCAGTTGACTCCACCATGGTCTGCTCCGCCCGCCCCGACTGCGTCACTCCTCAGCATTGCATCCAGAAAGGGCCTCGTGGCTGCCGCCGGCCCGGATGCTGTATATCTCTCCTCGACCGAGTCGGCGCGGAAGGCCTTCTCGGTTGATAAGACCGGGGACACCGAATTTAGGGCGTTCGAGCCCCAAGTCAAGATACCAATGCCCATGCGGATATCGCACCTCGCATTCACCCCAGATGAGCAATACCTGATACTCTCGGCTGAGCAGGGCGGCGGACTGGCTGTCTATGAGACGCAGGCACTGCTACAGGGATCTTCGCAGGCCGCCTTTGAGATATCGACTAGCGGGGAGAGCGTCAGGGCCCTGGTACCGAATCCCATGCCCGAGCTGGCCGAGTTTTGTGCCGTTGTGACCACGAACGGCAACCTCTTGATAGCAAATTTGAAGGAGAAGTCGCTTGTCAGCGGCTCAAACGGCCCAGTCATCCGAAATCAGGTCGCGTGTGGCGCATGGAGCACCAAGGGCAAACAGCTGGTCGCAGGATTGTCTGATGGCACCGTAGTCCAGATGACTCCTGACGGGGCCGAGAAGGCTCAGATTCCCAAACCAAACGCATTCGTGGACGTACACGTGTCCTCGATATCTTGGCTAGAGAATCATGTCTTCCTCGTCGTCTACACAGAGAACTCGGGCGAACCGCCCGCCTCGGAATTCTGCGTCATCACACGGCAGGTGCAATCTGGCCAGTCGCCTTCTTTCGAATACCGGAAATTAGCCGACCCAGTCCTTCCCTTTGGAAACGAGAAGGCGCCACATCACACCGTTCTGCGTCTGCGAGACTACCCACCAAACATCCAGGACATGCTCATTGTCGCGTCCACGGCCCATGATGGACTTGGGCTGCTCACACGATCCAAGGCGCCATTGGCCAGTGACGTGCCTGCTGAAGCCATTACTAATGTTTTCACGACAACTGAGTTTACCGATGACTCGAAGAGGGCAGAGGTGCCATCAGATCCCATAGAGTACACTCCCACGTATCCCATCGGAGTCTCCCTGGACCTGTCAAGTAAGGAGAGCGTGTACAGGCCGATACCTCAAGATGAGGAATACGAACGATCACCAGGACCTCTCCCTGCGCTGTGGGCACTCAACTACAGCGGTGTTCTGTCTGCTTGGTGGGTAGTGTACAACGATGCCATCCGGGAGGGCAAGACATATCCGGGCATGGCTGTTGCCGAAGGTCAGTCTTCTGCGCAGCCTGCCGCATCTGACGCCAAGCCATCAGCCTTTGGATCGCAGGCAGCAAGCTCCCCATTTGGCGGATCATCTGCCTTTGCCACAGCCACGCCTGCTCTGGCTCAACCGACGGCAGCGTCCAATCCCTTCGGAGCAGCGGCTACAGCTTCTGCAACCCCTACGTTTGGGGCACCATCGTTTGGCGCTCCAAGTGCACTCGGAGCTCAGCCAGCTGCTGCGTTCGGGCAAGCTGGCGGGCTAGGAGCAAAGGCCTCGCCTTGGGCTAAGCCCCCGGCGGGCGGAGGTACCCCGTCCTTTGGCTCCCCTGGATTCTCCAGCTCCGCGGGGCCTGCGACCGGGCCTTCTGCAGGTGGCAAGGTCTTTGGCAGTGCGGCCTCTACCAACTCTTCAGCAGGCGGCGGTTTCGCTTCGTTCGCCAGCAAGGGCGGCTTTGGGACTCTGGGTGGGGATAGCGGTGGTGGCAGCATCTTTTCCAAGCCCTCCTCGTCGCCAACCCCATTTGGTGCAGGTACAAGTGGCCAGAGTGTCTTTGGTAGCGGTGGGAGCGCGTTCGGGAGCGGTCCAGGCACCTTCGGTTCACGGGAGACGTCGAATAACAGCACCGCACTCGCTCCCTCGAGTTCCACGCCCAAGGAGGGCTCTGGTCTCGGCTCCACGCCGTTCGTCCTGGGAACGACCTTCAAAGCAGACCCTGCCTCTGCGAATGAAAATGAGAAACCCAGCGGAAAGGGAGGGTTTGGGCTTGGAGGCTTTGGTTTGTCACTAGATGACGCTGCATCAAAACCGGCGGATCAGAATAACTCGTCTAAAGACGAAGACATGGATGCTCAGACCACTCCGGTTGAGCAGGAAAAGCCGAAGCAATCTCTGTTTGGAAACTCTCAACCAAAGGAGAAGTCGCAAAGCTTGTTTAGTGGGCAGTCTCAAGAGTCCACAACACCAACGTCGACACCCGCGCCATCGAAGTTCTTCTCAACGGACTCCTCGGCCTCGAGACCTAACCCGTTTTCCGGCCAAGCCAATGCGAGCAGTCCTTTTGGATCAGCGAATGCCAACCTCGGCCTTTTTGGATCCAGCAACGACGCAAGCAAGCCAAAACAACCGCCCAACCCTTTTGCATCGATGTCTGGCACCACTCCCAACCCATTCGCATCGGCGCCTCAAAGCAAACCAAATCCCTTTGCACCTGTAAGCGAGAGGACAGAAACCACAGAGGACGCAGAAGATGGGCCTCTGCCGCCAGAATCAACAAGTAAGGCCGTATACCCATTTGGAGATTCCTCGTCTTCTTCTACAGCTTCCGCTAAATCTGCAGAAGGTCATAATAAGGCCGACGTCAAGGCTCCCGAATCAGTCAAAGATGTGCCATTGCCGCCTGATTCCTCAACAGGCACCAAGGAGACATCAGAGGACACCGACGAGTCCTCAGCGCCCGTGTCAGAACAAGGAACACCTGTTGTGGAGGACGCCCCCCTGCCGCCGTTCCCGACAAAGTCCAAGCCTGAAGCTACATCATCCCTATTTGGTTCAAAACAAGCTCCAGGAGTCCCTGACGGCTCTGACAGTGTTGAGTCCAGCTCACAGCATAATGGGGACCAGAGCGATGCTGAAGAACCGGCCGGCGAAGACGAGGATGAAGAGGGCGAGGGCGAAAGCGAAGGCAGTGGTATCGACGTTGCGAAGGATCTGAGCCCTAATTCGACCGGGGCAGGCCAAGAACAGGGCACTACGCCTCAGAGCTCGTTCGGAGGTATGGGCGGGAGCACGTTCTCCATGGTTTCTAGGCCGGAAGCGTCACAGCAGCCACGGTCCTCCCTATTTGGTGAAATCAACCGAAGTGCACCAGTATTTGCAAATCCTGCCCCTACCAGCCCACGCTCCCCGAGCCCCGTCAGGGGGGCAGTCCCGCCGCGGATGTTCCCGGCCGATGGCTCGCGGTCAGTCAGTGCTCCTGGAATGGCTTCACACATCTTGGCAGGCTCTCGGCCTCAGAGCTCTGGACACAGCGCCAAGACGATTAGCACAAGATTGCAACCCCAGGAGGATCCCAACGTTGTGTTGCAAAGGAAGGCACAGCAGAAGCAGGCCGAGCAAGACGTGCAGAGCTTGGAGGACGATGAATTCGAACACGTGCAGAACCTGCTCAACACGGAGGTTCCGCCTTCACTGGACATCGGCGAATTCAACGCCTTCAACAGCGTCACGGCAGACGTCCACGCGTCGACTGTAGCTGCACAGGTAGAGGCCTTGTATCGCGACATCAATGGTATGCTGGTGACCTTGGGCCTCAACGCTCGAGCCCTGAAAGGCTTCATCAAGGGGCATGAGGGGCGTCGGGACGACAAGAGCAAAGATGACCTCGCCAACCGTGACGACTGGGTCCTGTGCGAGGCCGAAGATCTCAGCTACATTCTCGATGACCACCTGGCCCCGGAGCTGGAAGACGGCCGTCTCCAAGACGTCGACGACACCCGGGACATGTGCCAGGGTCTCGTCCGGGAGATGCCTAAGCTCCGTGCGAAACACCAAGATGTCAAGCGCATACTGGGAAGTGTCCTGGATCCTGACCAAGCCGCCGCACATCGATCCATGCCTTTGAACGCGGAGCAGGCAGCACAACAGACGGAGCTACGCCAGTCGTACGCCCAGCTGATCAGGCTCATGACCGACGCCGAGGGTGCACTGACCATGCTCAAGACGAAACTCGCCTCAATGGGCAGTTCTTCTGGCAAGCCCGCCGCCGTACCGACCGTTGATGCTGTCATGCGAACCATCACGAAGATGACCTCGGCGGCCGAGAAGCGCAGCGGCGATCTCGACGTGCTGGAGAGCCAGATGCGCAAATTGCGTTTCACCAACTCGGTCGGGCCTCCAAGCCGTGAAGGGTCTCCATTCATGACACCGCCTTCTAACAAGAGGCAGTCCGTCCTTATGAGCTCGTCCACCCAGTTCACACCTTCACCACGAAAGAGCCTGATGAGCTCGATTGGCTCGCTAAACGGCAGTGCGCGGGCCACCCCGGTGCCGTCCCCACGGAAGAAGATCAGTGGGTTTACAGATGAGGACAAGAACGTGATTAGAGGGAAAATGCAGAAGCGACAGGCTGTGTTGGATCGCCTGCGTAGCAAATTGATGGAGAACGGACCTAAGATGTCGAGGTACGAGGGTGGAAATTGAGTGCGGGCCAGGCTGGAAGTGCAAGCCTTTCAACGGGGCACATTGGCGTTGTTCTGTATTACTGTGCCAGGAAGAATTCTCACGAGCTCCTGCGGGTGAGGAAGTAACCGCCGGCTCATCGCGTGAGCTGTTGGATGATGGGACGAGATAGGCTAGGATGGCTCAGCCCCTACTCTGCAAAAATGATGCGTATCCAAGACTACCTACCTACCGAGTAGACGTATGTACAAATTACTCGCAAGCTGCGATTGCAGCGTACAGTGTTTTGAAGGCGAACTTCCATATCACACATCTATTGAAATAACAACTCCTGACTACCTCGTTGATCATCACAATGGCGGCGGAAACTGCAATAGACGATCGTTTTGAGTTTGACCTGCGAGGTACAGCACACACACTTCAAAATTGTCCAATTAAAAAAAAAATGACGGAATCCAGACACCAGAATACAACTGAGTGCTGGCGGAAGTACACCCACCTCGGTCAGGTATCCCTGGGCCTAATCATGTCGACTCCTGGGGAACCAATACGGTGCTGTCCCCCACGTCACCGTTCTTATCTTTGTCGCCATAGAACTTGTTCAGGTCAGACACCACCTGGCGGCCGGACCACTTCTTCATGATCTTGTGCCCGTCGGCGCGCAGGCCATACTGATACCAGTGCGGCATGGACGCGAGGACGGTGAGCGTGTTCGCAAAGGCCGGGAGGATGATCTGGCCGCTCTTGCCGCTCAGGACCTGCCCGACGATGGCCTCGGCGACGGTCTCGGGCTCGAGGTCCGGCATCAGGAAGGGCGCGCCGTTGCTGTAGCCCTCGAACAGGGGCGTGCGCGTATACCCCTGGTTGACGACGACGGTGCGCACCTTGCGCGCCCTGTAGCGGGTTGTGAGCTCGGCCGCGAGCCCCTCGTGGAAAGAGAGGGCCGCGTGCTTCGAGGCAGCATAGTCAACCATGTTTGGGACTATGAACATGGTCAGGATCCGTGCTGTTGAACAAGCATGCATGCAGGCGGGCGCCGAACACTCACCAGTGCACCATGCCGCGATTGAGGCCACGGTCACAACCATGCCGTGGTTGTTCTCGACCAGGCTCGGGAGGAACTCCTTGACAATCCAGTAATGCGCCAGCGAGTTGACGTCAAAGGTGAAGCGAATGTCTTTCTCGGACGAGTCGAGGATGCTCTTGCCTCGGACCACGCCCGCGTTGTTTATCAGCACTGTGGGATAGCCGACTTTGGATCGCACGTCCTTGGCAACGGCGGCGATCTCCTTTGGCGACGTGATGTCGCACCTGAAATAGTGGACGTTGGATGCTGGCCAGGAACGTCAGCATGGGGGGGTGTGTTCTTCTGGTCTGCTGTGGGTTCACATGGATGGACTTGCGAGCTTCATAGGTCAGGGGCTGGATGTCCAGCACCACGACCTTGACCCCCTTCTCGCTCAGGAACCGAACAACGTGTCCTCCGATGCCCCCAGAACCGCCGGTGATGAGCACAATCTCCCTACCCCTCCAGTCATACTGGTCGTCCTGCCAGTTGTTGACGACGCCCGTGGAGTACCAGCTGCTCAGCCAGCGGGCGAGTCCGAGGTAGAAGAGGAGCTTGACGCGCGAGAAGGCCTTGTGGTGGAGGATGGAATAGTTCTCGCCCTTCTTGGTGAACCTCGCAAGCAGGAGGAGAGGCAGCGTGAAGGCAGGGTTGAAGGCTGTCTTGCCAAGGATGCGCGCCACCGTGTCTGCCTTGAAGCCCTCGCGGGGCAGGAGGCCGTTGTGCATGGGCATATTGGGCCAAGGGACGTCGATGCGCTTCACAGGGTTGACGCTACGATATCTAGAAGGACGAACAGGCTGGTTGTATCATGTCACGGTTGACAACGGGTTGCACACGGACAGAGTGGAAGAGACGATGGGCGGAGGTGCGGATGTGAAACGGGATGCCTCGGTGTCTCTGGACGATGGAGGAGCTCCATCCTCGGTGGTGGTGGTCCTAATCGACGAGGGCGTTACCGGATTCATGCACGTTGCTACAGTAGCCCGGTCTGCTCCCCGTCAGATGTGTCGACGTAGCTCGTCCCAAGCCGTTGGAATCTTCATGTGCCACCGCAGCCGAGGAACAAAAAGTGCGGGGAAGACGGTAGGCCACAAGCCGCTTGGTTGTGGTGTGGAGAAAAAAAAAGAGATAGTTTGATAGTCTACCTAGCACGCCTAGGTACACAGTACTAATGTTGGAGTTGGAGACTGCCGCATCTTCAGGGGCAGGGCCTGACAAGGGTAGCTCATCTCATTCATGTTATCCCCAGTGCCCCGGTCCGACCTAGCGGGACATGGAATGAATAGACTGCTTCCTAACTACCACACACCACCCAACAAGCCTGCTTCTTGAGCCGGCCGCACGGCGGTGGTCGCCTGTCGCCTGTCGCCTGTGCTGCGAAACTCAAGCCTCGTCCTCCCCGCACGCAGCCAAGAGCTTCCGGCCCAGGGCCCCCAAGTCCGGGCTCACGCTCAGGTGGCTCTTGAGCGTCATGACGGCCGCGTTCTGCGCGATGTCTACCAGGTCCTCGGCCCTGCCCCCGAGCGCCAGACCCGCGACCAGCGTGCCGAGGAAAGTGTCGCCCATGCCATTGACCGAGATGGGCGTGCCGACCCTCTCCACAGCCGGGTAGAGCCTCATGTAGACGGCCCCGACGGATGGGTGGCCCGGCTGTGCCCTGGTGAGGATGTACCGCTCGTGCTCCGGGTCCAACAGGCGCGGGTCCTTGGGCCCCAGGATCGTCGTGAGCAGGGCGCCCTTGTCCCCAATCTTGGTGATGATGGTCGGTATGTACGGCAGCAGCTGAATACTTTGCACGGGGAGCCCCGCGTCCGTGATCTCCGGCGACGTCAGCCTGACGAACCTGTCCCTCGCGCCGCCGTGCATCCCGAAGGCGTCGACGACCTCGAACCACGGTATGCTGTCCAGGTACCCGTTGTCCTTGGCAGCCGTGTACATGGCCGCCAGCTCGTACTGGTTTGGCGTCGCTATGCTGAGGGCGACGTGCGGGAATAGAGGCAGCGAGTGGCCCTTGGGGAACAGTCCCGCCGCCTTGACGCTGGACACGGGCTCGTACGCGACCTTGGCACCACTCTGGCCTCCGGTCTTGATCCAGTTGTGGATGTCCTTGGGCGACCAGTTCCCATCCACCACCAGCCACTTGGGCTTGGTCGCCTTGATGATGGAAGCCCAGTACGCAGGGAAGGAGTGCGCGGTGAGGATGGCCATGTCCGCCATAGCCGTGAACAAGCTCTTGTCGGCGTCGTTGACTGCGACGTATTGGGCTGTCCGTGCGGACGCGTACTCGGGGCCCAGCTGGCGGATGTAGCTGGTGTCAAGCCCGTTCTTCTCCATGCTCGTCAGGATGGTGGCGCCGGCGCTGCGTTGCGTCTTGTCAGATCCTGTGTGTGATTACATCTCTCTCGGCAGGGCGGAGGGCTTACATGTCGCTCCCAATCATGCTGCACAGCTTGACCTTGAGGCCACGGTGAACGCTCTGCGCAGCCAGTGCAACATTGTGGCCGACGCCGCCTATGGACTGGGTAATCCCCGCAGGATTGGATGTGTAGAGCACGGGTGACACGGGTTTGGGATCAGGGTATCTGTCATTGTGGAAGTTGCAATTCAGGTCGAGAGCAACCGACCCAGCGACCAGTATGTCTGCCTTGGGGCGGGTGTCCTTCGCCTGTGGAAGCCCCTGGCCCTCCTCCTTATGCGCACGTAGTACTGGTGGGGCCGGCCTAGAATATCTGGAATGTCTCTGAGCCCTACATCCGTGGTTGCTTATTGTACACGCGGGGCTTCTTACTGGTGTGGTGACCTCTGAGCTCCAGAGGCTTGAGACGCCCCGTCCCCCGTCTCAAGCTTGTGAAGCTCAGAGGCAACTCTCGCTGCCCGGGCCACATTGGACTGTACAAGATGCAAGTTCGCAGGCGCACTCTGGCCATTACTCAGCTCCCTGATCCTCTTGAGGATGAAGGGGGTGTTGGCGTTCCCGCTGAAGCCCTGCTCGCCCGCCTCCCGCACGGCTGTGTCAATGATGCTCTCCAGCTCCTCCCGTGGAATCTCATGCTCTGCAGGGATTGGGTTTGCCAGCAGCATGCCACTCTCGACGCCTAGTCGCTCCTGTGCCAGTATTATGGCAGCCGCGTGCTTCTCATCGTGGACCGTGAACGGGCTCCCGATGCCGCTCTCCCGGGCCCAGAAGGCAGGGAGGTCGACATTCCCGCTGCGGCCGTCGGCAAAAGTGGCGACGAGGACACCCTGCGTCTCGAGATACTCGAGGGTGCGCGGGATGTCCAGGAAGCCCTTGGGCCCGCTGCTGATGACGGCGACCCTGGTGCGGCCAAGCTCGGTCAGGTCCGCAGAGATGTCCATGGAGGACTCGGCGCCGCGGTGAACGCCCCCAAGCCCGCCGGTGCCAAAGACGCGGATCCCAGCGGCGCGGGCGAGCAGCATGGTGCCGGCGATGGTGGTGCCCCCGTGGAGTTTCCGGCCGGTGGTGGCCGTGCCGACAAGGTAGGCGAGATCCCTCCTCGAGAGCTTGGCGGCGCCCTCCTGGACCATGCGGTCGACTTCGGCGGGGCTCATGCCGACCCTGGCCACGCCGTCGAGCACGCCTATGGTGGCAGGCACGGCACCGTGCTCGCGGACGACCGACTCGAGGACCTCTGGGAGGTCCCTGCCCAGGGCGCCGTGGGTGTATATGGTCGTCTCGAGCGCCACCACTGGCCTTTTTGTTGCGATGGCATGCTGGACCTCTTCCGACACCTTGAGGAACCTGGCAAGGTCACGCGATGCCGAGGCTGCAGAGCTCAGGTGTGTCCTCTGGTGTGTCCTCTGGTGTGTCCTCTGGTGTGTGTGCGGTTGAGACGGGGAGGCGGCACGGAGGGCATTTGGGAGGCGCCAAAGGCATTGTCGCCGGGCCGACTCTCTGAGCAGTACCATGGCTGTGGTCTGCACTGGACTGGACTGGACTGTTTCGTTTTACTGTGTATGCTTGACCGGTAATCCTGGACCAGGTGAAATCTAGGCACGGGTGGGCAGCGCCTCGAGAGTCGAGAGGGAGCGGGTAAACTTTTGGATGCTCCGACGTCTTTCTACGGCTCAGTGCTGCTGCATCCTCACAAAGAAAGAGACACCTGTAGCTCCACCAGCCTGCCAAGTGGTCCGGAGCAGACACTGAATCTTTAAGTCTTTCGGTTCAGACTAGTCGGCATCGTGAGGCTGGCGTTGATTGTTTTTGGGTTTTTTGTCGTTGCGCCGGAGCTGACCGATCGAGTCACCGGTCAAAGGCTGTGGGGACTCTGGGGAGGGGGCCTTCTGTTCGCAGTCGGGGTACCTGTGTACTGTACCTAGGTGGGCAGATACCTAGGTACCTACCTAGGTAGGTAGGTAGGTAGGTTTGTGGTGGGGTCCTTCCCCGAGGCAGGATGGATGGATAACAGGGATTTTGAAACCTGCGTTGCACCACCACACTTGATCAGACAACCCTTTCCCATCATCTCAAGCTGTCACGTCGATCAGGGCGGTGCGGTTGATAGTCTACCGTACCGGCCACACTTGTCGGCCTGGGCAACGGGCCAACTGGGCACCCGTGCATCCAGGCGAGAGGACGCACCAATGCGTCGCTCCGTCCCAGAGGATTTCGGTAATATCCAGAGCGTGATATTGCTGCGCCAACCCCCTGCCATAGCGGGTTTAAGCCTGTCATGGGTGAGCAGTGGGCAGAACGAACAAACGACACGCCTCGGAACAAGACTCGATCATTTCAGGCCTGTCTTGTCACTGCCGTCCATGCCGTTCCCTCACTCTCGGTCTCTTCTCTTTCTCTCTGTATCTCCACCACGCCCTGGCCTCGTTATTTTTTCCTGCACCAGAGTTGCATATGTAGTTGACGTTCCCGCCCGGTAGCGGTACGGACCTTGTTCTCGTCCCATCTGTAACTGCAACCCTCCTCAACACACGACCCTTCATCTCGTTCCACCCTCGTGCGTGGGACGCCGTCGACCCAGAGCAATGTATTCGCCACTCCGCACAACGGTTCTACTGCCGCTGCTGCCGCTGCTCGTCACTCCGGCCCTATGCCAAAACTTTACCATCTCCAATGGCCAGATCTTCACGCCTGGCTTTGCGGTCCTTGACTCTCCGCAGCCAGGCACGCCCATGGGCGGTGGTACGGCTCACGTCCAGCCTCGTCAAATTTCCATCCGTGCGACACGGCCCCGGCTGACAAGGTGTAGACACGATTGAGATCGCCTTGGACGTCACAGCAAATGGCATCCTCCCGCTTGACGTCGCTGCTGACAGCCCCAGCCGCATAAACAACAGTTCGTACCATCCTTCTCCTCTTACGGATCCCCGTCCTTCATGCTTTGCAATGTTCCGCAACGCATCACTGTAGGATCCGTCGCAGGAGACTAACACGTCCCAGTCACTCTGTTCATATACAGCTACGATACATCAAGGAATTTTACCGTCTCTAACGGCACGGCGTCCTCCAACAACGCGAGCCTGGGAGACATCATGGCGCAGGAACCGGGCAGCACCGTCAAACACGTCAAGTGGACCTGGCCCGCATGCTTGGCTGGGGACGGCCAGCCGACGACAACTGACAGTGACCGTGGCAACTACAACATCTCCATCAGGCAGAACTTCGTCATGAATGGCACCGACTTCTACACCATCTTCGACGTCCCCATCGCCGTGACCAACAGCATCCCGAGCTCAATAAGCCGGGCACAGTGCGATGACCTCAACAACCCATTGCTGACGCCGGAGCAGATCAATGCCTCAGCCGCCAACAACGTCGGGGTACTCTTTGCACCAGGGGACTCGCAAGTAGTGGAAGTGACGCTGGACAAGGCCGAGTCCGGCCAGGGCCTCGGAGCTGCTGGGACGTTGAGCTGGCGGAGCGGCGCGGAATGGCTCTGTCTGGTCACATTTGCCATGGCCTTTGCCTTTTGAGGGCCGAAGGGTGACGTGATGTTGGCCTGATCTCAATAGCGGACAAATTCATCGATACCCCCTTTGCTTCTTTTATTTCTGCATTTGCGTATAGCTTGTAGCGTCGCATCGATATTAAAAAAAACCGTATCCTATGCCGTCATTCACAGCCCCAACCATCCCGATTGTAACTAACATTGCAATCACGCCTACATTAGGCAAATCCTCCTGATACGAGGATCTGTCTGCGATCTGTGTACGAGCAAAGTATTCCGTATCAGCCAGCCTTGACACAGACTTGACTTTCAGTTGCCAGGCCAGGATTACTTTTTAATGTTTTAGTTATTTATTTATTATTTTTCACATTTTTTTTTTAAAGAGGGGCCCGAAGCACAACAAGGCACGGCTGAACTGGGAAAGGTGGGCCACGATAAGAGCGGCCAGTCCGCAAGGACCGATAAGCTCCACCCACTGCAAGGCTGAGAAAGCGAACCTAAATTTTCTCGAGACCCTTGTCTTTCTGCCGCTTTTTGGGCACAGACAGCGCCTTCCTCGCCGTCACAACCCACCAAAACAACCTTCAAAATGTCGCGAAAGGCTCAGGATCTGGTACATGACGAGAGCTCATCAGAGATTGATGAAGACTTCTCCGGTTTTGGGGATGAGGACTCACCAGTCAAATCCACCGACCAGATGGACGTCGATGAGGCCGACTCGGATGAAGATGAACTTGAACGACTTGTGCTCGGGAACAAAGCAGGTTTCCGGGAGAGACTGTTCAAGAACTTAGCTGACTCGGACGACGATGATGCGCTGAAGGGTCTGAGACTGGATGACGACGGACAAGCACCTTCAGCCACCGGCCATGAGGCCCTGGACGACTCAGCCCTTTTCATGTTCGATACTGGCTCGGCGTCCGCCCAAGGAAAGCAGCTCGCCGAGACGGTTAGGCATGTGGCCAAGGATGACGGCCCTCAGCCCGCTTGGGTCGACAGCGACGACGAGAAGCTGGCCGTCTCGCTCGCTGGGGCCAGGCAGCTGCGGAAGCTCCGGGAGTCCGAGGCTGATGACCTGATCAACGGGGTGGAGTATACCAGGCGCCTGCGGCAGTATTACCTACGGCTCAATCCACTTCCATCCTGGGCCAAGGACTCTTCGGAGCGCAAGACGAAGAGGCGGAGAAGGTCGTCTGCTGCCTCGTCTGGCTCGGACTCGTCGTCGGGCTCTGAACTCAGCGGCGACGAGGAGGACATCTCTGCCCTGCCGCTGGAGCGGTTCCTCCGCGACGCCGGCGCGCTCCAGGGCGAAGGCGGGAGGAGGAGGAAGCGCAAGCTCCGGCCCGAGGTCATCGACATCCAGCGCACGCGCGACATACCCGACATACACAAAGGCCCCGTCGAGTCAATTTCCTTCCACCCTCAGCACCCGGTCCTCCTTTCCTCCTCAAAATCTTCAATCCTGTACCTCCACCACGTCGACCCAAGTGCGCACCCGACGCCAAACCCACAACTCACTTCCGTGCAAGTCAAGTCCGTGCCCATCCGGCGTTCCGCGTTTCTGCATCCCAATGGCGACGAGATCATTCTGGCTGGGCGGCGCCGGTTCTTCCACAGCTGGAACCTGTCAAACGGAATCGTCAAGAAGGTCACGAAGATACAGGGCCACCAGGAGGAGCAAAAGACCATGGAGCGGTTCCGGCTCAGCCCCGACGGGAGGCACATGGCCCTCGTCGCCACGAGTCGGAAGGGCGGTGGCATGCTGAACATTGTCAGCGTGACTAGCATGCAGTGGGTTGCACAGGCTAGGCTGGATAGCCGTGGCGGTATAGCAGACTTCTCCTGGTGGAGGGATGGCCAGGGAATCACCATCCTCGGCAGGGACGGCCAAGTTGCCGAGTGGTCACTCGCGACGAGGCGGACTGTGGGGATCTGGAGGGATGAGGGCTCTATAGGTGGCACGGTGATGGCCCTGGGTGGACGTGATGGCCCACAGGGAGTCGGCGGGGACAGGTGGGTCGCTCTGGGCTCGACCAGCGGCGTCTTGAATATCTACGACCGGGACGAGCTCATCTCCAAGGCCCAAGGGGACGCCGTGGAGGTCAAGCCGCTGCCCGCGCCCACGCGCAGCTTTGAGCAGCTGACCACACCGATAACCGCCACTACGTTCAGCCCAGATGGGCAGCTGCTCGCATTTGCCAGCCAGCACAAGAAGGATGCGTTCAAGCTCGTGCACCTCCCGAGCTGCACAGTCTACAGGAACTGGCCAACCGAGCAGACGCCAATGGGCAGGGTGACGGCGGTCGCCTTCGGGAGGTCGAAGGACACTGATGTGTTGGCAGTAGGAAATGACGTTGGCAAGATCAGGATGTGGGAGATCAGAGGCTAGGGAAAGAAGGCGAGTGTTGTCGGCATTAGGGTCTCGGTACTGCCTACACCATTGATGTCGATAATCCAACATATATCATCCATCCATCAACTTGGGTTTTTGTTCACACTCGGTAGCTAATCTCCCATCGCCTTTTTGACAGTGCTCACTGGTCCGGGTGAAGGGACGCTCGTCAGATTCCACCATCACCTCGAGGACAATCGGCACTGACTTGACAACACTAATCTCATGTCTGCCCTCGATGCCTGCCACCCCGAGGATACAAGATGTGGGCCAAGAGGTCACGCAGCGGGCTTCCTCGCGAGATGTGGTGGCGTGGGAAGAGCTTGCGGGTCTTCCGCGTGTAGGCCGCCAGGTCGCGCTCAGTCGGAAAGAACACGACGTCATCGGGCTTGTTCTCGGCGGCAAGGAAGTCGTGGATGTTGACCCAGACATCCTTGAGTGCCTGCGAGCAGTCTGGCGTGTGAGCTTATTTCCCCATAGAACTATCTGCCTAGGTACTTACGACCTGGACCTCGATGGAGGCTCCTCACCTTTTTGCACTGCGTCTTGCTGGTCAGCGTATCGGCTGGCTTGCCAAGGTCACGGCAGAGTTGTTTCCACTTGGGCAGGTCGTTGTCGTTCTTGCCGAAGTAGTTGTCCCACTTTGCCGCGATGCCCTCTTCTTGGTGGTGATGCGCTACTCCCTGGGCCTCGTCACGAGGCCGGATCGGGAGGGTCGCCTGGGGCACATTTTGGGCCGACATGATTTGCAGTCCTGGCAGGCGCTTGGCTGGGGATTCCGGTCTTTGTGTGTGCCAATGTGCGCTCAGAGGTGAAGACTTTCGATTTTCCCGGGCATCATTGTCCAGTGAGTGGGAGGAGGGAAGCCCAGGTAGGACCGGTCGAGCGTGGATATTAGGAATTCCATCTAGCATGTTTGCTTTCTACTGTGCAAACGGCGGATTTGAAACTGCCTCAGGCCTCAAGAGCTGCATAAGCAACCAGAGCTGTTCAAGAGGACAAAGATTCTTTTCGATATGGTTGTGTGTGTGTGCGGCTACCTACTGCAGCTGCCCAGCTCACCAAACAGATGTCCCCACAGAACTGACACCAGCTCTTGCACGCCTGACCATATAGGTGTAGTCCCGTTAATATATGAAATAAAAAGACTCAAGTCTGCTTAAAACTCTCTGTAGTAAGCACTGAGTTCTCTGTCAACCACAACTTCATTGTGTGGAGGCTGCCACGCAGAACCAGAATATAGCAGGCAGGGTGACGCTGTTGGCTTAGCCCTTGGATACTGCAGGCAAAATCCTCACGTGTATACTAACGAGACACCATCCTTTGAGGTCGCAAACCGATTTGTTCTCGATTTGTTCTCCTGTAGGCCACACATTTATCTGGTTTTGGGGACCAAACGGGCTGCAGTTGAAACGCATCGGGCACTAGAGCAGCGGCTCGCTGGCTCAGAATCATCAGGGGTTGGGGACTGTACATGGGGAAAGACTTCCTCATGATCATCAGGATCGCTAATATAATGGCTCTTTAGATGACTTGTCTAGACAGAAGACCGATGCGCTTGTCCACAGCCCATCTTAATTTCTGATGTACTGGCTCCTGCTGAATACCGGGCCGGCGACTGTCAAGGAAGTCTGAACGTCTGATTTGTAGAATGAATGGGACCACATCCTTTATCGTTAGCAAACGAGGACCGCAGCAGTGCTGGACTTGTCCGCTGTCATTTTCCGCGTCCAGCAGTTCCTTCATCGTAAATAAATGAGATGAGGTTTTCTGCACTAGCTTTCTGGCGCTCGACCACGTGAGCGCTGCTGTTGTCACTCGACTGCTCGTCTGATGGGGCTCCAGATTGACATTACAGTTAAAAACTAAGACCGTTACGAGCGTATCCTGATGCCTGATCCGTAAGCTGAGTTGTTGTTGCAGACTCGGCGGCCTTGCCGAGAGAGGATAATGAGGTGCGGGTCATAAAGTGGCCGTTCGTTTTACTATGGTAAACTCGTATACGCCGGACCTTTCTGTACGGAAAAGCGCGTACGGGGGGGCCTTGGGCATGTCGGTACGGATTCGGCGAGCCCTTGGTGCTGAAAATCGGACCGTTTCCGACATACGGTATTGCTTCGGGTCAAGGCCAACAACGACAGATTGGACTTTACTGTGTATCAGCAGCAGATGGGCGTTTCCTAGGCTGCTGGTACCCAGATCCTCTCAATCAGCACCGGCGGGGCTGCTCAAGGGTCTACTGCGCACACAGTAGACGGTAGCTTCCATGCTGCATGCTAATAACGAGGCAAGCAACCGCAGGCCCGTCGTACGCCGCTACCAAGTAAGCCAGCCATAGCGCCTGGCGCAATTACAAGGGACAAACCGCTGATGGTGATCCCAGCGAGCGCGGGCCACCAGCCTAGCGAGAGTTTGTTGTTGCGATAACTCGGGACCCAGCGAGAAGCGTCGCATTGCCGTATTGGACTGATTACATTATGGTTGGCTTTGTGATCATGGCCACTGTCAGTGAGCAACCACCCTCTCCAGCCGCCTGGTCGCACCTCGAGTCTTTCGCTCCGTAGCATTAGCAGGACCTTCGATCCGTAGAGCTTGGTTCACGGCCTTGCTCGGGCGTGAAGAGCTGAGCAGATTCGGCCGCTTGCATCTGTTTGGCCCTTGGCCGGCGACAACAACGCGTAGGTGATTTGCAGTCCAAGCCAACACCGCGTGTCAGGTGTATACGAGGCCACGCAGGCCGCCTCGTCTTCATGATCGCGGTAGGGTGATGCATGATGCGTTTAATGAGGGTTTTTGCTATTGCTGGGGAAACAATGTGAAGGTGAAGGGTAGCTCCACAGCCGAAATTGCGGATTGGGTCCGTCGAGACCAATTGGCGAATCAGGGAGCGACTGTGGCATGTGCAGAGATGGGCCAGGCGTTGGCAAAAAGGAACCGACCAGGTCAGGACTAGCCACATAGAGAAGCAAGATTTGGGATTGTCAGGAACGCATCTCAGACCCCCATTTTCATCTGTTTGTCACAGTGCTTGATTCGCAAGTTGCGAGGCAGCGGCCTCGCGGTCGCCGATACGAGAAGAAGCACTCGTCGGATGACAAGCCGTTCGGCAACTGTCCAAACCGTAGCGCCGAAGCGGGAAGCAGAGGCCGGAATCGGGAGAGGTCCGCAGCTCCAGGCCTGGGAACGTCAGGTTGTCAGGTTGTGTCCTGTTGCAAGCAGGTGGGTGACATCGGGAATCTTGGAGTCAATTTCCGTTTCGTCCCAAGTGTGGCAGCCTTGCTCCTGCAAGGCCGCAGTCGAGCTAAGACGCCCATTGTCGGTGGGCAGTCTGAGGTGCCAGCGAGCGCGGCGAGGCAGATCATGATTTGCATCAGATTCATTGCCCCATGTGCGCCTCCTGGGGCTCAGGAGCATAATTGTGGGAAGGATCATCAGGAGCTGTCAGGGGGGACGTCGAAGGGGACCTGGAGGATCTCGAGTCGAGCTAAAGAAGGGTCCTGATGAATGCTGTGCCACAAGACAGCCGTGGTGTAGCTGAGAACAAGAGGATCCGAGTGCTACTCGATGGTGTTCGGCTGGGCCTGTGCCCACGATGGAGCCAGCTCACGCCCGACTTTGATAAGATTATAAGGTTTGACACCATGCTGGGCGGCGGGTGGGGACGGCAATCCGAAAGGCAATGCAAGGTTAGAATTTGGTCCAGGAACCATCGTCATGTACCACAGTCCAGTTTCAGGTCCAATTACGTATACGTATACGGTGCTGCAAATGCATGTAATTACCGCTGGCTTGAACAAGCCGAAAACGTGAGGCCCTCAACGTAACATGGCAAACGTAGGGCAAAGGCAGCTTGCCTCCCCCAAGCAACAAGGCGTGCATTGGACGTGCACCTCCCCCCCCCCCACACCGGCGCCATACCCCGAGGAAAAGTGTCGAAGAGACTCTCTTGGATTCAGGACGTGCGTGTCTCGGCAGTCGTCATCCCCTTTCTGGCCGAGCACCCAGATAGCGCGACGCGGGGGCGGCAGATGAGGGCTGCCCACCTGCCTGCCTTGGCGGCATTCCGCGCGGTGGTAGACTACTTTGCTGTACTGCACGTGTATCTGGTTGCAGCGGCAAGCAGAAAAGGGTGGTGCGGGCGCTGACCGCCTTGCTGGGCTCGCCTCTGTTGTTATCTTTCTTAGCCGCCGCAGAGTGAAGGAGTTGAGATGATCTCATGGCTGGCGGTGGGGGGCGCACGCCTCGAGTTGGGAAGCGTGTCGTGCATATGCACCAAGCCACAACCAAGTGCCAGCCAGAGAGGCAGGAGGATTGGGTTGTGGGGAGGACGTAACGGGCTGCGCGTTTTAGGTGCGCAGTGGTGGCTGAGAGGGAGTCTGACTTGCAGGCGGAGAAGGATTTGGAACAAGCTGTGCTGGGTCTCGAAGAGCCTCCAAGATGCTGAGGCCAAGGCCATTGGTCGCCAACAAGGTTCCCTTTCTTTCAAGGACGACTAGCAGCAACGCCTTGGGGAGGAGGCTCGGCCGGTCCAAGATGAGGCAGTGTACGTCTGTACCGACTCGCAACACAGTCGCGAGACTGGCCGTCCCCAGTTCTCGCTGGGGGCTACCACACCGTCCGTTGGCGTCGGCTGTCTCCCATGCGGGCCGTTGGAGTCGGCGCACCTCTTGGATGCTCCGATGCGAGTGCTCGGGACGTCTTGCTTCTGAAGAGCCTGACAATTTCAAAACCACGGCACGCCCAGGTCTCTCACCTCCTGAGTGGCCCGACCCTCTGACACATTTCCTAGCTATGCAAGTGGCATGTGGCGGGCGGGCGGGCAGGCTGTCAGCCCGGCAAGCTCCTTCCCTGTGCTGGATGCTCTTGGTAGATAGGTAGACATTCTTGGAGGCGAACCCGCACATCTGCACTCCTTGCTGTGCTGGTGCGGACCGTTGTCCGTTTCGGCAGCCTGAGAGCTTGGGCCATGTGTGGGGCCACCAGTGCATGGATGTCCAGACAGCACCGTTGATCAACCATGTTGCCCTCTGGATTTCCTTTGGGATCCCTTTGGGAACAGCCGTTTCGAGAAGCTGGAGGGGACCCGAATGCTGCTGCAGTGCGCAGGAATCTGCACGCTTCTATTCGAGGTGCGCCCCAGCCCCCGGCTCCCTGTCACTTCGACCGCCACCTCGACCGTCACCTCGACCGTCACCGTACCGTGCACCTGTGGTACCGCGGCGCCGCACTCACAAGGTACATGCGTCCACCTTAGTGCCAATCGCGCCGCTAAGCCAGCGCCTTCCTTTGTTAGTGGGTTGCTGCCAAATTTGAAATGACAATCATTGTTTCCAAACGCAGCGCAGAATCTCAAGAGCAGCCACTTGTGCTTGCAAGCGGCACGACACGATAGTCCACCTGCCGGCTACCTCCCAGGTAGACGGTCTGTCCACCTAGTGTCAGCCTCCTCTAATAGTGCTCTGCAGTCTGCTGCCCGCAGCCGCAGCATCTCGTACACAGTACCTACACAGGCAGATACCCACAATACAGACTACCTACCTCACCACCTAGGTATACTGCCCGACAGGCTGGCAGCTCGTCACCGGGGCTGCGAGCGACGGCAGCACCCAGTGTCCCTTGTGGTACTCGAGCAGCAGAGCCACAGAGCCGGTTGTTTGGCGTGTGCGTCGTGGCGGTCGGTTGCGGTCCTCCGTGCGCGCGTCCAATCGTCGCCCCCCTCCTCCAATCCCTCAGCTGGGAGCACCTCTGTTTCTTGGGAGGCCAACGGCCTGCCGCACCTGCACTGCAGCACTTGCACCTGCGCCTGCACCTGCACCAACCGATCCTGGAAACCTCATTCCCACTTTCAAGGCTACTTCGGACCATTTTGTACCACTCGCAGCCACCGACGGGACGGTGTGGCACTGACGCTCACTTGTTCTGGCTGCCCGCCCTAGGAACCTGGCTTGCCTGGGAACCTGGATACCTGGATACCTGGCCTCGCTTCCGCCTGTCCTCATTTCTCTCAAACCCCATACAATCTCCACCCGGCTGCATCCTGCACCCTTCGCACCTTGACTTGGACCCGCGGGCGCTATTGTCCTGTCCTGCCCTGCCCTGCCCTGCCCAGCTCCAGCTCCAGCTCCAGCTCCAGCTCCAGCCCAGTTGGACGAGCCCCAGTGTCCCCTTTTCAACAGTACCCTCGTCTGCGCTGCATTTTTTCCCTCCCGTTTTTGTGAAGAAAAAAAACGCATCCATAATAAAACTGTTCTCTTCTGCCCTGTCCTGCCCTGCCCTGCCCTGCCCTGCCCCGTACTTCTACCAGCCACGGTCCTCGACGAGACGCGCCTCTTCTTGTCTCGCCTTCCCTTCCCTTCCCTTCCCTTTCCCCTCCCCTCCCCTTCCACCTCCTCGGCACCGGCTCAGTTCCCTAACGGTCCAGACATCGCGGTATCCTCCCTTATCGGCACGTCCAAAGGGAACCGGCATCTCTCCTTGTCAACATGTCGCTCTTCACCTGGTGCACCCGCCGGTGCGGAGGGCTGGCCATGCTTGCAGCTCTGGCCCTCTCCTACTGGGTTGTTAGCAAGGAGGCCATCGTATCGCGCAATGATCTCTTCAAGCATCAACAGAGAGACATCCTTAGCCCCATCCCCCAGTCGCCCACAACCGCTGAGGGCGCCGGCTTGTGGACCGTCATATTCGCCTACTACTGCCTTTTCATCCACGTCCTCGTCGCTGTCTTCCCTCTCCGCTCCTGCTGGGCCATGTGGGACCTCACCCGCAGCTTGAAGAGGGCAGCACACAGCAAGGCACTCCAGAGCCTCAAGTTCGCCCACCGACGTCGGGGCTCGTCCACCTCTCTGTCAAGCTCCGAGACCCTGACCTCGTCCCATGGATCCTCTGCGAGCAGCGAAGCTGGCGACCTGGAGGCCGAGCTCTACACCGATGGCGATGCTGAGCCCGATCGCGTCGTTCACGCCGTCGTAATTCCGAACTACAAGGAGGAGTTGGACACCCTGAGGGAGACATTGGAGGTCTTGGGCTGCCACCCCCAAGCCCGCAACAGCTATGACGTGAGTGCCGAGTTCCCAGACATCGCTTATCGGCATTACATGCGGGCGGAGTTTGGTTTTTGGAAACCACCGCGTCCAGGCCTCACCCCCGTCGGGCCGTGACTTGAAGAGAGCAGGATCAAGCTGACAGTCTCGAATGCAGGTGTACCTGGCCATGGAATCTCGTGAGAACAACGTGGAGCTGAAGGCCATGGGGCTTGTGCAAGAGTTCATCAAGAAGTTCCGTTCGATCGACTTCACCATCCACCCGTCTGACATTCCTGGCGAGAGTGCTGGCAAGGGCAGCAACATGGCCTGGGCCGTTCGCAAGCTGAGCGAGAAATACTCTATGGAAGCCCGCAAGGATGTCATCGTCACGGGCATCGATGGTACGTCTTTTGTTGGGTGCCGCCCCGTTGTTTTCCTGCAGAACGTGCTTCTGATTGCTGCAAATCACCCACACCATACACTAACATTTTGTGCCTGCAGCTGACAGCCACCTCTCGTCCAACTACTTTGCTCATCTTACGTCCATGCACTTGTCCTACCCGGAGACCGCTAAGACGACTATGTACGCCGCGCCAATCATCTTCGACCGCAACTCGCACAGCGTCACAGCCCTCGTCCGTGTCGGCGACATCCTCTGGGCGTCAGCTGGCATGTCTGGCCTCTATCGCGGCTCAACAATTGCCCCACCAACTTCAGTCTATTCTGTGCCTCTCGAGCTAGTCGATCGAGTCGGCGGCTGGGATTGTGACCCCGAAGCAATTGGCGAGGATCTGCACATGTATCTGAAGTGCTTCTTTGCCCTCAACGGAAACCTGACCGTTCGTACCATCGTCAGCCCAGTCAGCCAGAGCAACGTCACGGGCGGTGCAGGTGGCGGGCTCAAGGGTATGGTTGCCGATATCAAGGCCCGATACAAGCAGGCCATTCGGCATATGTGGGGTGCTCTCGATTCCGGTTACGCCATTCGCAAGGTCGTCGAGCTCTGGCAAGAGAGGAAGCACACTTCCAGGTCTTTCCGCCCCATCCACAGCACTCTCCAGGACACCACGGACGTCTACGTACCACACAACCAGAACCTCGACCCTGAGGCGCCGCCTGCCGAGAACGGTATCTTCTCCGACGTGACCCACGACACTCTTAAGGGGCCCAACTGGGAGCGCATCATCTACCTGTTCCACCGCCTGTTCGAAGCCCACTTCCTGCCTCTGCAGACCACCATCCTCATCATTGCTTCAACACTTTACGTCTGGGCCACGGAGGGCAAGCCAGACGTGCACGGCATCAACTGGATTTTCGATGCGTGCAACGTCCTGAGGACTGCCGGCTTCATGGAGATTGCGTTCCTGTTGTTCCTGTACGAGAGCTTTCACAGGATCTGTGTGCAGACTCGCGAGAAGGAAATGAGCGACGCAGGTCTCGCCAAGGGCATGAACTTCTCCCACCGCCACGTCAGCAAGAACTGGAAAGACTACTGCATGGTTCCAATCGTCGCCCCTCTGTTCGGTGCCGTCCCCTGCGCTCAGGCTCAAGTCTGCCACTTTTGGACGCTCGATCTTGTGTACACGGTCAGCAAAAAGGTCACACGACAAAGATCACGGTCCATGGCGGCAGCCACGCTGGCATAATGATACGATCACGACCCCTTCATTCGCTTCTACCAGACGATAATTTCAGAACCACTTTTACCTACCCTTCGACCCGGCCTGGAACCTGATCCCGCACGTCGACGACGAGATCCGCGCCGTTCCTCATTTACACTTTCGATTCTGTGCACAGCTTTGGAGACCAGGAAGATTCCTTTTTGGCGCGGATTTGAAAGACACGGCTTTCTGAGCACCTGTGTAAATAGAGGGCATGATGATGTTTTGCATGGCATTGGCATTCGGCATCTAGATTGGGGGGCCAACTACAACACTGGCGGCTCTCCAGGAGTTTGGGAGCAATCGCGGCAACGGGTATGGGAAAGAGGTATCCTGCTTCGCCGCAGACGTTCGCTACTTAAAGAGAGGAGACAGGTCGTCGGTCCAATCCACTCGCGGAAGGCTTCAAGGTACAATCTCCGGCCGTACTCCGGCCCGGGTTGGACTGCGACCTCAGCTGCCCGGGATGAGAGGGCAGGGCTAGCTCCGCCGGGCAGCGGGGAACCTGGACGTCTCCACGCAGAGGAGGCGAAGGCCAGGAGTAATTAAATCTAGCCCGGTAATATCTAATTCTTCATGTACGGTGGTGAGCAGGCGGAGGCACACTAGGAGGTGGCCTGTCCTGACATTGACAAAGGATTGTGTGATCAAGGAGAGGCAAGGCACCACCCCAGGGAAGTGGCGATCACGGCTTCACCATGCAGAGGGGTATGGGAATTGTACGGAATACTTTGTATCATGATCAAGGCAGAAAGCTACGGCACCTGCTGTGGCGACCCACCACCAACACGCGACAACATATGATGGATGGAATGAATCAATGAAAGAAGCCACTCGCTCAACGCTCGCAATTCCCGTACTCGCTCGATGTGACGGTCATTTGTTGCTTGTATTGGACCCGATGCATTCATTGAGCCTTGAGTCCTTGACATCCGTGAGAAATCGACGCGGCAACGGGGAACAACTACATACCGCCTGGAGTGCGCTCCTTTCAAGGCGACACGTCCTATCACACGTAGGTGTTGCTCGGTTTGCACTCCATGATCAACCGGAACTTCTCAGTTTGCGGTCCTGAAGAGCAACGAGTGCGCTGATTCCTCAAAACTACTCCGTACTACAGGCTTGATCGGCACTGGCCGTGTAAGTGCCGAGTGGATACGGGGCTTGTCGTTTTATTTGTCCAATCACAGCCCAACGCTCCCTCCGTGAAGCCACGGGGCACCGAAGGCCAGGTCCGAGACAGCGTGAAAGCTCCCGGTGAAGATGCGTAACGTCTCAGCAAGGCCGAAGGCTGACGGGCGGGAGTTGATCAGCCCAGGCTGGTGAAGTATAAGTATGTACCTGGTGGTCGAATGTGGTGGCTTGCCGCTGGTCAGCAGCAGAGCATCCTCAAATCCGGCATATCAAAAAGAGAACTTCAATGTTCGTTACCACAACGCATATAACAACCCACACATTCCCATCCAACTACCCGAGGCTACTTTGTCTTGACGAAGACACAGACTGCCGACATGACTGCCCGCCAAAACCTCCACATTGGGGTCTTCATCCCCTCGGCTTCAGCAGCGCAGCTCTTGGATACTGCATGCGTTGACGTGTTCGCTATTAGCTCTTATCAATACCTCTCACCGCTGCCCGTAGCTCCTGAGCATCTATCTTCTCTGGCACCTGAAGTGAAGATTTCGTATATCGGTAGCCAGAAATCAGGTAATATCCCCGGGACCTCAGTTTAGCTTCCTCTAATGCTTTCGCGTCCAAATTGCCGTCGGGGTGTTTGCCTACCTTAGACCTGGGGCTTTGCTTTTGCCATTTCTTCTTGGTATAACGCGCTTCACCATGGACCGTTTTGACAATCCGACTCCTCATGCAAACCTTTTGGTAGCCTTGGTGGCTGACCCGGTTGCGCACAGGTTCCCTGGTCGAGCTCACTGCAAACATGAAGATTGAGCTTAGTAACCACTTTTCCGACGCCGAAGTTGCCCCGGGCAGGCTGGACATCATTGTCGTGCCGGGCCCGGACCCGCGAGAGGTCTGGGACGAAGGCGTCCTGTCATGGTTGCGCGAGCAAGGCGCTACCCCAGGCACGGACATCCTCAGCGTCTGCACTGGCATTTACCTCTGCGCTGCGGCGGGTCTGGTGGACGGGCGAAGGGTGTGCGGGCCTCGGGCTCTGCAGTCCGAGCTGAGCAAGATGTACCCCAAGGCGGAGTTTGTCGGCAGCAAGCTGAGGTGGGTGAGAGATGGCAACTTCTGGAGCAGCGGGGGGGTCACCAACGGCAACGACCTGGTTGCTGCCTACTGCCGGGAGAGCGGGCGGTTCCCCGGGCCAGTTGTTGAGTTTGCGTGTGAGATGGCCGAGGTTGGAGATCGCCCGCAGCTGTACTAGGAGAGCTAGGGGTTGTATAATTTGGGTATAGTATGGCAGCTTGTTGAGTCAAGGTTTACTGACATGGGCCAGACGAAGTCCAAGGCTATTTGAATAGTCTCAAGTCTGTGGTGATCTGCGAAGAGAGGGGTTGGTTGGTGTTGGTTGGTTAGTCATATCGGCAAGAACAGTTACCAGATACAACATTCGTTTTTGTCTCCCTCTAAAATATATACTTAACTTCTACTATTGGTTTTGTTGTCCTACAATCGCATCTGTGTTAGTCATTGTTTGGAAATATACACCTCCAAGTGATCTCTTGATATTCTCATTCCCTACGCTGTCTTTGTTAGTCCCATCAGCAATTTGTCTACAACTCAGCCACACCGTATCTCTATAACACATAACAGCTCCTACACATACATGTAAAACATGTTCCCGTATTACACAACTCGCAAAATGTAAGCATCTCGCCACTGACAGACTTCAATGGGAATATGACGGAATGCTATGGACGGCACAATTACGCACAAGAACGTACATCAAACAAGTCACAAATAAGTCTATATTTTGTCACTACAGGCAGTGGGCACATGACTTCGACCTCGTAAATTGATTAGCTACATTGAGCTATGTAGAACCCTATGGTACCCCGGGCCTGATAAATGAATAGACCCTATACCCGTCCATCTCGAGACAAGACTACTTCTTGTACTCTTCATCGGTGGTGTCCTGGACGGTGGGACTGGTTATCAAGGTCAGTATTTGCCAAGACTCAAATGCGCTAGGGCTTCTACATGATTGACAGAAGAGAGTTGTGTCTCGAGCTTGGCCAGTAGTACGGGGATGAACTCACGGTTGGTATCCTGAGCCTGTCATCTTGACTGACGTGTAATTGAGAAGTGGAAATGAGAATGTGTTGTGTAGAGTATTGTTGATAATGCTTGTTGTTGGTATCTTATTCTTTGGTAAATCTTTGAATGTTGGAAGGTGAAGAGAGTGGTGGTTGGCCTGTGTGCGAAGAAAGGCGACTAATTTATACGAGAATATTCTGCCGGCCAGCACCGGTACCAATGACAACAACCAGAAGCCGCTGACAACCAATCCAAGCCCCTATCAATACTGGTCCAGTGAAGTGCTTCTTTTGGTCGAGTAACAGCCTGCATCAAGAGCGTAACCAGAAACAAAGGTCCCGTGTCATTGAGCTTTGTTTAAAAGGAGGTGCTCAAGTCACTCTCTCGCTTGTTATAGCCCAGTATTGTGACACACAGTTTGCTGCGAGGAGCAATTCATGTCTACCCTGACTGACATCTGTTTGATCAACGTAGTCCAGCCCCCTCCCCCCCCAAATCCCTCATTCCGAGGCAGGCCATCGCAGACAGTCAACCAAGTGACTGCTCATTGGGTGAACCACCTACTAAACCTGCGAAACCTTTTGCCCTGTCAGTTAGTCACCCAACATATCCCGCACCAGAAGCCCACCCACAACACGGCATTCCTCACTCGTAATTGGAGCCAGTTGGAGCGAGTCATCCAGTGCCGCTTGGGTGTCCGATCCCAAACTGGGCCAAACGCAGGACGCCAGGCCGGCTCTGTATCACTTTGAGCGACTGGAACTGAGCCATGCCGCATATGAGCCAACGATCTCGCTGTGCTGCTTCCTTGGTTGACTTCCTGGCGCATACACTCGAGTGGCAAG
The DNA here is from genome assembly GCA_038088545.1 of Diaporthe humulicola. Classification (NCBI taxonomy): domain Eukaryota; kingdom Fungi; phylum Ascomycota; class Sordariomycetes; order Diaporthales; family Diaporthaceae; genus Diaporthe; species Diaporthe humulicola. The sequence goes on from JBBWSL010000104.1 coordinate 157,273, forward strand.
ACCACTTTGCAACCATGCATGGCAGTCTCCAGGCATCCAGGTATTCTGGCCCCACCTCCAGTTGGGGAGCCCTGAAGTCCGCCGTTGTGAGCTTCTTGTCCTGCCAACCTGAGGCGCTTGTTGTGCAAAGAAAGTGGAGGACAATGCACGTGGGAAACGTCACACTCGGCTGGACGGCAGACCATGACCACCAAGATGGCTGTGCGTATCGCGCCTGTTTCAGCGTGGCGCTCAAACCACCTTTTCAAAAGTCTTCTGGATGGGCTTGGCGGCGTCGATAAACTTTTCCAGGTCGTTATCCAGGTTGGCCAGGTCCTCCCTGCGCTTCTTGTTCTCAGCGATGAGCTTCTGCTTCCTCTTGAGAAGCTCCTGGCGCTGCTGCTCGAGAGCCTCCCGCTCGGCGCGCTCGTCCTCTATGCGGGCGATCATGAGGGCGTTCTCATCGGAATCTGCGTACTGGGGGTGCTTCCCGAGGAACTCGTCGACTGGGGCTAGTGGGAGCTTCTGATATTCGTGACTGATGAGAAGGTGAGGTCAGCAGGCCGGCCGGTGGGCATGTGCCGAGGCAGACGGTGCACGCAGAGAGGCTGAGATGGCTTACTCGTGGGTTTCGCAAGCGGCGATCTCGCCTTGCAAGTGGCGCTGCTCATAATACAGGTTCTGTAGCTGAAGGTGGAGGACATCGACCTCGTGGCGGGCGTCGGCAGTCTGTGATTTGGTGTCGCGGGCGGCGAGATAGGCGGCACGGTGCAGGCCACGGAGATGCGACAGGTTTGTGTTGAGCAGTTTCTGCTCCTTGGAGAGGGTGACCTGCTCGTCCGTGGCCAGGGGCGGGCTTGTGTTTGCGCCTGTGTTGGCGGCGGAAATGGCAGCCAGGCGATCGGCCAGGCTGAGGGCCTGTTCGCGGGCATGCTGCGAGGTCTGGAGGAAGGAGCGCAGGGCCGGGTCGGTGACGATGGAGTCGATGGTCATGGTGACGTGCGGGATCGGAACGGTCGAGAGGGAGGAGACACTGCGAGCAGGCGGACGGATACGGGGGTGAGGGCGAAGGCGCGGCGGCTCTTCAACAGGCGAGGCTGAGGCTCGGGAGGCTTGAGGAGCTGGAGGGTTCCCCAGCCCGCCCGCAAGGATTTGATGTTGGTGGTCCATTGCCTGATCTAATCGGGTAGCTCCCTAACAGCAAGGGCGCACAGGTCGTGCGGATTGATGTTAGAGCAAGGGGACTCCGCAGAGCTGTCGCCCAGGTGGGGTGGTTGATTGGTGGGTCTGTGGCCGCCAAGGTGCCCACCTTGCCCACCTGCTGGTTGGCGTGCCGCGCCTACCTAGGTACCTAGCACCCTAGGTACTAATGCGTGTGTACAGCAGGTTCGAGGTCATGCTTCGCCCAAACCCCGGCGTCGGTTTCCTCGGTTGTACATGCCAATGCAATGCCAATGCCCATGACGGCTGGACGGCTGGTTTGCGAAGGCGCAGGCGGATGTTCGTCATGCCTAGGGAGCAGCACCCAGGCAATGACTGCAGTTCCAACAGTTCCCAACTGGTCACAGCATCATCAAGCCCGAACCCCGAGGTGGTGAGCGAGCGTGGCCATTCCTGCAGTCCTTCTTTTGCTGCACAGTCTAGGCCTGCTGCCCTGCTCCACCTCAAATAAAAAAGACTGAGATTCACCTTGTTTCGCAAGCCGTTGATTCCCGCAGACCACGTACCTCGCCGTGCTCGCCTCGCCTCGCCTCGCCTCGCGCGCCTTGCACGCTTTGTCTCAGCGTTGCGGTGCCCATTAAAGGTCGGCTGTCTACGTACATACGTTGCTGTTGAGTTCCTGCATCCCGCTTCTTTGTCCCGTCCCCTCGGTACCCGTGTGTCGCACAAGCCTGACAAGCTACACACAGCACGCGTGCACGCACACAGATCCTCTCGCCCTCGTATCGGCCAATCACGACAAGAACCCCTCGCCGAGATCTGCGCCTTGTCGAGAAAAGAAGGCCGATCCCTTCCCTTAGACAGTAGTTTGCCGCCCCAGCCTAGTCTCCAGCCCAGCCGAATCGGGCCTCAATCACACTGCACTTGCAGCCCCAAGACTCATAGCGCGAGGGGTGCATTCTTTCATTCCCACCTGCTCCCGCCTCGCCTCCTCCTCCCACCACAGTCCCGGTGCATGACAGCCGTTTGACTCGTCGGCCGGCGCCATAATAACAGCCAATAAATACCACCGGCTCAGGCTCGTGCCTCGTCCACACTGCGAAAGCCATCTTGGCCCCGTCCTCCGTCCTCGGTCCCCCGTCTAGTTGCAGGACCAGACTACCTACTTGCTCAATCCAACTCTCTTTCTTGGTCCCTTGAAAACCCGGCCGCCATTATGAACACTCCACCATTTACCATGACCTCCTGCAATCCTTCCGCTGCTCGGGCGGACGACAGCAGTCCAGAGGCTGTCCAGTCGTGCCAGGCTACCGGCGCCGACCCCAGACCAGAAATCCGCCGAAGACGTCACAGCCACTTCATCCCGCGCCGAAGGAAATCCATAGTCTCTTCCATCATGGAGGGCGAGGAGGCCGTCATCCTTAAGGTCCGTTGCCTCTTTTGCGCCACATCACCCCAACCACACAAACAATTTGCTGACCACCAGCCCCCTAGGTCGACCTTTTCCTCTCCGAGCTCGAACGCAGGTTGGAATTCCTGGAAAACTACACCGACCTCACAGTGGACTCGACCCTGTCGAGGGCCTACAACACATTGCAGATAGTCCGGACACGATGCAACCAGGTTTCCGAGGAGGTTATCGGCGAAGGCCGGAGGCGCTTCCACGTCATGATGGAGACCATGGAATACAGATACCACGACGCGCTCGCCGCCGCCGACTCCATGAGCGACAAGGCGCGTGTCAGCATCGAGCTGCTTGACTCGATGCTCTCCGACGTCGAGACGCGAGCCCACAAGCTTCGCCAGCGTGGCCTGCAAAACATGACGGACGCGGCAGAGATCGTCATCGGCGAGGGCCGTCACGTCCTGGACAAGGGTCTGGACAAGGCCCGCAGCGTGGTCGAGGAGGGTCTCCACGGCGTAAAGTATGCCGCCGAGAGCCTCGAGGACAAGATCCAGAAGGCGATGCTGCGCGCCAAGGAGCATGGCCTGATCAGCTATGAAGACCTCCCCGTGCCGTGGAGAGTAAACCCCCACATCGTCCGGGGATACCGGTTTACGGAAACCTATTCTGGCTGTATCCGCTCAGCATTTGGTGTCTCGAACGAGCTCGTCAACATATGGTCTCATGCCATTGGTCTTGTCCTCGTCCTCGCCCTGGCATTCTACTTCTACCCAACGAGCATCAACTTCCACCTCAGCACCAACGCAGACGTCTTGATCGCTGCCATGTTCTTCTTCGCAGCCTGCCAGTGTCTCGTCTGCAGTACGATTTGGCACACCATGAACGCGATTACCGACATCAACCTAATCTCGACGTTTGCATGCGTCGACTACACCGGCATCTCCCTCCTGATCGCCGCGAGCATTATGACCACCGAATACACGGCCTTCTACTGTGAGCCTGTCAGCCGGTGGTTATATATGGTCGTGACAGGGCTCCTGGGGATCGGGGGCGTCATACTCCCCTGGAGCCCGACTTTTAACAGGGCAGACATGGCGTGGGCTCGGGTGGCATTTTTCGTCTTTCTTGGTGCCACAGGTTTCCTGGTAAGTAGATCTCACATCCCCAAGTGGTTTCGAAGATGGTGTTGTGAGTCCTCAACTGGACGCGACTCCACTTCCTCAAGCCCGATGACCTTTTGGTGCAAACCGAATGCTAACAAGGCTCCCAGCCCATTTTGCAGCTATCCATGTCGCGCGGTACCGAGTTTGTCTGGGAATTTTACTCACCCATCGGCAAGAGCCTTCTGGTGTACGTCTCAGGTGCCTTCGTGTACGCGAGCAAGGTGCCCGAGAGGTGGTGCCCGGGGATGTTCGATTACTTTGGCGGATCTCACAACCTGTGGCACTGCGCAGTCTTGGGTGGGATCTTGTTCCATTACACTGCCATGCAAGAGTTCTTTGCACAGGCCTTCAGGCGTGCAGAGGGCGGCTGCCCCACATACTGATGATTGGTAACGATGGTTTGAATTATCGCATGATCTTGGGCATGGCCAAGTTCTGGGGTATCTCAAGTTAAAACCGCACAGGGTATCCTGTCTAGCAAATGTCCGAACGCCGAGACGCCGCCCTTCGACGTCGCAGGGGAAAGCACAAACGCACAAACGCCACGAGTCCCGGCACCGACTCTTCTCGATGCGACGGCCTCAGCAAAAGGACATAAAGACCGCGACTGCCGCAATTGCAGTGCCCATCCAAATCAGCGTCCAGCGCTCTCTGTTGGCAGCGGAGGTTGTGGTGGCGGTAGGCGAAACAGCACTGTCCAACATAGTTGGTACTGCCCTCGTCGATGCCTTCGCGGCCTCCGCATGTGTAAGGACCTCTGCCTTGGTAGCATGGGCTGTGGCATCAGACTTCGACATTTGGAACCGAATTGTCAATGGTCCCTTGGATTTTGGGCGAGTCCCTATGGTCATCGAACCCACAGAGGTGGTCCCGTTTTGCTGCGGTCGTGTCAGCGAATGAGACATGCATCTCTGGAGTTTTAGTTTTAGGCCTGCCTACCACTGTGCACGGGTCCATATGAAGACTGGAGGGTACGGCGTCGTGGCGGGTGGCCGCTGGCATGAAAGCTGGGGTCGGCGGTTGCGGGTCATGGTAGATCAAAGACTGCTGTGCGTTGGTGGCGAAAGCCTTCCAGTAGCCAGGTGCATCCTGAGCACGCTTTGCAGCTATTGGGACGAGGACGATGCCGAAGATGATGAGGACGATGGTTTCCCGAAGGGCCGATATTGGGACCATGGTAGAGTTTGGTGACCCCGGAAGCGAGGCGGGCGCGGCGGTCGACGCCTCTGGAGGGGTTGGATGAGACGACGGACGAAGAGGTCCAAGACCAGACCCAGCCTCAAAGCTTTCTATTGTAGGCGGGGCTTCAGGAGCAGATGCATTGGTGTGCGGCAGTAGACAGCTCTCACAAAAGATAGACGATAGAGATAAAAAGCTAGAGAAGACGGTGCTCTTTTGTTCCAACTCAACCGAGATGAATGGGCAATTGCAACAGGCAAGGCTGATAGCTCGCGTCCGACAGGCTCCAAGCGGCTCGGCCCAGTGTGACGGTTTATCCAATGTTTGAAGGGTGAAACGAGCGACCTCTGCTGCTTGAGGACAGCGACGGGAGGGAGCAGGGTTGCCTCGTGCTCCGACCGTGGACCGTGGACTGTGGACTGTGGACCTTGGACCGTGCCTTGCTGCCTGACAGACAGACAGACAGACAGACAGACAGACAGGCTGGATGCCCAGAGAAGTGGGACGACAAGAGACGGGCGAGATGGATGAACGGACAGAGGCTGGGAGCAGCCAGCCGTGGAGAGATGATGATACAAGATAAGCAGAGGGAAGACCAAGGTGAGGCAGGCCGACGGACAAGGCCGAGCGATAGAATGGCAACAGGAAAAGGCAAGACGTCAACGGCTCAATCTATCGGCCGGACGACGTCCCAGATGGGTGGGTCCTGCCGGACCTAAGACGTTACGACGTCGCATCCCACGCTCGCTCTTTCCTCCTCCCACATCACACACGCGACGCACGCCCACATCCAACATCGGTCCAAGGCAGCACAAACAGGTAAAAACAGGGTTGCAATGATGCGCGGGCCAGCCACGCCCCAAGTCCCAAGTCCCAAATCCCAAGTCCCAACCGTCGCAACTGCAAGGGGCCGCAGCAGGCGGCGGCGGCCTCGAACGAGCGGCCAAGGCTAGGGCCGCAGTGTTGCTATTAAAATGCCCCACGGCCGAGGTGGCAGGCACGGCAGGGTGGTCTACCTACCTGAATACTGTGTGGCCAGTGCCAGTAGAACAAGCAAGAGGAGCCTGTATATTTGGCACCTATCCCCCCTGCCTTGCCGAAAGGGCTCGTACGTCATCAGCCTCTTGGGGTGATGCTCGGACGAAACACCAGCTCAATGCGTGTGCCCAGGGAGCCTGGGGAGCTGCCGACTCGCCCGGCAAAAAAAAACCCCCCCCCCCAATGGTGCTACAGTAGCTGATGGCTCGCTCCAACTGTTGGCCGCCTCGGGTTTGGCCACCCCTCGATATTCTTAGCCGTCCCAGATCCAACACATCTGGGAGCAGCATCAGCCACGCCTTTGCTGTGCCCGTTCACGTGCTCGTTTGTACCAGCCTGTCGCACCGCATTTGCGTGCAACTGCAGATCTGGGTGCCGTGCCGCATGGGGGGCTGACGGGCTGACGGGCTGGTGCATGCACAGATCAGCACACAATACAGAGGTAGTCTACATACCTGCGGCTGTCGTTCCAGGGTCATGGGTGATTCGGGACATGTTTCGTCTGGTCCCCAACGGCCCAAGTGTCACTGGCTTATCAACGCCGAGGCGGCTGCACCCCGACATGCCTCTGCAAAATAATTCGGATGATTGGGTCCGCCGGAGGGCACAACATCGCCTGTCCAGGCGGCATCATGCCGTCTCAGGTCGGACGGTAAATTGTTGGATGCGTAGGCAGGCACGCGGGATAAACACCGCCCAGAAGTAATCATGCTCATGGGCAGCCTCGGGCAGCCCCTCTGTGTGCGCACCTCCTTTTTTTTTTCTCTTCATGATATCGTTACCTGTCTCACTTATACAAGAACGTCTTTGGACCATCTATTCGTACATTGGCACAGGTGATCCAAGAGGTATGCCTCTTCGCCCGCCTTCCTGTACCATTCGCCTTCATAATACATACACACCTCCTTGAATGAATACTCTGGCTGGCACCTGGCTAGGGTTTCATGGCCCTTCGTGTTGGCTGCGTCCCCCCAGCCGTGTCTTTCGTGATTCGTTTATTAATCGTCGCGTCGTTATCGTACAAGCGTTTTTTTCGGTCCGTCTGACCGTGCAGCTGGTCGAATCCGCACCCCTGCTCTCGAGGCCTCGGGGAATTTGCCGCAGGCTCATGTGTATTCTTTGAGGATTGGCTTCCTCGGCGGTGGGCCGGTGCATGCTGTGTACTGCCGTCGCGTCGAGCTCTCTGTTCAGCTCGATTGGTCAAGTTCACCCCGTTGCTCTGCACGCTCGGTGCCGGTGGAAGGGGGTGGTGGGGCCTGGAGTCCCCCCGTCTCGCGTGGAAGTCGCTCACATCACATCGCGTGTGAAATAATCTCAGCGTACACATCGTCCGGTAGCTTCGCCAAAAGGGCCAGGGTCATGGCCTGAACCTTCTCGGCATTCAAGGCTGGGAATGTCCGCAGGAAATGACTAGGGCTAGATTGGACGTGTCCGTTAGTCGCTGAACTGAAGACGTCTGTCTCGGCGATGGATATCGGTTGCAACTCACTTGGGCGAGGCCATCAGCTCGTCGCGGTGTATAACCAGCTGCGCGGCAATACAGACGATGTTCAGGTGCGGGCCGTATGCAAACAGAAAGTCCCACAACCTCAACACCTCGGGCAGGGGCGGCGTGCAGGCGCACAGCGTCATCACGCTCGGGAAGGCGTAGAGCTCGGCCTGCATGCCCTTGGACGTCAGGAACATGCTCAGCTTGGCGTCGACTATCCCGAGCACCTTGTCGACCAGCTTCAGGCCCCGGTGGACCCCGTCCATGGCGCCGCGGATGTAGCCGGGGCACTCCCTGGTGAGCAGCTGGTAAAAGGCCACGAAGGCCTCGGCCTCGCTCCGGGCGGCGTACAGGAAAGGCGCGGCCAGGACGTTCATGCCCTGGACATAAGTGCCCGCCTCAGGTGCCACGCTGCTCTCGGACCCCTCGGTGGTGAGCGTCAGGGCGCGGGCGCGGTTCTTGGCGGCGGGGCTGGAGCTGTGGGACGTGTGGCCGCCGTGTGCACCGTGGGAGGGCGTCTCGTGGGAGGCGGGCAGAGACTGGCGGGGGGCCGCGAGGGGGTTCTGCGGCCTGGCGTCGTGGAGTTTCCAGGCGATGGCGTTGAGGAGGCGGATGAGACTGGCCTCGCTCACGCGGCGGCGGAACAAAGGGTCGGTGGTCAGGGTGCGGAAGGTGTCGTTGCGGATCTTGGAGTATGCCGGCGACGCGCCGCGATGCACGAAGGCGAGATAGTCGTCGGTGCTGAGGACGGGGGCGTCGAGCATGATGAGCCAGACGTATATGCGTAACTTAGACTGCAGTGGGAGGAGGCGGCGGCGCGTCAGTCAGCGGGGGCAAGGCGCAGGGGCAATTGCAAGGGGGCAGCTCACCATGCCATCACTGTCGCTCTTGATTTCCTGCTTCAAGACCTTGATCCTGGCCGACTCCAGGGCGCTCTCGAAATCGCCGTCGGGCGGGCCGTCCCGGATGAGCCTCTCGAGCGAAAGGGCATCGTGGGCCAGGGTGCGGCCGGCCAAGGCTCCGCTGTTGCGCAGGGCCTGGGAGGACATTGCTGCAGCGGCAGCGTTCAGCTGGAGGGCAACTGGAGCGTCGCTGTTGGCTCTGGCGCGCGGGGAGGAAGTGTTGATGGCGGTGCTGGCATGTCTCCTCGCGGAAGGGAGACCGCGGCTGTGGTGTTGGTCTTGTTGTCGCACGGCCAGGCGTTGTTGGGCGATGAGGGAGGGGGGATTCGTGGCCGTCATCGAGGCCCTGGGGTTCGTAGGGCCGGAGAATGGAGCCGGGTGGGCTGCGAGGCTGTGAGCAGAGGCCAGCTTCCTCAGCGATCGCTGGGTGCCAGGTCCGGGCGAGGATGGCGGTGGTGGCGGGTGAAGAAGGCTGCTGGGCCCCGAGGTGGACTGTGTGGATGTGGATCCCAGCTGGGCCGGGAGCGAGCTTGATTGATCCTGATTAGTCGGGCTAGGCATCTTGACAAGTATCGTGGCCTGAGTGTACTTGTACTGTACACGGTACCGTGCCGTGGTGTGCGTGCGTGCTCTGCTCCACCGCAACGAGTCTCTCCATCGCGACTTGAGGGTTCCGTGTATGGGGCAGCTGTGGGGCTGGGGGGCTGGGAGGCTGGGGACTGGGGGTTCGGGTTTGCCCTGGACAAGGGAGGCGGGTGGTGGGGGGGGGGGGTGAAGCTTTGGGGAGTGCGCGCCTCCGTTGTAGCGCGTCATTCTCGCGATACTACGGCACTTGGTAGACCCTAACCCTTTTCGCCCAATTCTCGACCATGTCGACTTCCATGCCCACTTCCAACCTCGACAGTCCTTGTCCCCACATCCCATCACAAACCACACACACACCCACGCCCACACCCGCATCCACATTGCCACATTGGTCAGCACGCACATGGATCGGGCCATCTGAAACTGTCAGGGCCGTCCCAGCTGCCCTGGCTGTCCCGATCTTAGGTCGAAACCAAACCTACGGGCACGCATGCTCACGGTACTGTGGTACTGCATGGCGTGTGTCGATCTCCGTACTGCCCACAGTAGATAGCTACCACAGTACCGGTCCGGCAGTGCTACGCATCGCTCCTTGCCGACGAATCGCCGCCTCGTTCGGCCGCTATGCCCTGACGGGCAGTCGACCCAGGCAGGCGGGTCTCGGCCCAGAAGCATCTGTGCCGTCGCCCTGACCTCATCTTCGCCCTCGCCCTCACCCTCGGCCGCCTCACACTGACGGATGGTGCGTCTTGTACGTGCAGCAATGGCACAACTACTCAGGTACTGGGCCGTGGTGGTCTGGCTTCTGGGCTGTCTGGTGCTTTGTGCGGTGTACACCTTCCCCCCCCCCCCTCAGCGCCCCGCCGTTTACCTCATCTCTGCCCACCCAGAACCCACTCCCGCCCATTCAGGCCATTCCATTTCCGGGCCCCGAGCCTCAACTCCCCAGTCGCCCCCGGCCGCAATCGTGCTCACCCCGTCGTCCGGCCAGGCCTGCGTCGTAAGGGCCGACGACGCGTTCATGACGTTTCGTTTTTGTGGTGACTTGTAGATCAGCATCAGGGACAGCATATGACAGGGTCAGGGGAGCCAACCTCTCGGCCCTCCCTTATCCCACGCATAGGCAGAAGAAGTACCGTGGTACGTCTGTAAATGTAGACTACTCTACCCGTAGTCTACTGGACAATTGCACCCTTACAGCCCTCATCAACTCACTCCCCTTGCCCCTTTTCCCCATCTCCATTCCCGTGCATCAGGGCTGCAGGGCAAGCAAGACACATGCAGTTTCTCGCGACACGGCCGGCTGTCGTGTCGTCAGGCAGCCCAAGGCGTGACGTCGGTTCAAGCCTTTGGGAGGCGCCGCCGACCTTCAGCTAGGCCCTTGGCCGTACTGTGTAGGCTGCGGGACAAGATTCCAAGGAAAGCTTCAGCGGCTTGTCTTTGGTCTTGGTATGGCAATCGTCAACGAGTGCTGGGCGGCCAGGAGACGGCACGGGACAAGTCGTGGGCCGTCGACTCGCCTCCGTTCTCCGTGACCAATTTGCGCAGGAGGACAATGGCATCAAGGCACTAAGAATGGTGCAATAGTTGTTGGCCGGGATGTGATTGGCCCCTCTGCACCCATCCCTGGGAGTACATCCCCACACTATCGGGACTGCAGCTTGGCGTGCCATCAACTTCACACGTTCGCTACCCATCCAGGCCATCGCTTGCTGCCATACTCAGTCGGTCCAGTCGCTTCACTCTCATTCATCTCATCTGCCTGTCAGCCGCACGTCGTCAATCTACACTATGTGCTCCCACCCCCACCACCCCAAGGGAAAAATCCTGACCATTGCGCCTGTGTCGCTTGTCGTGTCGCTAGGCGCACACCACCGCGTCACCAGCAACCTCAGATCTCAGACAGGTGGGGGTTGAGATTTCACTTTGCCGTCCACGCTTGTACAGTCTCGTAAAACTTTCTCTTGATGTGCGTGCCCGGCTCTCTCTCTCTCTCTCTCTCTCTCTCTCTCTCTCTTTCTGGGAGTAAACTCTGGGAGGAAAGCATCCACCCCAGCCCTGAACGTGCCAGTGCTTGCCCTGTCATGAGGGACCTCGTGCTTTGCCTATCCAGCTGACACGCCGGCCTGAGGCAGGCTGACGATGCTGCTTGGGGACTTGCATACACAGCACACCAGAGAGCACATGGACAAAGCTGCTGCTAGTCATGTCCATGTCGCCCTGAAATGTGATTTGAGAGATTCCAGCCCGTCTTTGAGGGGGGGCGATAGGCGCCTGTTTCTTCGTTCCTCTTCTCGGTCTCTCTCTTTCCTGTGCCTTGATCCTGGATGGCGGACCCTGAACTTGATACCCACACGCTCCACAGCCTCAGAGATCTGTACCTGTTGTGAGTCGAGTCGACGTACGGTCCAACGTGCTGGTCCGTCCATCTGGTGCCTCTGCGTTATTACCACAGTACCGAGATATCCACTTCCTCACCCTTCAACCGTCAGCCCGGCCCCCCTGCTGCCCGCGCCCCTGCCCACCCCTCAGTACGTCTCCATCTTCTTGGGCTGTCGATTTTCACAGCACGCGAGGGTAGCAAGGGCAGGTTCGGTACGGTGCGGCTTGCCTGGACACAGCTGCATATATCCGTAGTCCGTACTCGTCAGCACAGGCGCTGCAGCTGCTAGTCTTGGACTGGCAAGGTTCCTCGATCACGCAATTCAGATCCTGTCAGCCACCCCCGGGGTATCCCATCACGGCCGCTCCTCCTTTTGATATTCCATATTTCATAATGTCACAATGCTCCAGCTTAAGAGGCTTCTCCCACGGATCCCGCCTCCAATCCCTCTGAGCGCCCCTTCCACCATCCCTCCCTCCCTCGCCTTGCCCCGTCACCGTCACCGTCACCGTCACCGTCAACCTGAGCCACGCCAGGAATACTCGCGTGGGATACCGCTTCCACCCTGAAGAGGCCCTATCCAGTCTCCCTCAGATCAGCGGTCCAAGAGGCACCTCCCACTCCCGCGACGCCCTTGACGTTCGGGACTTTTACCGGCGCCGCTGTCCCCTGGCCTTGGAAGGAGTCGGACCAGGTCGAATCGGGCTCTGGTCTTGTCCAAACGGATTGCGACATACACCAGCGACACTCGCCATCTCGAGGCCATCTTCAGCCCTCGTGCGGGATATCACCTAGCACAAGCCTCGTGCCCAATCAGCCCGTGTCACACGCCGGCCTGTATTCCCCTTTGAGGCACCGACCCACGGTCTCACTTCGCTCTCAGCTCTACCGTCTGCCGCGATCCTGGGCCCGAGTGTGTGGGTTTGAAAAGACTAGCACGCGGCTGGAGCATCCACCCACTGCGGCTCGTTGGCATATACTGCCAAATTTGACGGCTTCTTGCTTCTGTAGCCTATAGGAGGCGGCGCTGTCTGTCGCCCGTGTGCGATATTTCAAGCCACACGCCACCCACGGTGATCTCCCTCCTTCTCTGCGCCCCTACCTCCGCGGAAGCCCTTGTCTGCGGGTCCGCCTACCCGGGACCGAGTATTCTACTGCAGGACATATATATCATAGTCCGCTCCTGCCTGTCACATCCTCAACCTGGCCGCACCCCGTGTTCTGTTGCACAAGGACTCGGCCATCTCTCAGTTTCTGCCGACCAGGTTTCGACAACACCTTCTCCCCTACCAGCTCCTCGGGGCCCCAGATATCGAGATGACGGACGTGCGCACCAAGATCGGCCATGGGCTGGCCAGGTTCTTCAGCATCGAGCTCCAGAAACCTCAACCCTACGAGGATGAGGTTACAAGGGGCGAGTCTGTATGCTCAACAGACACCTTCGTTGAAGAGCCCCCGACCGCTGGGGAGTACCTCCGGGACCTCGCCCCCTCGGGCAAGGAAGTTCTCTCCTACATCAAATCCCTGTTCCCCTTCTTGTACTGGATCGGGAAGTACAACATGCAATGGCTCGCCGGTGATCTGGTGGCAGGTGAGTCTTATGCCCACCCTGGGTCTGCAGCACAGGTTCTTAACAAGAAGCAGGTATCACTATCGGTGCCGTCGTCGTCCCTCAAGGCATGGGCTATGCCTCGCTTGCAAACCTCGAGCCTCAGTTCGGGCTGTACTCGTCCTTTATGGGCGTGCTGGTCTACTGGTTCTTTGCCACTTCCAAGGATATTACAATCGGAGTAAGTATCGAGTCGGCCCTTGCTCGAGAGAGGGAAAAAACACTGACTCTTCAAGCCTGTCGCCGTCATGTCGCAAGTGACTGGCAACGTCGTCTCCGACCTGAGCAATGAGTTCCCCGACCTTCCACCACACTTTATTGCTTCAGCGCTGGCCATCCTCTGTGGTGCCATCGTCCTCTTCATCGGCGCCATCCGTCTTGGCTGGATCGTTGACATGATACCCCTGGTGGCTCTGTCAGCTTTCATGACTGGTTCGGCCATCAACATCCTCGTTGGCCAAGTCCCGACAATGATGGGCATCTCCTTCCCGAAGCCCTGGACCACGCGAGACTCGACATACCGCGTCATCATCAACACGCTGAAATACCTGCCGAGAACCAAACTCGACGCTGCGATGGGTCTGACTGCGCTTGTCATGCTCTATGGCATCCGAAGTGCGTGCTCATTCGCCGCAAAGAAGCATCCGAGGCGGCAGAAGTTGATCTTCTTCATCTCAACCTTGCGCACTGTCTTCGTCATCTTGCTGTACACCATGATCAGTTGGCTTGTCAACATGAACCGCAGATCAAAGCCCGCGTTCAAGATTCTCGGATCAGTACCCAGAGGTAGGCCTCACTTCCGTCTTCTGTGCCTCATGCTGCAATGTCACTGACAGTCATCGATCCAGGCTTCCAGAACGCCGCGGTTCCCAGGCTGGACAAGGACCTCGCCAGCGGTCTTGTGTCATACCTCCCGGCCTCGTGCATTGTACTCCTGATCGAGCACATTGCTATCTCCAAGTCCTTCGGCCGGGTAAACAACTATGCCATCAACCCATCGCAGGAGATGGTTGCCATTGGAGTCACGAATCTGCTGGCGCCGTTCCTGGGTGCCTACCCTGCCACGGGATCCTTCAGCCGCACTGCCATCAAGGCCAGGGCTGGAGTCCGGACTCCCTTTGCTGGTGTCATATCCGCGATTGTCGTCCTCCTAGCCATCTACGCCCTCCCCGCAGTCTTTTTCTACATTCCCAGCCCCTCTCTGTCGGCTGTCATCATCCACGCTGTCGGTGACCTGGTGACCCCACCCAACACTGTTTACCAGTTCTGGCGCGTCTCGCCCTTCGAGGTCTTGATCTTCTTCGTGGGTGTTTTTGTGACCATCTTCACAACGATCGAGGATGGAATCTACTGCACCATCTGCATCTCAGCCGCGATGCTGCTGTACCGCATCCTTCGGACGCGCGGCCGCTTCCTCGGACGTATCAAGGTGCACTCCGTGCTTGGTGACCAGGTCATCGGTAATGAGTCGAACCGGGCACTTGGCGAGTATGGCACCTTCTCGGGCCAGAAACCGGCCCATCACGAGGAGCCACAAACGCGCAACATTTTCCTGCCCATCGACCACGGAGACGGCTCCAACCCTGCCGTGGCGCTCGACGAGCCCTACCCTGGCGTGTTTATCTACCGATTCAGTGAAGGTTTCAGCTACCCCAACGCCAGCCACACCCTCGAGTACATGACCGACTACATCTTCGCGCGGACCCGCAAGACCAACATGCTGGAGTTCGCGCGCCCGGGCGACCGACCGTGGAACGACCCCGGCCCGTCCAGGCGCACTCTGAAGAAGGCCGCCGCCGCCAACGTGAACCTCCACGCGGATGAGGAGAAGCGCCCCACCCTGAAGGCGGTCATCCTCGACTTCAGCTCGGTCAACTTTGTCGACATCACCTCGGTCCAGCAGCTCATCGACGTGCGCAACCAGCTCGACCGCTACGCCAGCCCCGACTACGTCGACTGGCACATCGCGTGCATCAACAACCGCTGGGCCAAGCGCGCCCTCGTCGCCGCCGGCTTCGGCTACCCCACGGAGCGGCCCGACGGGTTGCACCACCGGTGGCAGAGCATCTTCTCGGTGGCGGAGATGGGCGGCGAGGACTCGGCGGCCGCGGCGGAGGAGGCGCGGCTGAACGAGAAGACGGTCCGGGAGCGCGAGCACTCGGCGAACGACGTAGAGGGCGGCGTCCGCACCCACGGCGCGGCGCAGGATAGCATCAACGTCGCCGAGACGGGCAGCGGCAGCGTGGGCAGCTCGCAGGAGGAGGAGCTCAAGGGCTTCAGGGCGACGACGAGCAAGTCGCCCGGCCTGAGGCAGCGGAGGGCGGTCGCTGTGCACGGGCTCAACAGGCCGTTGTTCCATGTCGACCTCACGAGCGCGCTACAGAGCGCCATCACGAACATCGAGGCTAGGAGCTCCGGTGCGCCGAGGAGGTCGACGGAGAGCGGGGCCGGGGAGGCAGGCAAGAACCTCTAGGCTGTTCTTGTCGCCGTCGGGAACATACTTCACGCCAGTCTCAAATGTTAGCCACCACTGCATGGCGTCATTGAACTGCTTTGGGTCTCGCATGGGGAAAACCCATTCCAGCGAGCATCGTGACCTGTGAGAGGCCCGGCGCCAGCCGCGGCTCAATGAATTGACGATGGATTTTGGCCGGGAAACAGACTCGGTCTTTAGTCGTGCAGGCAGGACCCATTTGGATTTGAGAATGGTGGCTCCGCCGGGGTGGATTTGTCCATTTATGATATCCCTTTGCCGCAATGTTGGGTATATATTTTCGGATTTGACGCTTGCTTTGTTGCTCAGATTCATCAAGTACATAGATATTAATTGTTTTTGTCCAAACCACAAGACTCGACGAGTCGGAAAGTGCTTGGCTACTGGCGAGTTTTCAATCAAAACCCTGTCGAGAGCAGATCCTCGGAAGCGTGGGGAGGCACCATCTATTCCGCACTCGATGATCTGTCTTTCGAGCAGGAGACAGGCGTTACCCATCATGTCCACGTCAGTAGAGTATCTGCTTCATATACGGCCCCGTCCCAAGATGAAACCAGCCCAGAGCTGTTTTTGACACAACCAGTTTCAGCCGAGGCGCAATGGTAGATGATCGGGGAGTCGTTGCAGAGGCTCAAGAGAACAAAGTCGGTTGGTGTTGGGATGTCCGGCGAGGCACATGCCAGCCGAATCAGAATGCAACTGGGGTAACCCTTTTTTTTCATTGCCTCCTACGATTTGCCTCCCCACTCCCCGAGTTTTAGTCTCATCGAAAGATTGTTAAGAAAAAGCCAAGATTCCCAGTCCATTGAACGGCTGGACTGGGCTATGCCCATCCTGAACGCCTGTATCCTTCAGCAAGTCCATATCTCCAGATTTTTGGATGAGTCCTTTGTCGTCGACACACAAAGGGTCAACGGATATGATGCAGCAACGATGGTAAGAAAGAGACTATTGTGAGAAGCGTCTGCCCAAGAGGCAATATTAATGGGTGCAATAGCAGCGAAGGAGTCAGATTCCCGTTCCGTGAAAACTCCACGCCTGTGAATGCATGATCAGGTATGTCGCAAATAGAAGCTAGCGAGGGTATAGGAAACTGTCTAGCTGCTGTTCATGTGCTGTTGTCTGGGTCGGCAGAAGCACCATGTTCAAAAGGATTCCCTCTGCCGTATAGATGTTGTGTTTTTGCCTTGGTGAGTGTTGACGGTGATAGCATGCATGGTGTCGTGCTTGGGTCTTGGGTCAAGGCCCTCGTGGACGGTTCTGAGGGGTTTTAACTCATATGATGATCAGATGTTGTGCTGGCCATTCGAGATTCTGGTTGGGGGTATATTTCGAGGTTCACGCCGGTTTCTATCAATCCCAACATTTGTGCTGACACGGTGCTCCTGGCCGGAAACGAGCGGCATTGCTAAGAACGAGGATCAGTCGGCCGGGAACACCAGCTGACCTTCGAACAGGAGGACCACACAAAGATAATGCACAAACGCACGATGGGAAAGAAGCACGAGGACTCACAATGTCAGGCGGGCCCTACTCCACCATTACTTGGCCGAACCCCAGACAACTCAATCGCCCGGCGCAGGCTGCTGACTTCATCCACCAGCTCGGCGTTATGCCTCTCGACTCTCGCAAGCCGCAAGCTGAGGTCTTTGGAATTTGCCTCCGCAGTCACACGCCATTCGATCTGGTCCTTGACCTTCTCCTCAAGCTGCTGTATATAGCTCCACAAACCCTGCTCGCCTTGCGCGAACATGTTTGCGGAGCCGTCGCCACTGTTGACGTGGTTGGGTGGGCCCGTCGACACTCTCGCATGACCGTGGTCCTGTAGCGCTGGCCCAGTACTTTGTTGCTGGCCTTGAACTGCATCAGATCCGTGCTCGAGACAGGTTGCTAGCTTCGCTCGTGGTAGCTTACCTTGAGGCGGGGGTAGCGGTGCTCCGGGAGCCGTCTCCCTGTCAGACACACGTCGGGCGTATGTTTGCTGCTGATACTGGCCAGTGGAGCCTGGGGAGTGCTGTCGAATTATGGCGCTTTGGTCGTGTACAGCAGGGCTAAGAGGCTTTGGACTCTCGGTAATGCCTTTAAAAGTCAACCATCAGTACCCATCGCGGCTGACTGGTCAAGGTACGGGTGTGGCAGTGGGCGTGCAGGGAGTGATGGAGAATAAAATGAACCTACTAGCAATGCTGTTCACTAGACTTGATTGAGTCGTGCTTGAGCCAGCGTTCATGGCACCACGCTCGCCGGTCGGAGGGTAAAGTACCCCTGGAGGTCCTGTTCTGGGCCCAACAGGAGGGTATGTGCGAGAATGTGGCCCCATGGGTTCGGGGGAGCCAGTGTTAGGTTGCGCCTTCATTGCTGGCAGGCTAATTCGCCGATGCTCTTCGTCGGCCATGTCCACGTCGCCGTTACCTTCGTAGAGAGCAATTGATGCATCGTCAGCTTCGTTTCGGGGCATTCCGTCGTACTCCGCCTGGTCGCCATAGCTCCCCACGGAAGCCCTGCGTCCGGCGCATCCGCCTGCCCCCTTGCTGTGCCGGGCCAGCGCATCCCCGCGCGCAAACTTGCGATCGCATTTCGGACATATATGAGGCTTCTCGCCCGTGTGAAGCTTCCCATGCCGCTTCAAGTCATGCAGACGCCGAAATCTGAGGTTGCAGGTCTGGCACAAGTAGGGCTTCTCCTGACTGTGCGTCAACAGGTGACTCTTCAGATTGTGGTGGCGCGTAAACTCGGTGTCGCAATACGGGCACTTGTGCTTCTTATTTGACGTCGAAGCAGGTTCTCCATTATTTGGCAGGCTGTAGTGGCGCTCTGGGGGGGCTGGGGCGCCCATCCCGGCACCGGGCTGCAGGACCCCGGGGAAAGAGAGCGAGGTCGGCGTCTTCTCCTCCATTTGCGCCTCGGGCTGCGGCAAGACGAGTTGGCGCTCGCCCCGGGAATCGACCTCCATCGGCACCGGACTGCTCAGAACGTGCTGGTTTCCGGCAGCACCGGCAGGGCCTGCAACGCTATCCGGGGTGATGTCTGTTCTCGCATCCGACACGTTGGGTTGAGGTATT
This sequence comes from Diaporthe humulicola, assembly GCA_038088545.1. Taxonomy (NCBI): domain Eukaryota; kingdom Fungi; phylum Ascomycota; class Sordariomycetes; order Diaporthales; family Diaporthaceae; genus Diaporthe; species Diaporthe humulicola. The sequence continues at coordinate 175,722 of JBBWSL010000104.1, forward strand.
GTAACGGGACCGCCGAGGGCCTTGGTGGCCTCGGCGGCGAGGGCCATTTCCTCCATGTTTGTTGGCGCGTCTTGCGGGCGACTTATGGCCATGGTTCCCCCCGATAGGAGCTCATTCAACGTCCTGTGGTTCGGGTTTTCGCTGACGCCCGGCGGGTTGCGCCTCTTCTCCTCCTCCCTGCGGCGTCGCTCCTCCTCGAGCGCAGCGACGCCGGTGAGCTGGAGCGGCGGCGCAGACACCTGCGCCGAGAGGCCAAGGCGGGCGACTTTGGCTGGGGAATATTCACGGGGCAGGCGGCCAGTGGCTGGGGAGGTGGGCGAGGAGGGTGATTCGTCGCGTGGCCTCTTGAGGGACGACTGATTGATACCACTGGCGCTGAGATCTGGGGACGCGGTCGGGGGCAAGGCTTGGTCGGGTTGTCGCTGCTGTTCCTGCTGCGGGGGTGGTGATGGCGATGCGGCGGCGGCGGCGGCGGCGGCGGAGGCGGCGGAGGCGGCGGTGATGGAAGGGAGTGCTGTCGCGATGGGGCCGTTTTCCGGTGCCATGAGGCAGTACGTGGGCAAGTCTTTGGGAACAGGTGCGATGGCGGGGCGGGAACGGCGACTTTTGACAAGGCGCACCCGGCGTTGGCGTCTACCGCGACTGGTTGCGCATGGGCATGCGCATGTCTAATAAGGCTGGCGCGGAAGCGAAGCGAGGGTGGAAGCGGCTCCGGGAGGGTGAGGGTGGAAGTGACGGAATCGCGAGGCTGTGGCGTGGCGCGACTGTGCGGATCGTGGCGCGAGCTCTGTCCAGGTATCCCAAGGCAGTCTGGGTATTTGTGGTTTGGACGACCAGAGAGATTGGGGCTGAGCGCGCGAACCGGGCTCTGTCTGGTGGGAACGCGGATGCGGCTCCGTAATTCTCTTGATATTTTTTTTCTGCTTTCCGTCCCTCTCCCTTGTATGAAACGGACAGTGGACCGCGTACAGTATTGATTCAACGACTGTGCTCGGTGGTTAGTTGCGTAATAAAAGTCGAGGTGGCCGAGCGTTAAGAGGTCCCACTGGGGCGGACCGGGCTGGGCTGCTTGTCTTGTTTCCAATGTGACTTGGGGGTTTGGTTGGTTGGTTGTTTCTCAGCTTGGGGGTGTAGTCGAGAACAGGGGAAATCGGGGGTGAGAAGACAGAGAGGACTGGCTGCACAGGAGAAAGGGATTGTGTTGTTGTGTGAGAGCAGAGTATCTGCGTGCGAGACGGGAGACAGAGAGAGTGTGTGTGTGTGGTTGTTGAGGTGAAGGGTAAAGCCTCACACAAGCAAGAGTGCAAACTTTCAATGCCAAAGCCGTCCCAGAGGCAAAGCTGACCAAAGAATTTGGAAGGGCCGACGCTGGGATGGCGACGGCTGGCTGGCTGGCTGGCTGGCTGGCTGACAGACAAATACTCCTAGTAGGTGGGCGAGGTAGGTACAACTGTTTGTATCTGGTCGGGACAGACACGCCCCCCTACCCCCCAAGGCAAGGCAGGCAGGCGGTGCAGGCCCAGGTGGCCGGGACAGTGGACGGGTGGATGGGTGGTGGGCAGGAGCTACTCGCATACCGAGGTACTGGTTGGTCGCACACTGCTCCGTACCTACCTGGGTATCTGGGTACCCACCCAGGCCGGTACTTGCCAGCGTGGGCGTGTAGCGTATATGGCCAGATACCCTGGCCTACCACAGTCGCTTGCGCACCGAGTTGCACAGACAGAACTGGCAGGGGACGGGGGGTCTCGGTCAGGAGGAGGGGGGGATCAGGAAAGGCGGCAAGATCAGCGCTGATAGCGGCAGCAGTCTGTCGAGGAGAGGCGACAAATGACGAGCACTCGCGCGAGGGCTGTCGCTGAGTGGCAGACTGGCAGACTGAAGGCGTACCACGGTACTGGATAGCCTCGATAGCCTAGACTAGACTGCATGGACTTTATTCTTCTTTTCTCGGTACTCAGGCACATCAGTAGACTTGGGGCGATCTGGGGGGGGGGGGGGCGGGCGGTGGCCTGGGAGTGCTTATTACCCGTACCTGGGATCTATCTGTGCCCAAGGCCTTAACATTACAGTACATAGTAGGTAGACTACATACCTACACAGAAACGGGAAGTCATGCCCTTGGCAGGGAACCTGAGGGAACCTGGACCAACCTGGACCAACCTTGGTTGGGCCGGGGTTGATCAGGGCCTGATCGGTCCTCTTCGGCCCTCATCGCGCGTGGTCGCTGTGGCTGGGTTCGTCGCTGTTTGCCTGGGTGCCTGGGTCTCCCCAGAACAGAGGGAGCATCATATCACCCCCAGCTCTTTGCAGTGTTATAGCACGGTGACATATCGTTTATCCAGGCCAGGAGGGCAAGACCCCAGGGGCGCTAGGCCACGTCGGGGTGCCTTGAGAGGGGCAACTGCTCCGACCCTGTCGTCTGCTGGCCGAAAGAGGCAGGGACCTGCCCCTAGGTGCCGCTGCCAAGCCCCGTCCCAAGTCATATTCGGCAAGCCTGGTCAGCCCACCCCTACCTGCTCGTGCTGCTGTCGCTGCCGTGCAGCTAGGTACGCACATGGTAGACCACGTCTGCTGAGTGGCCTCGCAGTACGGTAGTACCTGCCGACTACCACCAGTACTGTGCAACCTGGGGTCGGTCAGACTTCCAAGGTTGTTGTTGACATCGTCGCATGGGGCAGACAAGCAGATCGGCAACCAGCCAGCCTACCCACCTGTGCAGCCTACCTGTGCAGCTTTTGAGTCTCACCACCATCATCAGCATTGGATCCATGAGGTGTGGCCGACCCCAACGTGGTGGCTGGAGTGGCTGTGATCTATATGACCCACTGCCCAGCTACATAGCACGGGCTCTTTTAGTCATGTGGTCGGTCGACCAGCTCTGCTCCGTACCTATCGACAAGCTACACATTATACAGGCGCGCATGTGTGCGACTTTCATCAAAACCAACACAAGTACATCACAGGCCCACTTTCTGCTGCGTGGATATCGTATACATACATATATATATATATGTATGAGAAGATTCAAATTGTAGAGGAATATCGCTCCGGGCACAAGCACGCCTCATCCCCTCCGCGCCGCCAACCATCTACAGGCTGGAGAACGTCGACATGCTCGAGAGGGCGTCGCCGGACGTGGAGAACATGGTGTTGTATTCGCAGGAGCTGCCCAGCGCGGCGTTGTCGAGCCACGCTGGCTCCCAGTAGAACAGCCCCAGGCCGTTCTTGACCCCCGCCACCACCTCGGCAACTTTCTTGAGCCATGTCGACTGCCCCTCGGCCGAGAAGGGGATGTCGGCCGCATCAGATGGGAACGAGTACTCCGGGCTGGGGCACGAGGTCGGCCAGTTGGTCTCGGCGACGACGAGGCCCTTGCCCCATTTGGAGGCAGCGTTGCTGAGCGACGTCTTGAGGTTGGCCAGGGTGGCGTCGGGGTTGTAGAATGGGTAGTACGACAGGCCGATGATGTCAAAATCCGACGTCTCGAGCGCGCCCGCCTCGAGGATCCCCGAGTAATACCATTCCACCGTGTCCCAGTCCCAGCCGTTCGCGATGTGGATCATGATCTGGGGCGTGGTCTCCAGGCCCGAGTCCTTGATCCCCCACGCGGCGCTATGGAGGAGCGAGGCGATGTTGCTGAAAGAAGCCTCGTCGCTGTACTTGCCCGTCGGGAAGAGCAGTCCCATGCCGACTGGTGGGTTGGTCTCCTGTCAGCATCGTATCCCCACGTTCGTGCTCGGATTTTGAGGCACGACATGTCAAGGAATTTGGGAGCAGGGTTTTGTCAGAGGTCCTTACTTTCATTGCCAATGGAGATTATTTTTGGCGTGATCCCCGCCGAGGCAAACTGGTTGGACACGTCCTGGGTGTAGTTATACAACTGGTCTGCGGCATGTCAGCCATCAAGATCGGCCAGGAAAGGGCTCATGGCGCATACAGGTCAGGTCATTCAGGTCCGTTGGCCATCCCGAGGGGATTCCCTGATTGCCCGTGTCCGCCCACGTATCGCTGAAGTGCAGGTCAAGGTAGACACCTAGCCCGGCAGCATCTGCCCTCTTCGCAAGCGCGAGATTATACTCGAGGTCGTAATTGCCATCAGAAGGGTTGACCCAGATGCGCTGACGAACAGTATTGACACCCGAGGAGGCGAGGACCTTCTCGAGAGACTGCCCGGTGCCGTCGGCCGTGGAATATGAGACTCCCGAACCCTCTTCGACTGCAACTGAGGACCAGTCGACCCCCTTGTAGGTGAGGGCTGCCGAGGCAGCCGTGATGAATGGGAGATAACGAGCGAGCATGCTGATGTTGTGAAAGAGCGACGATGACAAGCAAGTAGTATGGACAAGAAAGAATATTTACATCGGTGCCAAAAAAGAAACGGGGGGGGGGGCGCCTTGGGAATCGACGCAGCTTTGCTACAACAGTGAAGCTGCCCTCCTCCTGAGCCGACGTTCAAGGAGGCTCTTCTCACTTTTTAATCAACATCCCCAAGACCCCTTTCCACGTCCCGGAGCGAGCAGTGGAACCTTCCACATCATCCGGCCCCATCGCTGATCCTATCCATCACCAACCCGCCTGCCGCCTCGGCCCATGCGGAAACAAGAAACATGGTCGTTGGCGGAACGAAACGCACCCTTCAATCTATCCCAGAATGAGCACAGGCCGGGGTGCGGGTGCAGCAACTACCTAGTGTAGCCTGTTGCCGTAAGTGGAGAGCGAGGTATCCTTTTTTCTCCCACTCCTGTGGCCCTGGCACCGACATCTGTATTCCCTACCCCGGATCCCCGTCAAAGATGGGGCTCTGCTGACACCATAACCCCTGGGCCCAGGTTGTGTAATTGACGACCCTGGCGGCAAGCTTCCGATATCGTAACAAAGGGCCTCGCGTCTGCCCTTGATCATCCTGCTGGGAAGCCACCCGGCCCACGGAGGTGACTCGAGGCATATGGGAGGTTGCGAGACAACCGCAGCGATCTGCCTTGGCCATTAGAATGACGGTCTGTGTGATGGCCATCTACCCACAAATCAAAATGTTAGGCTTGTCTCGGCATCATGTTCTTCTGGCCATGCAGGTTGGAGAAATGGGGCCCTGTGTGTCGTCTCCCGCACCTTGGCCAGATGGCATCTTTTCTCTTAGCGTGTAGTCCAGAAGAGAGAGTTCACATAGGTAGGCAAAGCAGCGATCAAAGTCCATCGTTGCTCACACCGGCGATATCCAGACTTCTATCGCTAACCAGACAGACCCCTGACACCTGACACCTGACACCTGACACCTGACGCCTTGCCTCCCTTGCAAGCGCTTTTTCCTATATGCGCCTGTCCCGATATGCGTCGCCATGCCGTCCACCGAACCTCGAAAAGCAGCCCCAAGGAAACACCGAGCACAACGCTCGACTCTAAGCAGTGGTTGTAGTCTTCAAAAGTATGGACCGCCCTGAGCCATGTCATGACCTGCCCTATGACTCCTTGGCGCCTCACTCCGCAGGGGGATACACAATACTGCTGTACCCGCACCAACTCTGACAGCCGATGTCCTTGCCGATGATACCGTGCGCCTCCGACATGATTTTCGCCGGTCCGAGTTCCTCTTGGTCCTCATCGACAAAGAGAGGGTCCTTGCGCTGAAGTTCCTCGAGAACCCGCTGTCTCATCTCCTGGTGAAGCACCAGAGACAGCCCGCTGTTGTGATGCTGCCCAATCTCGAAGCCCATGATCTCCTCCCCGGTTTGTTTGATGGATGTCTTGGCAAATGCGTCCATTGTACCCACGCCGCGTACGAACGCCCAGAGGATGAAGGAACCCTTGCGAAACAGCTCTTCCTTAAAGGCTATTACTTTGTACTGAGTTCCCGCAGGGTCCGACTCGAACATCCTTTCAAAATACCTACAAGTTCGTCAGCAAAATCATCCCCTTGCTGTGAAAATCAGAGAGGAATTTGGCGCGGTCGTATCGATCCTCGACATCCCACGTGCCGCTCCAGTTGCACCTAAGCCCCCCCTCCCCGGGCTCCTTCAAAGGAAGCTTTCTTGTAAAGTACTCACCGCGTACAGCCCTTGATTGCCCCCTCTCCCAGGGTGAGGAGCCAGGCGATGTCGCTCGTCTCCAGTGCGTGAATCATCTCGAATTGAAGGTTTCGGTGGACCATGACGGCCGCGTGCTGCGCCTGGACCTCCGCGTCGTGTTGCACCATGACATCCTCGTCAAATGCCTCGATCTTATCAAGGTCATTTTCATCAATGACGCCGCCGATACTGTCACCGTCGACTTGCAATGAGGATAGCCGCCTGGTCATCCTATTCTGGACATGCAGGACTTCTGGCCTTGTTTCCAGGTCGGCGAAGCGGTCGGTGATGTAGAGAGCGCGCTTGAGCCCGGTCTTGAACTTCACGAGTGAGTTGCCAGGCAGGCCCAGTGTCTTGGCGTCATCGGTGAGGAGGAATCCGCTGTTGTCGAGGATGGACACCATCCGCCGCTCGCGCAAGTCCATCTCCTGGATGGTGGTAAAGGAGTACTTGCCCGTGACTCGGCATCGCCTCTCGTCCTCAGAGGACAGTACCTCACCCACGGGTGGTAGCAGGAACGTCTTGAGTCTGGCGCTGGCGATGCTGCGCTCGTTGTCTGAGATCAGAGCGTTGATGTCCTGCTCGACGTTAGTGTGAGTGCTCGCACAGGAATTCGCAGCGATTCAAGACTAGAGGTGGCCATATCCAGGGGCTTCTAGCGCAAATGTGGTATCACCGACAAGATGCAGGGCTGAGGCCGTACTTGCGAGGCTAAATTGGTGGTGGGTGTGTCCATTAGTTTATCAGCTTACCTTGCTCGTCTGCATCAGGGTCCTCAGCGTCGCTCGGTCGCAGTGGTCAGCGATATCGAGGATCAACTCCGGACTGACTCGGTAGCTCGTCATGGTGAGGAGCGATGGCGACTGTTAAAATAACACAGAAGCGATGCAATATAGCAATGCAATAGTCGCAAGACGGTCTTGTGCTATGTGCCGATTAAAGGTGAGAAGCGAGCAACCAGAATTTAGAAACAGGCAACAGTTGAACCTTTATGGTGCGGTGCAGCCACTTTTGTATCTTTGTGGGTAGTGGCAGAGAGGACATGAAGGTGTTCACGTCGAGACCCATTTATGAACCTTGATGGTCACTCACGGCTTCCAGTGACGCAGTCCCCTCCCCCCCTTCCGGTTCATTGAATGGGTCGCAATGGCCAATGTTTTGCCTCCGTGTACCAGTGAATGGAAGGAACGCCCAGGACAATTGTCTGACCTGAGACTGGGCCATTGGCGCTATTCACTTGCATTCAGGTTTGATTGTTTTGACAAATTCACACCAAAGACAATAGGGACTTCTCCCCGGGCCGAAGTTGCTACCCGGGTCAGCGCTTCACGCTGTTCGATTTTGACTGTCAGGCTTCATGAGTGACACCAGGGGTCAAGGAAAAAAACAGAAGGATAAAGCATTCGCAATTCAATTGTCAACTTGGGCTCCGGTTGGTTTGGCTTTGGAGATGTTCGAGTCGTGGGCTTTACACGACCGTTGGATAGGTTGGGCTGCCTTCACAGGGCAGGCACCTGGTAAGATGCGTCCCGTTGGATTTAATCGCGAAAGATCTTAATTTATATTTTTGACGCTTCTTCCTTTTCGAAGTCTGGCTCCACCTGACGCGCAGGCGGCAGTCGTCCTTCTCGGTGCGGATATCGTACTACTGTACGGCCGCTCAGGGCGCCGTCGCTCGTCGCATTGGTCAAACAAGGCCGATTAGCCCACGACGGGCCTTTGATGGGGTTCGTGCAACTTGAGCCTCTCCTTTGGGCCTGACAATAGCGGAATGCCGTTCGACGTGGACCGTCGCCATTTGAATGAAGCAGGGGTTAGAGCAATAGCTGGTTGAAGCATTCGAGGGTGATTGTGGCGTAGCAACTACTTCCAATCTGAGCCTCCCATCCCCCACCCCCGCCGTGCGAGTGCCGAAAATTCAGTGGGACACCGCCGTGTCCACTGTGCTGGGCATGATGGAAGCTTCCTGCCCCGTGCCCGGGAGTGGTTGCAATGAGCAACCGCTCCGAATGAGCAGAAGTTCCGGAAGTATCCAATCCGCGTCAAACGCCCGGCGCATTTGCCATGGTCCAAGAAAGCCTCGTGCGAACCCGAGCCTGGATCTCTTCTCAAGGCAAGGAGAGGAGGCTATGTTTGCTTTCCATGCCGCTCCTCTACCTCGACAGTCTTGCCGCCCACGCTTCCGAGTGATATGATTTTCTCAACCAGTTCGCCGGCATTATCCAATTCGACGATGTCGTCGGCGCCGCCAATGGTCTTGCCATTGATCATGATGTTTGGTACGGTCCTCCGGCCCGTCATCTTCTCTAACCTGTCCTGTATTTGCAAGCCGAGCTGATGCACGTCCAGCTCGAAAACGTAGGGTTCGGGTGTGATGGAATACTTGTCGAGGAGAAGGGCCTTTGCCTTCTTAGAAAACCGGCAATAGGTCTTGGAGAAGATGATGACTGTGGGCAGTGTCAGCGTCCCATGGCCCAAGACGGGTAGCAACTCGGCAGGCTCATACCTGGGGATTTCTTGAGTATGTCGTTAATAATGGTCTCGACCTCGTGGTCCTCGTCGGTCTCCTTCTCTGTGAGCTGATTGCCGGCCTTGTCTTTGGACTTGTCCTGCCCGGCGGCCGAGTTGCCCACGCCGATGACCTTGTCAGGTGCATCAGGCCTCGGGGCCTTCGCATTGGCCGAGTCCTTGGCTTTCTGTTCAGCAGCCTTGAGTCGGTCTGACATTTCCTTTGCCAGCTGAGCATCGTCGTCCTTGTCGGCCCCGCCCTTGGAGTCCAGGACCGACTGCTGCTTCTTCTGGCCGCCACGCGCTCGCTCCAGCTCACTTTTGGTTCGATCGTAGAAGTCGCCGAATGTCCTCACGTCTGGGCTCTGCGACTGCCGTAGCTGAGAGGTATAGACCATGGTCATGACGACGATGGCGATTACACCTACCAGGAGCAGGCGCATCCGCCGTGCCGAAGGCATGGTTTGTCCCTATGCTTCTTGCCCCTGTCGTGGTCCCTGGGCGTAGAACTGGCAGTTAGTTGTATCCAACAGAATATCCTGCAGACGGCGTTGGTGGTTGGTCGGTCGGTGCTCCCAGTGTTGTTCTCACGAGTGGCCAGTGAAGGGGGACGAGGCTGGGGTCGGGATGGCCTGGCTGCCGGCTTCCGTGTTGTGTGTCTCGAGCGTCAGGCCAGCCGCGACAGGTACTGTGTTCGGGAGTGAGTGGAATTCTGTGAGCGTGGAGGTCGCGTCGGCGGGATTGTCAGGTTGAGGTGGAAAGGATCGGGGTGTTCTCGTGGTGCTGTGGGCAAGGGAGCCTGGGGGTGCCGCCGGGCCGGGCTGTCTTGGTTGGGACGACGGGGGGGGGGGGCTCGCAGCTTGCAGATGGCAAGATGAAGTGGTTCTCGGTTGATTGAATGATCTGGCAGATATGTCATGTCCAGTCCTGTCCCGTGCAGAGCTGATCGGCAGCGGCTCGTGTTTAGAAATCCCAAGTTGCAGTCCACTAATGAGTATGTTGTCCGGGCTGCGAATCCATCTCCCCAGCTTCCAGGATGCAGTCTGTCCGCCTGGGTACCTAGGTACAACAGGTACAGTAAGCTGCCCGCCCCGTCCTGCCCGTGCACAAGCAAGAGCAGCGCAGCGCAGCACAGCAGAGAGATGAGAAGGCACCGGCGGGCGGGCTGGCGGGATGTGTGGGTGGAGAAATGCTGCAACGGCGAGCCGCGCAGCTGCAGCTTGGCGTTTTGCACCTGTGCCTCCACTTGCACCCTGGGCCTCCGAGAGCTACAGCACCTGTCCGTGTTTCCCGCGACCGCTGCTGCCGATCTCAACCTCGGAAACTCTCCTGACCCTGCAGGGTGCCGCCTCTGGGGGTTTCGTCTCGGTCTTCTCAAATGCACCCAAATGCCACCCAGTCGACCGTCAGACCGTCTGCGTCGGGTCGAGATAACCAATCATCTGCTTTCCCTAGCTGGCTGAGACATGTCAGGCCGTGGTGGTCTCACCGTGCCGCTTCTGGGGCTTCATTTGCTGGCATATCGCATTCCCAGCCAGTGCTCAACAGTCCGGCCACGGCCAGGGACTGCTGTTCACATATTCTCTTGTGATGCTGTCTAAGGCTGCCCAATACTTGATAAGTTCTTAGGCTTTTGTAGGTGCTTGGGCACTTTGGGAAGGAGAATTCCTCCCCCCCTTCGAGAGGGAGGAAGGGCGAGCAACATGGAGAATGCGCTCCTCCTACTAAAAACAAATCTGATGAGTAAACAATGCGATGGTCACTGCCGACTTCCTCTCCGCTCCGCACCGGCTCATCCCGAAGTCGGCATGTCGGCCACGTACAGGGCGCTCTCCCCACTCCTATACCCTCGCCCTCCCAAAAGTACGCAGAGCCACGGTACGACATCCCGTCAACTGACTATCGCCGACATATTTACTGGGGACTCTCAATCGACATCACTGCGCCTCCGTTCACACACCATGCCATGGTACGTCGTGTCCATCAGGCAACCCATTGGGTCCTCGGAGCGCGACGAACTCGCAGGTGCCATCACTAAGGTTCACACAAATCTGTTCACCACGCCGTCTCTCTTTGTCAACGTCAGGTTTGAGGACACATCCAATATATATCACTATGTTGGAGGCAAACGCGTAAGTCGGCCAAGATGCCTCCAGCCTCTAGCTCCTCACTTCACAAAGCACCAATCCAAGGATAAAGATTATCAAGAAAGCTGGTCAGTACGCAAAGCTTACATTCCGGGGATACCTTGGCGCAGAAAATCGTGAATACCATTCAATCGCATGTCCGCTCTGGCCCCTCGCGCCCCCGCTCATCATATAATGAATTATGCCGCCAGCTGCACGGTGCCTGGGAGTTGGTCTTGCCATCAACACCACTGGACAGTATTTCTGTGCATGGCTGTCTCGTTGCTAGCGAGGAAAGCGGCTTCCTAGTTATTTCTAAAAGCCCTATAATAATAGCTCTCTTTTATATATTAGGTACCCTACGGGCTACCTAATCCCTTTATATAAATAGAAGTATTTTAGTAAATAGATTTCCTTTTTTAAAAGAAATTAAAAAGGTAAGATAATTAAAAAATATATACCCTTTCTAAAAACTAAGTAATTATAAGCCTATATTACTTTTTAATTAAATAATATTTTTCTTTTAATTAATTATAAACTAGTATATTTTTAACCCTAAATTACCCTTTAATTAAGTAACTTTCCCTAATTAATTAAAAATTAATATCCCTCTAAACTTTATTATTTAACTTATAAAAGTATTAAGAATAACTACTTATAATAGCTATCTTTTATAAAAAAACTAACTTTTAATTAATTAAATTAGATAATA